>JACEFZ010003868.1:0-220000 GCA_014155875.1 Cepaea nemoralis
AATGAAATGCTAAATAGGACTAGGCCACCAAGGCAAAAAGAAAACTATACTAGCAGTCCTAAATAACAGCTGGAAGAGAGGAATAGTCCCACAGGCATGGAAGGAAGCTATACTAATACCAGTCCCAAAGAAAGGAAAAGACCTGGAAGAACCAAATGGCTATCGACCTATCAGTCTACTTAGCTGTGTAGGAAAATTAATGGAACGCATTATCAATGGCAGGCTAACATGGCATCTGGAAGAAAACAAACTCTTAACACCACACCAAGCAGGATTCAGAAAATACAGATCCACTGAAGATCAAATAACCTATATAGCTCAGGAAATAGAGGATGCCTTCCAAGAGAAAAAGCACACACTAGCAGTCTGGATAGATTTAGAAAAAGCATTTGATAAAGTATGGAAGGAAGGACTGAAAGTAAAACTGCAAAACATGCATGTTTGTGGAAAAATGTATAAATGGATCAGCCACTACCTTGAGAACAGAACTGCCAGGACAAAAGTACAAGGACAAACAAGCAAAATGATGCTGCTGGAGCAAGGTGTCCCCCAAGGAGGAGTTCTTTCACCAACATTATTCCTAGCATATATAAATGACATCACAGAAAATTTTCCAGCCAGAGTACACACATCCTCCTTTGCAGATGACCTAGCCATATGGACATCTGAAGAATATATTAGTACAGCTAACAGCAGAATACAGCAAGCCTTATTAGCGCTAGAGGACTGGTCAAAATCATGGCTAGTGAAGATAAGTGAGGAGAAAACAACATGCACAGTGTTCTCCCTCTCAAATAAAACTCAGCAACCTAAGCTGGTATTGAATGGAAAAATATTGCGCCATGAAGAAAATCCAAACTATCTAGGAGTCACCTTTGATCGTCGCCTGACATGGAAGACACAGGTTGAGAAAAATCGAACAAGAGCAAGGCAGAGAATGGCAATCATGAAAAAGCTTGCTGGTACAACGTGGGGAGCAGATGAGAAAGTTCTCAAGAAGTTATATACTGGACGGGTGAGGCCAGTACTGGAATATGGCATTGCAGCTTGGGCAACAGCAGCTAAGTCAAACTTTAACAAAATAAGTAGAGTCCAAAACCAAGGAATGCGAATCATAACTGGAAGCCTGAAGACAACGCCTATTAATGAACTAGAAAAGATCACTTGTTTACAACCAATGCAGGATAGAAGAGATAGCAGAGCCCAGCAACAAGCAGAAAAATTTAGAAGATTGACAGACCACCCTATGTACAACAGATTTAATGGTTTTGGAAAGGGAAGACTGAAGCGTAGCAACTTTGTAGAAACTGCAAAACGAAGGATTAGGGCAGATCCTATACTTAACATATCAACAGTCAAGCCCATACACAATGCACACAAGTTCCCAGCTTGGAGACAGCAGCAACTGCCTGAGATGATAGAAAACATTCCTGGTATTGAGAAAAAGAACACTCAGCATGAAACCGAAAGAAGAGAAATAACCCTAAACTACATAAAAGAACATTACCCAAGCAGGAATTGGACCCATGCATATACAGATGGATCAGCCAAAAATTCAATAGAGAATGGAGGAGGAGGAATTCTCCTAAATTTAAAAAATGGAGTGAAAAAAACACATTCAATGGCAACTGGAAAATTTTCAAGTAACTTCAAAGCGGAGGTAGAGGCTTTGAAAACTGCAGCAGAAATGCTCCTGATGGAGGAAAATAAAGAGAAGCAAATAGCTATCTTCACAGATGCAAAGTCAGCTGTCTCAATACTCAAGAGCAATAACAGCACAGAACTAACTGACCTAAGAGCAGCACTCCATGGTCTATGCCAGAAATCCAAAAAAGTTGTAATACAGTGGATCCCATCACATTGCAGTATACCTGGAAACGAAGAGGCTGACAGACTGGCAAAAGAGGGCGGACGACTACCACAGCCTGACATAGACATAACCTATAATGAGGCAAAGAGGTTGATAAAAAGCACTTATAGAACCAAATGGGAATCTGAGCATCCAGGCCATCAGAAGGATGATGCATATTACAAACTCGACCGAAGAGAACAAGTAGCAATCTTCAGACTCCGCACAGGACATAACAGGCTGAAATACCACTTGTTCAATAAACTAAAGATAGGAGATACCGATGAATGTAATTGTAGAACTGGAAAAATGACAGCAAAACATTTGCTGCAGGATTGCCCAACGTATGCAGAACAGAGAAAGATATTTTGGCCCACACCTGCTTCATTTGAGGACAAGCTCTATGGAGATATCAACAAGCTCAAGTTGACCGCAGCTTACTTTAACTACATACAGGTTGACATTTAAAGGTGCATGAAGACCCAGAGGCATGAAATGGAATATTGCTTGGATAGCAAATCCATTATGTGGAAAGTCCAAATCGAAAGCTCGCTGTGTGGGCTTCATAAAAGGTGGAAAAGTGTCCTAGTGGCACGAAATGGAATATTGCTTGGATAGCAAATCCATTACGTGGAAAGTCCGAATCAAAAGCCCATTGTGTGGGCTTCATAAAAGGTGGAAAAGTGTCCTAGTGGCATGAAATGGAATATTGCTTGGATAGCAAATCCATTACGTGGAAAGTCCGTAATCTAAAGCCCACTGTGTGGACTTCATAAAAGGTGGAAAAGTGTCCTAGTGGCACGAAATGGAATATTGCTTGGATAGCAAATCCATTACATGGAAAGTCCGAATCGAAAGCTCACTGTGTGGATGTCATCTGCAGACTGCATACTTCTGGTTTCCGGAAGAACAGCCTATGGTGAACGGAAGGCCCAATATACGGAAGTGAGGCTAAGCAGCCATGTGCAGGACGTGACGATTCCTTGGGTGAGCCCAGTACCAGAGCGCTATGTATCGGCTCTGCAAGTATGGAAGCCTCCTTGGATGGCGGGGAATGCCCATGGTCTGCCCCTGCCTTCCCTTGAGGGCTGACCAGGATCTTTGGCTGTTCTATATGGACCAGCTGGGATGGGGGATAACACCACAACAGTGAGAGTCAAACGTCCTAAGAAACCCCCGGGAAGGTTAACCCGGTCAACAAATGCCCGCAGAAGTCGGATGTGTCGGCCTGACGGCGCAAGAACGCAGCTCTGCTGTAAACAGGCACAACGCAGTCACATCCGAAAAAAAACTCCGGATGAACGAAGAAGAAGAAGAAGAAGAATGTGTATTTTTATATTACTTACTGTGTAAGTGGTGATGTTGAATGTGTATCTTTATATTACTTACTGTGTAAGCGGTCATGTTGAATGTGTATCTTTGCTGTAGTTACTGTGTAAGTGTTGATGTTGAATGTGTATCTTTTCTTTACTTACTGTGTAAGCGGTCATGTAGAATATGTATATTTATATTTCTTACTGTGTAAGTGGTGATGTTGAATGTGTATCTTTATAATACTTACTGTGTAAGTGGTGATGTTGAATGTGTATCTTTATATTACTTACTGTGTAAGTGGTGATGTTGAATGTGTATCTTTATATTACTTACTGTGTAAGTGGTGATGTTGAATGTGTATCTTTATATTTCTTACTGTGTAAGTGGTGATGTTGAATGTGTATCTTTATAATACTTACTGTGTAAGTGGTGATGTTGAATGTGTATCTTTATATTACTTACTGTGTAAGTGGTGATGTTGAATGTGTATCTTTATATTTCTTACTGTGTAAGTGGTGATGTTGAATGTGTATATTTATATTACTTACTGTGTTAGTGGTGATGTTGAATGTGTATATTTATATTACTTACTGTGTAAGTGGTGATGTTGAATGTGTATATTTGTATTACTTACTGTGTTAGTGGTGATGTTGAATGTGTATATTTATATTACTTACTGTGTAAGTGGTGATGTTGAATGTGTATATTTATATTACTTACTGTGTTAGTGGTGATGTTGAATGTGTATGTTTACTGTAGTTACTGTGAAAGTAGTGATGTTGAATGTGTATCTTTATATTACTTACTGTGTAAGTGATGATGTTGAATGTGTATAGTTATTTTACTTACTGTGTAAGTGGTGATGTTGAATGTGTATTTTTACTTTACTTACTGTGTAAGTGGTGATGTTGAATGTGTATCTTTACTTTACTTACTGTGTAAGTGGTTATGTTGAATGTGTATCTTTACTTTACTTACTGTGTAAGTGGTGATGTTGAATGTGTATATTTATATTACTTACTGTGTAAGTGGTGATGTTGAATGTGTATATTTATATTACTTACTGTGTAAGTGGTGATGTTGAATGTGTATATTTATATTACTTACTGTGTAAGTGGTGATGTTGAATGTGTATATTTATATTACTTACTGTGTAAGTGGTGATGTTGAATGTGTATCTTTATATTACTTACTGTGTAAGTGGTGATGTTGAATGTGTATCTGTATATTACTTACTGTATAAGTGGTGATGTTGAATGTGTATCTTTATATTACTTACTGTGTAAGTGGTGATGTTGAATGTGTATCTTTACTTTACTTACTGTGTAAGTGGTGATGTTGTATGTGTATCTTTACTTTACTTACTATGTAAGTGGTGATGTTGAATGTGTATATTTATATTACTTACTGTGTAAGTGGTGATGTTGAATGTATATATCTATATTACTTACTGTGTAAGTGGTGATGTTGAATGTGATTATTTATATTACTTACTGTGTAAGTGGTGATGTTGAATGTGTATCTTTACTTTACTTGCTGTGTAAGTGGTGATGTTGAATGTGTATCTTTACTTTACTTACTGTGTAAGTGGTGATGTTGAATGTGTATATTTATATTACTTACTGTGTAAGTATTGATGTTGAATGTGTATCTTTACTTTACTTACTGTGTAAGTGGTGATGTTGAATGTGTTTATTTATATTACTTACTATGTCAGTGGTGATGTTGAATGTGTATCTTTACTTTACTTACTGTGTAAGTTGTTATGTTAAATGTGTATCTTTACTTTACTTACTGTATAAGTGGTGATGTTGAAGGTGTATCTTTATATTACTTACTGTGTAAGTGGTGATGTTGAATGTGTATAATTATATTACTTACTATGTCAGTGGTGATGTTGAATGTGTATCTTTACTTTACTTACTGTGTAAGTGGTGATGTTGAAGGTGTATCTTTATATTTCTTACTGTGGTAAGTGGTGATGTTGAATGTGTATATTATATTACCTTACTGTATAAGTGGTGATGTTGAATGTGTATATTTATATTACTTACTGTATAAGTGGTGATGTTGAATGTGTATATTTATATTACTTACTGTATAAGTGGTGATGTTGAATGTGTATATTTATATACTTACGGTGTAAGTGGTGATGTTGAATGTGTATCTTTATATTACTTACTGTGTAAGCGGTCATGCTGAATGTGTAATCTTTGCTGTAGTTACTGTGTAAGTGTTGATGTTGAATGTGTATCTTCTCTTTACTTACTGTGTAAGCGTCATGTAGAATATGTATATTTATATTCTTACTGTGTAAGTGGTGATCTTGAATGTGTATCTTTATATTACTTACTGTGTAAGTGGTGATGTTGAATGTGTATCTTTATATTACTTACTGTGTAAGTGGTGATGTTGAATGTGTATCTTTATATTACTTACTGTGTAAGTGGTGATGTTGAATGTATATCTTTATATTACTTACTGTGTAAGCGGTCATGTTGAATGTGTATCTTTGCTGTAGTTACTGTGTAAGTGTTGATGTTGAATGTGTATCTTTTCTTTACTTACTGTGTAAGCGGTCATGTAGAATATGTATATTTATATTTCTTACTGTGTAAGTGGTGATGTTGAATGTGTATCTTTACTTTACTTACTGTGTAAGTGGTGATGTTGAATGTGTATCTTTACTTTACTTACTGTGTAAGTGGTTATGTTGAATGTGTATCTTTACTTTACTTACTGTGCAAGTGGTGATGTTGAATGTGTATATTTATATTACTTACTGTGTAAGTGGTGATGTTGAATGTGTATATTTATATTACTTACTGTGTAAGTGGTGATGTTGAATGTGTATATTTATATTACTTACTGTGTAAGTGGTGATGTTGAATGTGTATATTTATATTACTTACTGTGTAAGTGGTGATGTTGAATGTGTATCTTTATATTACTTACTGTGTAAGTGGTGATGTTGAATGTGTATCTTTATATTTCTTACTGTGTAAGTGGTGATGTTAAATGTGTATCTGTATATTACTTACTGTGTAAGTGGTGATGTTGAATGTGTATCTTTATATTACTTACTGTGTAAGTGGTGATGTTGAATGTGTATCTTTACTTTACTTACTGTGTAAGTGGTGATGTTGAATGTGTATCTTTACTTTACTTACTATGTAAGTGGTGATGTTGAATGTGTATATTTATATTACTTACTGTGTAAGTGGTGATGTTGAATGTGTATCTTTACTTTACTTACTATGTAAGTGGTGATGTTGAATGTGTATATTTATATTACTTACTGTGTAAGTGGTGATGTTGAATGTGTATCTTTACTTTACTTACTATGTAAGTGGTAATGTTGAATGTGTATTTTTATATTTCTTACTCTGTAAGTTGTGATGTTGAATGTGTATCTTTATATTACTTACTGTGTAAGCGGTGATGTTGAATGTGTATCTTTCTGTAGTTACTGTGTATAGTGGTGATGTTGAAGTGTATATTACTTTAATTACTGTGTAAGCGGTCATGTTGAATGTGTATTTTTATAATTTCGTACTGTGTAAGTGGTGATGTTGAATGTGTATCTTGACTTTAATTACTGTGTAAGCGGTGATGTTGAATGTGTATCTTTGCTGTAGTTACTGTGTAAGTGGTGATGTTGAATGTGTATCTTACTTAATTACTGTGTAAGCGGTGATGTTGAATGTGTATCTTTGCTGTAGTTACTGTGTAAGTGGTGATGTGAATGTGTATCTTTACTTAATTACTGTGTATGCGGTCATGTTGAATGTGGTATCCTTGCTGTAGTTATTGTGTAAGTGGTGATGTTGAATGTGTATCTTTACTTTAATTACTGTGTAAGCGGTCAATGTTGAATATGTATATTCATATTTACTTACTGTGTAAGTGGTGATGTTGAATTTTATCTGTATAGTTTCTTACTGTGTAAGTGGTGATGTTGAATGTTTATCTGTATATTCTTACTGTGTAAGTGGTGATGTTGAATGTGTATCTGTATATTTCTTACTGTGTAAGTGGTGATGTGAATGTGTAATCTGTATATTTCTTACTGTGTAAGTGGTGATGTTGAATGTGTTATATTATATTACTTACTATGTCAGTGGTGATGTTGAATGTGTATCCTTACTTTACTTACTGTGTAAGTTGTGATGTTGAATGTGTATCTTTACTTTACTTACTGTGTAAGTGGTGATGTTGGAAGGTGTATCTTTATATTTACTTACTGTGTAAGTGGTGATGTTGAATGTGTATATTTATATTACTTACTGTATAAGTGGTGATGTTGAATGTGTATATTTATATTACTTACTGTGTAAGTGGTGATGTTGAATGTGTATCTTTATATTACTTACTGTGTAAGCGGTCATGTTGAATGTGTATCTTTGCTGTAGTTACTGTGTAAGTGTTGATGTTGAATGTGTATCTTTTCTTTACTTACTGTGTAAGCGGTCATGTAGAATATGTATATTATAATTTCTTACTGTGTAAGTGGTGATGTTGAATGTGTATCTTTATATTACTTACTGTGTAAGTGGTGATGTTGAATATGTAGTCTTTATAATTACTTACTGTGTAAGTGGTGATGTTGAATGTGTATCTTATATTACTTACTGTGTAAGTGGTGATGTTGAATGTGTTATCTTTATATTACTTACTGTGTAAGCGGTCATGTGAATGTGTATCTTTGCTGTAGTTACTGTGTAAGTGTTGATGTTGAATGTGTATCTTACTTTACTTACTGTGTAAGCGGTCATGTAGAATATGTATATTATATTTCCTTACTGTGTAAGTGGTGATGTTGAATGTGTATCTTTATAATACTTACTGTAATAAGTGGTGATGTTGAATGTGTATCTTTATATTACTTACTGTGTAAGTGGTGATGTTGAATGTGTATCTTTATATTACTTACTGTGTAAGTGGTGATGTTGAATGTGTATCTTTATATTACTTACTGTGTAAGTGGTGATGTTGAATGTGTATCTTTATATTACTTACTGTGTAAGTGGTGATGTTGAATGTGTATCTTTATATTTCTTACTGTGTAAGTGGTGATGTTGAATGTGTATATTTATATTACTTACTGTGTTAGTGGTGATGTTGAATGTGTATGTTTACTGAAGTTACTGTGAAAGTAGTGATGTTGAATGTGTATCTTTATATTACTTACTGTGTAAGTGGTGATGTTGAATGTGTATCTTTACTTTACTTACTGTGTAAGTGGTGATGTTGAATGTATATCTTTACTTTACTTACTGTGTAAGTGGTGATGTTGAATGTGTATATTTATATTACTTACTGTGTAAGTGGTGATGTTGAATGTGTATATTTATATTACTTACTGTGTAAGTGGTGATGTTGAATGTGTATCTTTATATTACTTACTGTGTAAGTGGTGATGTTGAATGTGTATCTTTATATTTCTTACTGTGTAAGTGGTGATGTTGAATGTGTATCTGTATATTACTTACCTGTCTCTTATACACATCTCTGTGTAAGTGGTGATGTTGAATGTGTATCTTTTATTACTTACTGTGTAAGTGGTGATGTTGAATGTGTATCTTTACTTTACTTACTGTGTAAGTGGTGATGTTGAATGTGTATCTTTACTTTACTTACTATGTAAGTGGTGATGTTGAATGTGTATATTTATATTACTTACTGTGTTAGTGGTGATGTTGAATGTGTATATCTATATTACTTACTGTGTAAGTGGTGATGTTGAATGTATATATCTATATTACTTACTGTGTAAGTGGTGATGTTGAATGTGATTATTTATATTACTTACTGTGTAAGTGGTGATGTTGAATGTGTATCTTTATATTACTTACTGTGTAAGCGGTGATGTTGAATGTGTATCTTTTCTGTAGTTACTGTGTAAGTGGTGATGTTGAATGTGTATCTTTACTTTAATTACTGTGTAAGCGGTCATGTTGAATGTGTATTTTTATATTTCTTACTGTGTAAGTGGTGATGTTGAATGTGTATCTTTACTTTAATTACTGTGTAAGCGGTGATGTTGAATGTGTATCTTTGCTGTAGGTTACTGTGTAAGTGGTGATGTTGAATGTGTATCTTTACTTTAATTACTGTGTAAGCGGTGATGTTGAATGTGTATCTTTGCTGTAGTTACTGTGTAAGTGGTGATGTTGAATGTGTATCTTTACTTTAATTACTGTGTAAGCGGTCATGTTGAATGTGTATCTTTGCTGTAGTTACTGTGTAAGTGGTGATGTTGAATGTGTATCTTTACTTTAATTACTGTGTAAGCGGTCATGTTGAATATGTATATTCATATTTCTTACTGTGTAAGTGGTGATGTTGAATGTGTATCTGTATATTTCTTACTGTGTAAGTGGTGATGTTGAATGTGTATCTGTATATTTCTTACTGTGTAAGTGGTGATGTTGAATGTGTATATTTATATTACTTACTGTGTAAGTGGTGATGTTTAATGTGTATCTTTATATTACTTACTGTGTTAGCGGTCATGTTAAATGTGTATCTTTACTGTATTTACTGTGTAAGTGGTGATGTTGAATGTGTATATTTATATTTCTTACTGTGTAAGTGGTGATGTTGAATGTGTATCTTTACTTTACTTACTGTATAAGCGGTCATGTTGAATGTGTATCTTTACTTTACTTACTGTATAAGCGGTCATGTTGAATGTGTATCTTTACTTTACTTACTGTGTAAGTGGTGATGTTGAATGTGCATCTTTACTTTACTTACTGTATAAGCGGTCATGTTGAATGTGTATCTTTACTTTACTTACTGTATAAGCGGTCATGTTGAATGTGTATCTTTACTTTACTTACTGTGTAAGTGGTGATGTTGAATGTGTATCTTTACTTTACTTACAGTATAAGCGGTCACGTTGAATGTGTATATTTATATTTCTTACTGTGTAAGTGGTGATGTTGAATGTGTATATTTATATTACTAACTGTGTAAGTGGTGCCATGCCGGAAAGCGTGGGCGGTCATGACTCGCCATTTCACTCGATCACCAGCGTCGTGGATCAGCTCAGTGTTCCTGTCTCGTCCATTCCATGTGGCCAAGCCATCCAGGTATTTTCGTCTCGGTCTTCCTCTTGGTTTGTTCCCTTCGATCTTGCCAGTTGTCACTAAGTTCTCCAATCCATTTCTTCTCATAACATGTCCAAAAACTTTTGACTGTCTGCGTGGTGATGTTGAATTTAATCAGTTGTCACTTTGAATTGAAATTTTCATAACAGGCAACACTACAGACTTCACGCCATAAAGATCATGTTTACTATGGGGGTGATAGAATGGCTACGTTTCTTATGTATGTAAGTATGCATAGACGAAAGTAATTTGTTTTCTAATGCTTTATCAATCACTTAATCAGGCACCGTGACCACAATGAAGACTGGCTGTTATGGATCGCCAATACTGTCTGTTTCTCGCCTTGATTATACATTGTTTCAAACTGCTTTCCGTCCATCTCTTCATGTTATCTTCCCATTTGTCTCGTTGTCAACCTCTTACTCGCTTGTATTCAAACTTACACTAAATTGTCTTTTTTATAAGAGTGTTATTTCTTTTAACGTTGCCGAAATATTTCACTTGTCACGTTTCTTTATTTATCTCACCAATTCTCTTTTCATTCCCACTTTTCTAGAACCTCTGTATTTTGATTATTTGTGTTTACACGAAACACTACATTTTCTTTTCTTTTATCCACATGTCGCCGGTCTCCCTAGCCTAGGCGTCAACGTCTTTCTCTGCAATCCCTATATTCTCATGAGTAACGTATCCTGCGCGGGGATCGGTATTGGTTCTCGCCGCGTTGGTAACTTAGGGGTATGTGAGCCAGTCGCTCAGAAAGCAATGGCAAACTTCTGAGCGTAATCTTGCCTAGTACATCAACAGCAGCTGAAAAATGCTGATGTTGACTGCAACGTCCTGTAAGGGATATGCAAACACCACCACCAACAACAACAACAACAACAACAACAACAACAACAACAACAAATTCCACATGTCAAGGACCACTATTCGACATTCTAATTGCCTGTTCATTGTCCAGGCTTCCAAGATATTTAATAGAGTTGAATATACCCAACATTCGACAATCCTCATTTGTAAGATAATGAATTAGTAACAGTTTTTTCTAACTTCCTTTCCATATAGATATAAAGTCTGAGTCTGGTGATAATGGAAAGCTCAACATATATTTCACCTATACAAGATGCATTACTGACCCAAAACTAAACTCAACTAGACATGTGTGTTGTGTTGTATCATTACCTAGAACTAATCTCAACTAGACAAGTGTGCTGTATTGTATCATCTCATCTCATCTGGTTCCTATTATACCTTAACAACAACAACAACAACAACAACAACAACAAAACTTTATTTTGAAAGGGTTAAGAATTGGGCACGCAGGCCCGTCTAACATTCTGCCCTTTTATCACTCTCTTTCATACATTATACCATTCACACATATATTGCGGTGTCGAGGTGAAGTATAAACATCGTGAGAGTGCCCGATTATGGGCTTCATGTATCGATATTCCCATCGACTCTGCTATTCCTTCCGTCCAACGTTTACGTGGTCGGCCTCTTCCTCTGTTTCTATCTGGTCTGTACATCATTGCTTGTTGTGGTGTACTGTTGACTGGTAACCTACTTGCATGGCCAAATCATTTGACTTGCTGCTTTCTAATAAAATCTAGTGCTGCTATAACTCCCACTTTAGTCCTGATATCTTTATTTCTGATCTTGTCTCTTCTTGATACATTAAGTATTCTTCTCAGGAATCTCATTTTTGTTGTTGTGATTTTTCTTGTCTCTTTTTCTGTCATTGTCCAGGTTTGTCATTGTTAGCATAAAGTTCGTAGGAAGATTGTATTGTTAAAGTGCTTTCTTAGTAGTTATTGATACATGTGTGTTCTTTAGTATTGGTGCCTGTCACAAAGTAAATGATGACAGAGTGACAGATAGAGTGGCTATGGTTGTGTCTAGGGTATGTCCTTGTAAATGTGATGTTGCACAACAGATTAACCAAGATGCATCACAACCAAACACCAGTCAGTGAACAAGAGTTAATTTTGCGCACATAATATTCCTTTAATTCTGAATTAACACAGACACATGTAACATCTAAATCCAGGAACAATAATTCTCTAAGAATATATCTCCATCCCAATGGAACATTTCGAATAACACTGCCTCTCAGGCCTACTAAATCTCGTCCCACGCGACAGGGATACTAGCCTCCCTCTAGGCCCCGGTTCAAAGTAACCCACTCTGGGTCTCGAATTCCACTCACTATCCCTGGAACCCACAGTGCGGAGTCTCTTCCTCACTCCGTCACAATTTTCCACTTTCTCCGACCACGACCTCCTCCTAGTCCGGTCTCAACTCAACTCCCCTCAGCTCGGAGTCCAAACATTAACTGCCCCCCGTCAATCTTTGTCCCTCTCTTTTCAACAATTCTATCCCCCACATTGCTTCACACACAACACACAACCTCACTGAACCAACTGTCTGCCTCACCATTATTTTAGCCAGCTGAATTCTTCTCAGCTCCCCCTTTCAATTACTGTCTTCTCATTTACGCCCTCTGGGGGACTTACTATCCGCCCTATTTTATCTCGTGAACTGTTTATATTGTACGGCCACTCACCTTAATGCCAATGACCACAGGCATGTGTCACTACCCCACCCTCAAAAGAAAACATCGTTTTCAAATGTTGGGAGACTAAAACTTATTAAATATGTGACCCAGACACATTGCCTGGGTAGCCCTAAGTATGGCTGCACCTTACTCTAGCTACCACACTACATAATACATCAAATGCTCATAGTACACTCCCATATTCCCCACACATCAATACATCCAACTTTCTATCTTGTGTACCAATGCATGAACTAATACATCACATAATAATAATACATCATAGGAAACATCATTTTTGTGTATCTGCAGGTCTATTAACATCCTCCAAAAAGATACAAGCTATTTGTGTCCCGATCCTGTATCAGGTGGTTCTTTTCTTGCCTCAACCCTCTATCTATTTCTGTCGATGCTGTGTCTACCCTTCATATACCCATGCCTCATGTTTCCTATATCTTTAAAACATCTGTTTGCTAATCCTGGTTCCGTGATGTCGTTAACTCTCTTTGGAACTGCCTTAACTTTGCAATCTACACATTGTACCGTTACACTGGAGTCTCTGTTTAGTCTGACCTCTTTATTGAATCCTGGCCAATATACCTGGCATCCTGCTCTATGCTGCTTCCGCCTTACTCCTATGTGCCCTGCACCTGCCCTATCCTGAGCTGTTCTAGTATATCGGTCTCTATGTGTTAACGGTAATACTACTTGCCCACATGCAGTTCCGCCCTCTGAAAACCTGCGAGTGAGAACATTATTCTTCCTTCCAAAGCACCATCTACCCTTCTTTGATTGTCTATGTCTCACTTTACTACATTCTTGGAAACATTTGTCGAGAGTAGTCTCTTGTCTCTGGGATTCCCTACAGCTATATTTGAGATCGATTCTCACCTGCTCAGCTGTCCTATCGTTGTCCTCTGTGTCTACTTCAAGTGCCTCTTTTTCGTCAGCTATACTCTCTAATTTAGGTTTTCTTTTGGTAACTACCTCGTTACTATTTCCACTATGTTTTTGGTCCCAATAAACGACTTCCTCTTCTGTACACTCTTTAACTCCTATAACATTTCCTATGATGAGATCTGCCACTGGTGAGTCTAAAACACATGCTGTCACTCTTCCTGTTATGTATGGTGTTTTTACTGTTATCACGGCTATTGGTTAGAATTCTGCTGTCCCATTAAATGTTATGGATCTAATCTTTTTCCCTGTATAATCCGAGGAATGCACTAAACTCTTTCTCACCCCGATGGACGTACATCCGGAATCCCTAATTGTTAACGCTGGCCTATCATTAACAAACCCATGATGCATCTTCAGACTTCCTCCTTCATGGACTGCTGATCCTGCTTTCACTGTATGACCACATATTAAGACTGGCTGACCGTCTTTTTCAAAAAGAGGTTTGCACCCACTACAATCTTCATTGTTCAGCGTCTCAATTACTTGCGCTGCATTTGAGTGCTCTGTTTCTCTCATCCTACATTGATGACTGACATGCCCCTTCCTTCCACATTTGAAACAAGTGATCTCCCTTTTACTGTTGTTCGTTGGTCCATCTGATGGTTGTGCATCACAATCTGCCATTTTGTGTCTCCAGCTCCCACAATTCCAGCATCCGGCATAACTATTTGGCCATGTCTGAAAATTCCCCCTTTTGTATGGGTACCGTGCTGCTCTGCCAAAATAGTTGCCACGGAAACCATTGTCTTTAGGTTCTTGTTCCTCATATCTTTGTGTTAAATCTACACTTTTTGATCTTGGTCTAATAACTGGATTCTGGTCCTGTTTCGTATACGCTTCACAGACTATTTCCTCACTCATAAGTCTACCAATAGAACTGTTTGGATGTGCAGTCATGTAATTTTGCCCTAACTGTGACATTGTGTCTATGTCCTTTGGCTTACTGTTCCTCAAAGAAAGCCACTAAATTAGTATTGCACGATGATAACACCTTGTCTCTCAGCATTAAATCCACTAATTTATTAAAATCTTTTCCTACCTCTGCCAGCTCCATCCACTCATTAAATGTATTCTTTACTGTGTTAACAAAGTCTGTGAAATCTTGATTTGTCTCTGAACACTAATTGTCTAAACTTTGTTCTATATCCATGTTCAGTTAGTTGGAACTTTGTCAGCAAACGTTGACGTAAGATAGTGTAGTTGTTTCTTTCTTCTACAGGTAAATTGAACATGGTGTCTAGTGCCTTACCCGTAAGAAACTCGCCAAGTCGCATCGCATACTCTTTCTCTGGAATACCTAACGCTTTGGCTGATGCCTCGAACCTGGCCAAATAATTTTCAAGTTGGTCCCGGTCTGTAAAATATGGCAGTTTTAGTCTCTGTGACGACTGCGACGGTCTTCTGCTTTCCTCACTTTGACCCTTCGAAGATAGTTCTAGTTTGCTTAACTCAATTTCAGTTTGAATCTGACACTTGATCTTCTCTTTCTCAATTTCCATTTTCATCTGTGTCTCTTTCTCTTCCTGTAGACGCTTGTTTTCCATTTCAGCTAATTTCACTTGTGTCTCTTTCTCTTCCTGTAGACGCTTTGCCTCGCGTTCATTATGCCTCTCCTCTCTTTCCGTCTGTTTTTGTTCTTTTGCTTCTGCATACTCCTGTAACTCTTTACCTTTCAGGCCTATTCGTTCGCCTGCTTCAATATATTCCATTAAAGTAGGCATCTTGTACTTGTGGACACGTTGCTGTGAATCAGCCAACTATAAATGTACAGACTCTGCTGTTAGTCTTTGTGTCACTTTCCTAAGTACACCAGCACTCCCTGTGTACGTAAATTCGTAGTGCTAAAATATAACTCTGTACTCACCCAGTCACTCTATAAGCACTAGGTAGTGAGGGTGTATTTACCTATACTCCCTTATATATATATATATATATATATATATATATATATATATATATATATATATATATATATATATATATATATATATATATATATATATATATATATATATATCAAATAGCTGTATAAAAATTCCTGGAAATAGTGTTAAACATACATACACAAATGAATGATATACACTAAGTGCCAACTATTGAACGCTAGACGCATAGGCCGGTGACACGCAGACGGATGATTACATAGAAATAAAAACCACTGACATAAACATGCCCATGAAAGACCATACCGTGCGCATAATATAAACTGACAGATACCATCTAGATAGAAGCTGTATTAACATAAGAATTACAACAATACCATATATCCAAAGAAATCAAATATCATATGTAACAGTAAAGAGAGAACAGTAAAAAGAACAAATATAAAATGAATAATGTACATAGATCTGACGATAGACACTTGGACACCGTGTATAAAGTCGAGACGACCCAATGCTCAACCGCACAAAACAAACTGACTCGTCAGCTGCCTCTCAACAACATACAATGTGTACCTAGACAATTTATCTTTGCTTTGTCTCCCGTACGTCGCGAAACAATGCAAAAATATCCTACTTATTACGACCACTGGACCACATACAAATAATTACGTAACGCACAACAACAATACTTAGGACGATGAGAGCAAGAGAAACCAAAAAAAGTCGCCGACAACAATGCAATGGTGAAGTCTCATAAAAGTCCTTATTTTGTTTTCAATAGTCTCCGAAAATTGCCTGGAAATGTCTGTCGGTTATTGTTTTGAAAAGTTTACGACGTTAGATTCCCACAATGAATTAGTGTTCTGATGCGTTGTCACTTTTTGTTGACGTGGTGACACGATTTTTGACTGTCGTAAAAGTTGAAGATGATAGTAATTATCCCACCGCCTTGTCTCTACACAGTCCGTAACGTTTTTGTAACTCTCCCTGTCGAGTTGGCCTGTGATTGTATAATGTATGTGAACGCTCGTGTTTGGCCAGAAATATAGGGTTTTCGTTACGTTTTGGGGAGACGAAAATATCTTTCCAGTCAATGAATGTTTAACTGTGTCGTTGCTGTTGCTTTGCAGTGATGGTATGGCTTCACTGTTGCCGAATCGGTTAAACCAACGAATGGCAGTAAAATTATCCAGCGCCTTAAATCCGTTTTGCAAGTCTTTTTTGGTAGAGAAATGCGCTCATATTTGCGAAGACGGCACCTGAATGACTGTTGTGGATTGTTTCCTGATGAGCCGATGATGACACACACACAAAGACATTAAACGTAAATCCTCGTTTCAGTAGAAAAACAACGTGTTTATCTCGTTCTACTCTGGACAATTTTTCAGTAACTTTCCATTGTCCACGGCCTTGAACCCGCCGGTCATCTCTGTTTCTCTTTATTACAATAATCCGTGTAGAAACTTTTACTTTTCTGTGGAGCAACGATTGTCACCTTTGTGTGTTCCCCACACTTTACTCCTATAACTCCCCTCCTCCTGGCGAGTTTTTAACCATGAATTACCCTCGTAACTCCCCTGGCGCCCCTTTCGGTCTTATTATCTGCGCCGAACTCTGACGACACCGTACACACACGCCCTCGCTGTCCGCAAGTTCACCTGACCTTCACCTTTGGCGCCTGTCTATTTGTCGTGAACAACCTGTCCTAAACAGCGCCGACTTTTTGTCCGCTGTCCTCCAGACAACTCTCTCAGCAGCGCAAAACCGTGTCTGTGTACTGTGAGTAAACCTCGCTGTCCCCTCTCCCTCTCAGG
This sequence comes from Cepaea nemoralis, assembly GCA_014155875.1. Classification (NCBI taxonomy): domain Eukaryota; kingdom Metazoa; phylum Mollusca; class Gastropoda; order Stylommatophora; family Helicidae; genus Cepaea; species Cepaea nemoralis. The sequence goes on from JACEFZ010003868.1 coordinate 17,496, forward strand.
GTGGGCAATTATATTTTTACCTGTCGTGGCTTTCTTGTGAAATAGCTTTGGTTTGGAATACTGTCTTCGTCGTCCCGTGACAGTGGTGATACACGTATCCTCCCTTGAACTGTCTGCGTTAGTTTATCTGACACACAACCAGTCTGATCGTTGTCTACTCACTTCCACAGGGTTTGAACTTGGAAAACCATGTTGATACACTTACGAACTGATTCATACTGATGTAAATCCATATACCGAAGTCCAAGATCGGACAGCCCTCACTTCATCATCTGTCACAAAGTAAATGATGACAGAGTGACAGATAGAGTGGCTATGGTTGTGTCTAGAGTATGTCCTTGTAAATGTGATGTTGCACAACAGATTAACCAAGATGCATCACAACCAAACATTAGTCAGTGAACAAGAGTTAATTTTGCGCACATAATATTCCTTTAATTCTGAATTAACACAGACACATGTAACATCTAAATTCAGGAACAATAATTCTCTAAGAATATATCTCCATCCCAATGGAACACTTCGAATAACACTGCCTCCCAGGCCTACTAAATCTCGTCCCACACGACAGGGATACTAGCCTCCCTCTAGGCCCGACTCAAAGTAACCCACTCTGGGTCTCGAATTCCACTCACTATCCCTGGAACCCACAGTGCGGAGTCTCTTCCTCACTCCGTCACAATTTTTCACTTTCTCCGACCACGACCTCCTCCTAGTCCGGTCTCAACTCAACTCCCCTCAGCTCGGAGTCCAAACATTAACTGCCCCCCGTCAATCTTTGTCCCTCTCTTTTCAACAATTATATCCCCCACATTGCTTCACACACAACACACAACCTCACTGAACCAACTGTCTGCCTCACCATTATTTTAGCCAGCTGACTTCTTCTCAGCTCCCCCTTTCAATTACTGTCTTCTCATTTACGCCCTCTGGGGGACTTACTATCCGCCCTATTTTATCTCGTGAACTGTTTATATTGTACGGCCACTCACCTTAATGCCAATGACCACAGGCATGTGTCAGTGCCATTTGTCCAATGAGTTGGTTTGCCTTATTGCATCTATTTTCGATCTCGTCTTCTGATCTGCCATTTGATGATATTATACTTCATAGTTACTTGAAACTCTTTACTGGTTTCAAGAGATGTTCGTTTAGGTAAATTGTTGTTTTTTCGTCTTTAGTTATAGTCATTACCTCTGTTTTACTTGTGCTAATTTTCATGTTATGTTCCCTACACATTTGGTTTAGACTATTCACGTGGTCTTGTAATTTATCTTCTGATTTTGCTATTAGTGCTTGGTCGTCCGCAAACAGGAGTTCTCTAATTGTTAGATATGCAGATGGTTCTTCTTCTGTGTTCTCGTCATGCGGTATTCTTGCGGTCTCTGTTTGGCTGGATTCTTTACATATGTTGTCTATATATGTTATGAACAAAGGATGGGAAAGGACACAACCCTGTCGTACTCCAGATCTTATGGTGAAGGGTTCTGAGTGTCCTTCAGTTGCTCTCACTATGCAATCACTGTTGTTATATAAGCTTCTACATAGATGTATTTAACATGCTATTATAAAAGAGTGGCACGATTTAGGCCGTCATTTTGTATCATGACTTAGAACTAATCTCAACAAGAAATGTGCGTTGTATTGTGTCATGACCTAGAACTAACCTCAGCTAGACAGGAGTGCTGTGTTGTATCATAACTTAGAACTAATCTCAACTAGACATGTGTGCTGTGCTGTATCATGTTCTAGAACTAATCTCAGCTAGACATGTGTGTTGTGTTGTATCATAACTTAGAACTAATCTCAACTTAACATATGTGCTGTGTTGTATCATAACTTAGAACTAATCTCAACTTAACATGTGTGCTGTGTTGTATCATGACCTAGAACTAATCTTAATTATACATGTGTGCTGTATTGTATCATGACCTAGAACTAATCTCAACTAGACAATGTGTTGTGTTGTATCATAACCTAGCTACACCCTAATATAGTAATATACATCCCCGCATTTATGACGCTCAAGCACTGGCCTTGCAAACCCAGCTGATTTCTGAACTTGGAGAGGGAAAGACGAGCTCTGCAATAAGGTTCCAATAGAATGGCAGGTTAATACCTGATTGGGAAATGAATTTACTTAAAGGAAAGAGTAAACTCTGAAACCCACTGTAATGGCTAATTTGCTGGAAAAGAAAATCTTCTACCAGTGCCTAGAGCCGATTAATTTGGAGTTTAAAGTAATTAGAACCTTCACAAATGCGTGCATAAGTCGGAAACACTAGTCTCTAGGCTAGAGAGATGCAGTTTGTTTGTAATATATAAGGGCTAGCGGTTCCCCAGGGGCCAGAGCCGCCCCATGAGGTCCAACGTCCATGTGTGTCATTCAGATGACCGCTTATGCAGGTGGCTCTTGCAAGATCAAGCGAAGATACTACACTTTAATCTTAGCCAAAACGCCGAGAATGAGCTTTTTTTGTGTGTGTGATTCATAAAATCATTTAATGATTTATCCATTGCAGAAGATTATGCCTCATACCCATGATATCTTAAATAACCTGCGTCCATCTTCATGATCGTCGATCCCAGCTTCCTTCACAATTCCAATTTCAGTTCCAATTTTCGAAAACAAAATTCCAAATTCTGTCTCGTCTAACCTGCTTCCTCAGCGGTGGTTGTTTTTGAGAGCCGTGGTTTTTGTGGGTTCATTCACCCTGATTCTTGTCTTGTGCGCTCTTACGAGTAAGTTCTATCTCGGACTGGTTATGTTGGTTTGTGTCTGTGACGTCAGCTAGGGGGATCGGTCGGCAGCTGTCCTTTGTTCCTGTCTCCTCTGGTGGCATATTTGGTAAGTGAATTCTCCTGGCTTGATTGGTTGCAGTTCTTATAAGGACTTTTTATTTGGTCTTTTTGCCTCCTTTTTTGGGTATTTTCTGTATCAGCTTTTGGATGTTCCCATTTTGTTCCTTGTGCCCTTTTTCACTGTCGAGTTTGAGTTGCTGTTGCCTTTCGATGTTTTCCTCTGTGGTCAGCCATGGGACAATCTCTCCGTCATCTATATGGTATTGCCATGAGTGTTTGTCATCCTCGTATAAATCTGGTTCTTCAGCGGTACTGCAGGGCATTGGTTTCCCCTCGCGTTTCTTATGCTTCTTTGTTTTTTCTTCCATACGCCTTCTGTATTCCTTCCACTTGAGTTCGTATGTCCTCTTTATCTCTGCGATTTCTTCATCGGTGAATATTGGCGGTATCGCGGCGTTCTCTCTATATCCTTGCGATTCAGGTCCGGTCTCTTGTTGCTTTTCATCTTGCAGTTTCTCTGTGAGTTCTTGTAATGGCTTCTGTTGGTTTGTTTTTGAGAAGTTCCATTTCGGCCTTGTTCTCTCTCCGCTTCCCCTGGTCTCTGGGTAGTGAGATCGGACGCCCGTGTGTATTGTTGCGCACGTAAAAACTCCCTTGGCAGTTGGAAATCGAAAAAGAGTAGCCTAACGGCGCTGCCCAGGCAAATTTCGAGTTAAAAATCTACCCAAAGTATTTCAGGATCCTCGCCGATGCAACGGAGTTCGTGCATTGAGCTGAGTTTCTCCAGACTCAGGTTTGAGTTAGGAGGAAAACGGAGCACTTAGGGGTTAAACCGTGATGCCGTGATGTTGATCCAACGACTAAACTAAACTAAACTAAACTAAACTAAACTATCTCTCTCCGCTTTTATGTCTCGTAGAATCTCTTCATACTTCTTTGTGGTCTGCACCAAGTGCTCCACCTCTTGTTTTATATCTAGCTGGATCTACTTTATTTCTGCAAGCAGCTTTTCGTTGTCACTGGTCGGTGCCGGTGTTTGCAGAAGCGTTACTTGTTTTTTTTTTAAATCTCGTTGATCTGACTTTGCAGTTGTGCTCTTTCATCTTGCGAGATGCCCGTGGCTCTTTCGCACCTCCAGCTTGCTTATATTGTACGGTGTCTTTGTCGTAATGGCGATCTTTAGAACGTCTCGGTGTTTTTGGAGGTATGGGCATCCCAAGTATCTTGTTCCATGCTTGCCCAGGCAGTTGGCGCACTTTCTCTTGTTGTTGGGTGCTCGGAAGTCCGTGTCCATCTTGGCCAGCGGACATTCCTTGAAGGCGTGGTGATCGGCGCAGTACCGACACATTTCCATCTTACTGCCACATGCTGCTCTGCTATGGCCGGCCCTCTGACATCTTGAACATTGATTGATTCACAATAGTCTTTCGACATATTTATATAAACATGTTGCTGTCATACAGGATAGACCTATTGACTATTTCCCTTCCCTCCCCATCGGGTTAGGGAACTCCCTTCCTTTCCTTCCTCACGGGACTAGAAAATCACTATTGGATGGCTTTGAGGTTTTGTCTAAACATAAAGGGATCACTTTAGGGATCGTAAAATATAGTAAAGGATTCTTTTACACTCATTGGACATATGATGCCAATCTTATAATTTATTATAATTGTGCAACGTTTGTGTAATGTCGATTGTAATATGTGTATACAATTCTGTGTTATGTTTGCACACAATTATATGTTATGTTTGTACACAAATCCAGTTAACAGACGTGGAGCGAGGCGGGTCGACCGTCTTTACGAAAGTTGACCTTTCTGTCAGACCAGTCAAGGTAAGTAGCAACCCCAGGCATGCTTTACGTGTCAACAATGAATATTGCGGACATGAAGTTGTAATGCGAGCCTTCTGTTGCCAAACAAGAGAGGAGACATCGTGCGACAGTGAAATACCCGAAATAGTAATACCTAGACGAGACATTCCTGGTTACCCTGGTGGGTATTTCACTGTCATACACTGTCTGTTGTAGTGTCCCATCACGAGGCATTCCTGATTACCATGTTGGATGTATCACTCTCATACACTGTCTCTTGTAATGTCCATTGTCGAGGCATTCTGATTACCCTGTTGGATGTATCACTGTCATACACTGTCTATTGTAGTGTCCCATGAAGACGCAGTCCTGACTACCCAGGAACATGTCCAGTCTGCATGTCATGTGGTCATTTGTTCAAATTGCCCTGATATCGAGACATTTTGTTACAAATTGACCTTGATTCCCAGATCTATCCATCGTAACATATTCTTGAAGACGAGACGACCAGTGGCATGATGTTGACTACATCACTCACCAAATGCCGATTGGTCAACAAACGTGTCCCTACACACTACAAACCTCCTATGTTATCCATTGGACGGAACATTTTGAAAACCGGTCACGCGATTGAAATGGACAATCCGTTTCGTGTTAACACGCACAATGGTTGCCTGAAAAGCTGGCTGAGGCAATAGCCATTCATTTATATAAACCAACTTTGCACAAACAAAAAGACATGATAGACAGTTTAAAATTATTGTGGTAGACAAATGAAAATATGTGTGATTGTGTCATCATCATCAAGTGCCGTGCCGGCTGGCGTAGGCGTTCATGGCTCTCCATAGATCTCGGTCTTTGGTTTTCTGGATCAACTCTGCTGCTGATATTCCTCCATGCCACCGTCTCAATCCATCCAGCATCACTTCTCTTGGTCTACCTCTGCCTCTCTTCCCCTCGATCTTTCCAGTTGTTACGATGTTCTCCAATGCCTCTCTTCTCATCACATGACCGAGGAAAGCTGTTTGTCTCTGTCTTATTGTTGTATATAATGTTCTAGTTTCGTTAACCTGTTTCAGGCAGTCGTCGTTAGTTACTCTGGCAGTCCAAGGAATTCGCAACATTCGTCTCAGGAACCACATCTCTGTTGCTTCTAATTTCTTCTTAATTTGTTCATTTACATTCCAAGATTCACTGCCATACAGCAAAACTGGTTCTACATAGCATTTCATCACTCTCTTTCTTACATTCAGTGATAGTGACTTATTGCATAAGATACTCTTCATTTTCTGAAATGCGGCTTTTGCCTGCCCTATTCTGCTCCTAATCTCTGTTGTACATCTTCCATCTGATGTTATAAATGCCCCTAGGTATCTAAAATTATCAACTTGGTTAAGGATTTTCCCTTCTATTTCTATGTCACATTTTGGTGTCACCATTTTCTTTGATATTACCATTGTTACTGTTTTCTTGATATTCAAGGAGAGTCCTTTCCTTGCACTCTCTGTTACTACAACGTCTAATAATTGTTGTAGGTCTGTTGAATTATCCGCCACCAATACTGTGTCATCTGCATAGCGTATATTATTTATATTATAACCTCCAACTAGTATTCCTGGCATCTCTTTGATCCCTCTCATTATTACTTCGCTATAAAGGGAGAAAAGATCTGGTGACAAGACACACCCTTGTCGTACTCCTAGCTTTATCTGTTCGTAACTACCCTCTTTATTTCCCATTTTAATTGCTGCTACTTGGTTCCAGTAAATATTCTTTATTATTCTTAAATCTTTTCCATCAGTGTTGATATCTTCCAACATTTTAATCAGTTCATCATGTTTTACTTTATCAAATGCCTTAGTATAATCTATGAAGCACATATATATGTCTCTCTGTTTCTCTATTGACCTTTCTATTAGTGTCCGTAATGTATAAATTGCATTGTTTGTGCCCTTTCCTTCCACAAATCCATACTGTTCTTCACTAATTTCCATTTTTATTTTCTTTTTGGTTTTCTCATTATGATTCTGAGTAGAAGCTTAGTGATATGGTTTATAAGGTTAAATGTACGAAAATCTTCACAATCAATTGCTCCTGGTCTTTTTGGTATAGCTATAAATACAGATTTCAGCATATCACTGGGTAAATATCCACTGCTGTAAATATCATTCAACATTTTGGTTAATATATCTACTCCAAATTCTCCCAATACTTCTAATTCTTCTATTGTGATTTCATCTGGCCCAACTGTTTTTCCTTTCTTCATACGTTTCATAGCGTCAGCGACTTCTTCTTTCAGAATAGGTGGACCTTCTAAGTTACTATCTTCTGTTAATTCTTCCCTTTCTCCTTCATATAATTCTCTTATATACTCATTCCACCTCTTCATTATAGCATCTTCCTCTAATATTATCTTTCCTGTTTTTGATTTCAAACACCCTGTATTTATTCTTATTTTTCTTCCTGTATGCTCACTGATTTGTCTGTGCATATTTTTTGTATCTTTAATGGAATTTAATTCAATTTTTTTGCATTGCTCGTTTAACCAACTTTCTTTAGCCTTCCCACATTTATCTTTTATTTCTTTATTTATCTTAGCGTATTCTTGTTTGTCATTTTTACTCTGTTTTCTTTTGTCCATCAGTTTTAAGATATCTTCATTCATCCATTTTTTCTTAGCTATTTTGCCTCTCTCCGGTAATACTTCTTTGCTAGTTTGATAAATGGAGTCCCTTAACATTTCCCATTGTTCATCTATACTCTGTATTTTAGTTATTGCATTCTACCTATTTTTCACAGTCACTCTGTATTGTTCTTGCATTTCTTTATCTATTTTCAGAACCTCTTTATTAAGTCGCATGTTCTTAACCATTTTTTTCCCTCTCTTTAATCTTACTTTTATTTGTCCACATAGTGGTACATGATCACTATTACAGTCAGCTATTACAGTGATTGTGTACGTTGGTTAATTCAGCTTCAGTGATTTATCTAATTGCTTTAATTTATTTTGTGTGATTTCTGCAGTACGTGCCCAACGAGATTTAGCGAAAAATACCATTCAATCAACTGTGCAATTTCTTGTCTGTGTCTTCTTTATTCAAATATAGCCTATTTATTCCACAGGCTGCTTCAAACCTTAACAGTGTGATAGAAATTACAATAACCATGTCCTTGTCTTGTAACCTGTCTATATTGTTGTTAAAGGTGTCAAGAGTGTTAAGTATGGGGCATCACGGTGCAGACGAACAAGTTGACGCCATAAGGGTAGTTTATAGATGACCACCCAACTTTTGACATGCACCAAAGTGGAGCAACGTTCTGTTATCTGATTTTTGATCAGTGAAGGGGTGAAACCTAAAGCAATTCATCGCGAAGGAAGGTCCAGTATGGTGATGCATGCCTGTCAGTCCAGCAAGTGCATAACTGGCGTAGGAAGTTTCAAACAGCGTGACTTATGTGACAGGCTGTTCACGACCGGGTGAGGCACGCTGAGTAGTTACCACAGAGTCTATTTTTCTACAGGAATCCAAGCACTTTATTGGCGCTGGAGGACTTGCATGGAAAGCACCGTTGACTATATCGAAAACGGATGCATTTGTTCTTTACATTTTCAGAATATATTCACTAAAACAATAAACACTTTTAAACTTGTAATTTGAAGTCACCATGTAATGCCCCATACAACAAAGTCTCACACCTGTAAAATGTATTACAGAAGATGGCCCTGTTTTGGTACAGTTACAAACCATCAGGAGAATTAGATGTGGACACTTATCATGCTGGATGCCCAGTGGTCATTGGTCATAAATGGGGTAAGCACGCTCATCTTAAGAAGTTTTAGTTGGTGATGCAATCTGTAAGCACGAAGCAAGTATGGGAATGGCCAGAGTGCTGTGATGTGGGTTCTTGACTCTACTCAACGTGGTAAGCACGATGCAATGTTCAATAGAAACATTTGTGAAAATAAAATAGGTCCCAAAGCAGATATTGCCTTTATGGTGTAAAGTATTAGGCATCCACATAGTACAGACTACTACATAACGAGATGAGATGGCCATTCTTCACTAGTCGGATAAACAATAGCCCCACTCCTGCTGGGGATTGCAACTGGACCATGTCTTGGCAGGTAAGTGTCAAGTGTACTAGCTTTGTGTTGCAGACATACTACGAACACTACAATTAAACTGTGTATAAATATACTAGAGTTGATTTGTCTAACCAAAGCAAGAGAGCCTTGCATGAGATCAGACACTTCACCTCTGACCGTAGAGGTTACATGAGTTCAGAACCTTGACCTTCGACTGTAGAGGTTTTATGAGTTCAGAACTTTGACCTTTGACCGTGTGTTGTGGTTTTGACAAGCGATGCAATTTTGTCAGAGGCGCAATTGAGTTGTTTGCAGGAGTCACTGTTAGAAAATGGCTCGTATTGGATCTTCACTGGCAATACGGAGTAATTCATGGCTCTTTTCCCATCAATTGTTCCAGTTGTCCCCAAGTTTTCAAGCTTATATATCCTCAGAATGTGTCCAAAAATATTGCCTGTCTGCTTCTAATGAGTCTAGTTATTTTACGATTTTCATTTGTTTTTTGATGGACTGTATCATTTGTGTTTCTCTCCGCCCATAGTGTTTCTTGCATTTTCCCAAGAAACCACATTTCCATTGCCATTAGATTTGTTCAGCTTGTCTGCTTATTGTCCACGTTTAACTGTATAGGTACAACTGTACAGGTTATATACAATACGCCAAAACTCTTTTTCTCATTACATTTGACAACTTTGTATTGGTTCGCATGTGCTCCATCTTGTAAAACGCTAACTTGTTGCACTGTACTGACCCCCCGTATTTAGGCTAATGACACTAGATGGGAGTTGTGGTACATATCAAGTAGCCGCTTTTACTACCTAGAAAACTTGATGGAACCCCTGTTAGGCTGACTGAGTGGCCAGTCCTTCCCTTCATTGGAGAACGACGAGAGCCGACATCGAAGCCTCGTCCTACCGAACTCATACCATTGTCAGGTTAACGTCCCAACCGTTACACCAACACATCCGCTTAAACATTACATAGCTGAACGGAACTTTTGTATTAGATACTGTGTCAGCTCCAGCTGTTAACTCTTGTACGACCTGAACAACTGGGAAGCTGGTGGTCACTTGCTTCCATTCAGGTAACACACTCACCCCTATAATGGCTCCAAACTCTCTACAAGAAGCCGGATGGGAGTCTCCTTGGAGAAGTGTTTAAGCCGGCTGCTTCTTGCCCCAAAGGTTGTGGATTCGATTCCGGGCTGCTAATTGGGTTCATGAGTGCTGTTTTCTCGGAGACTTCTAAATGTCGTCCCTGGAGCTACGGAGTTCGTGCTCTGTGCGACAATTTCGACTGGCCACCCTGCGAAAAGAGACCAAGTCATATGGGATGAAACCTGGTGCTATGAAGTCAGTCTCCAAAATAATAGTGGAAGAACTAGGTTCCCATTGTATGCAATGCTCGTGGGGAAATGTCTATGACCGTCTTGCAGTCTCGCAGTGTGCACAATCCCCAGCAGGCTACATCACATGGTAGACTGTGATCCCTCCTCCCTCCGTGTGCCAGACCCGCGTCTGTCCAGAATATCCCGGGTAGAGGAGAAGAGAGGTCTCAGCCAGGATGAGCTTCTCCTCTACCTCATTAGCGTTTCTGCAAGCAACCGTATGTGTTATATACAATATATTTTAGCCTGTGAAAGCCCACTGGATGTATGCAGATTAGCACCCGGTGTTTCCTTGGTATTCTTTTTTAAGTTGCATATCCCTTACAGGACATTGCAGTCACAACCAGCATTTTCCAGCTGTTATTGATGTTCTTGGCAAGATTATGCTCAGTAATTTGTTATTGCTTTCTGAGCGACCGGGTCAAATATTCCGTAACTAACCAACGCGACGCGATTCGCTACCGAATCTCGCGGAGCTGTGTTCCTCACGTGGATATACGGGATTACGGAGCAAGTCGTTAACTCCTTCACCAGGTAGACCGGCTCCTTCCTATTACGTACTTGTATTAAGAGCGTGTGTGTGTCAGTTTGTGTGTAGGTGTGTGTACGTGTGTGCGTGTGTGTGTTTCGCTAGACCATTGCTGGTGTCATGCTATGTCCTCGTGATAGTCGTATCAGGGGGTCCACTCACTGGAGCATTCCATGTGTCATGTTTCTTTGACGTTATCTGTTATTAGTTATGTATCATGCCATTAACATTGTTCATATTGAATTACCAAGTGTTTTCTTGTGCTTCGTATCAATGAATGAAGCTACTCTCTCTTTTCAGTGTCCAACAAATGGATATGGCTTTATGGTAACACATTCACTCGACGCTGTGGTCTGACACCCGAGGCAACACAGCTCGACATTGAACCATACATGAGAAAAGGGTGGGTCTAACAGAAACTGAGGGTTGCGTACCCATTATAAAGTTGCCATCGCAAAATTTAGTTGCTGACAAACTCAAAGACACTCGCACCTTTTCCGCAAACTAACTGGCTGTTTTCTTAAAAGTGAGATTTCTTCTTCTTCTGAAGCGTTCTTCCGGAGTGTTTTTCCCCCCAGATGTAATTGCGGTGTGTCTAGATATGCACCCTTGGGCCAAAACCCTTCGGCCAACACATCCGACTTTAGTGGGCAAAGGGAGATTTTATCATGTACATTTGGGGGAGTTATTAAAATAAAATAAAGTGGTATGAAAATTACACAGATGGTTTTTGTTTGGGTTTTGTTTTTCTCTCATGCGTGATTTGACAGTCCATAATCAAATGCTTCTACAAAATTGCATATCACTATGAATGTGTCAGTGTGTATGAAGTGCATCGTTATCAGTGTGTTAGTCTACATAAAGTACAACAATATGAATATGTTAGTTTGTATATGAATGTGTCAGTGTGTATACATTACATCAGTATTGTAGCGTTGTCGCAGTCTAATGATAGAGATTTCTCACACCACAATAAAGGACAAGTAGACTTTCTGAATGAAAGACTATTCACTGCCGAAGAAGAGATCGAATGGCTCGTAAATCTAGGCTGTATGAATGTACAGGCCGCAGAGATGATCTAGACTTCTAAACAGTGCCCAGGCGAAGGAAAGTAAGGCGACCAACAACAACTACAATCTAGGTCGTATGCCTATGTATCCTGCTACTTTAAGCCTGTGAAGTAAAAGGATCTCCCATTGTTACACTGTCTCACAACGCAGAGATAGGAAGGAGAATAATAAAGTACACATTTCGCTCTGTCACCCTGAATCTCTATTCTAATTTTAATTAATATTAAAACAGAATCGATGGTTAAAAGTTTAAATCTGCAACACTGATTTATTTATAAAAATCTGAGTGCCTCCACGGGAGACAACACCGACCATCTAGTGGATTACATATACCACTTTCTTCCTACTATTACATATACCACTTTCTTCCTATTATTACTGTCCTTTTCATTAGGTGGAGAGATCTAATGTTCTACAATGTTGTTGAACTATTTTAGTAATCATAGACTGTAGATACTGGCCCTTGGCCGAATACTATTTGGTAGTACAGGTGTGCCAGACGGGAATCGCTTTACTTATCTTCGGTTTCCTGTCTTCACAGCTGGCAATAGTGATTCTCTGCTCCTTCTTCATCGACGATAGGTGTCACTGCTCTCCGGACTGGATAACTTGAATTGAACCAGAGTCGTATTTTGGTTATAGGTAATACTGTTTAAGTACTGGGTCTGATGTTTATGGGACAATATTCATTTATTCACCCTAATATAATGTTGGTGCGACTCTGCACTTAAATCTATGAATGTTACATTAGGTTACAATATACTTGTGTGGCAAGTAAGCCACGAAGAATAATAATTGGTGATTGAGACGTAGGTAGTTGTTTGTGATTAGTTGTAGTTGCTGCAGCCTGGTGTAGCTGCTATCAGCGATGAGATGCACAACAATCTGCAACAACCTCGTATGTGTGGTTGTGGGTGGGTTCGCAATTTGTCCCGTATATCGACGTCACTGAAAGTCTCATAAAGTCTTTCCATCAGACATGTGTTACCGGTAACCTGTCTCTACAGTCGAGTCACACTGTCACACAAGAACATATATAAAATGTTTTTTTGCATATGCTTTACAGGACATTGCTGTCAACATCAGCATCTTTCAGCTGATTGTTGATTTCTTGGAAAAATTACGCTCACTAGTGTGCCATTGCTTTCTGAGCGGCCGGCTCACATACCCCGTAAGTTACCGACGCGATTCGAACCACTGCTGATTCTCACCGTCGTCACAAGAACATATATACACATGTATATAATTATATGGTAATCAGCCATAACGGATCCCGGTAGAACATGAGAATTGATTACACAGATAATCTTCTGATCTATGACCAACCATTACTTAAGCCGCATAGTTTTAGAAAATTATGCATTTCCTCTGACTAATGCAATGTTAATAGTTATTATATGTTAGGTTAATGGACGCCTTCACTCAAGAAAGAAATAGTAACGGTGACATAGCTTTGTCAGCCCACGCTGGATGTGGTTGACCTTGTCACACGCTGTAGAAGGCTGAACAACGCAACAAGCAAACGCCATATGTATTATCTACACAATCCGTACTTTCAAGTACAACTATCTCACTTGAATTACACATTATTATCCTGTAAATGTATTAATTAAATATCTAAACACTCATCTAATTAAGATTAACAAGCGTTCCATGAGAATTGACGAAACTAGTGTCCCGGATATTAGCACATGTGTTTAGATTCACAAACAGCGTGCTGTGCCATCTTGCGACTGTCGCGAAATGGAAGTGGGTCTCAGACGGGACAACACAGTACCCACTTTGTCCTACCCCGTTCAGGTGGCTAGGCCACATTGTAAGGCGGGTGATTAAGGATTTCCGAGTCAAAAGAGTTGGGACCGTCTTCTGGGTCCTTGAGATGTTATGTATCGGGGTTGTCATGAACTTCACGGGTCCCGAGAAACATAACTTAACTCTTTGAATGTGCGTAGATATTTGCTGTTGTAAATCGCATACACTGATAATCTCGGAGAATGGTGAGTTGCCATCACTTTCGTGAGGTAATTCTCGGAGGTGTTCGGCGAGTTCCGTGAGTGTGTGATACTTCCGGACTCAATCTGAACTGGTCATTCGGAAGCCAGTCATCAAGAAGAGAAGCCGCTTATATAGCCAGCTGTATACCAAGGCATCTCGGAGAATGTTCTACAGCGGAGGTTGTTGTTGTTGAAGCTATCCTTCCACTGTCGCGTCATCCAGCTGTATACTATGCAACTCTTGTGGAATTAGAGCTTGATCTACAGCATAGGACCAGTCTGCCCTTGAGACGAGAGACCGTGACTTCGAGTAGCTGTATCATGTTGACCTTTTGGGGATCCAGAGGTGGACCTACAGCCGAGGGCTTGATGAAGCTACTGGGTCGGTGTCTGTTGTATAGTTGTTCCTAAGTTTAAAGGTAACACATTTATACTTGGCGTCGCTTAACTAAGTTTATATTTCAGTTGTGGATCAATTATCAACCAGACCGGGCGGTTGCACCGTAGCATGTGTTCTGAACTAGATGTACAGGTTTACCCCGGGTCAGCGGACACCAGCTTTAAGTCAAGTATCGACCAGGCACGTCAGACGTGTAGCCAGCTTGTGTGTGTTTACTATAACTTAGAATTTAAGCTTGGGCTGAGGTCAGCAGAAAAGACGGAATGTTATTTAGCTAGGCAGCTCAGTGGTGCAGTCTGGGTGAAGCGAATTACAAATGCATTCGATGCCCCATCTTAATATTGGGGTACATTAGGGAAATATTGTTCTGATAGAGAACTTCCGCTTGAACAGAGCTTTAATTTGATTACCCTAATGGATAAGGTTGACATTAGTACGTTTCAATCATCATCAGGTGGCGGGTTGAAACCAGTACTTGTCAAGCACGTATGTGACGAGCGAGAGCCACAACATGCGGTTCTCGTTAATGTGAAACCTAACTATGTAGGAGGCTATAAGCTGTGAAGTGACTATCGTCACATAGGCCTGTTGTGATTTAACTGGGCTTAGTCAGAAGGGGGGAAGATATCTTCATATCTACTAGGGCTAATTCACCGTGGGCCAGTACAGCTGTGGGAAGACACCCACTCATGTAAGCGTGTAAATTTAATCAGTGTTATCTGAGCCCACACTTCCTTTAATGAGAAAGGAATAATCTGTCAGGCGGGTCTAACTTTCTAATGCCTCTGTACTTTCATCGGAACCAGATTGTTTGGGTTATTGACGCTACACAATTCCTAGGCAGCCAAAGGAAGTTATTTATGTGATGATTGTCTATACATACATACACCCACACACAACAGAAATCCAGGTATCCGAGTACGAAAGATGAAAAGCGACAAACACAAGAACACAAAACTTGTCTGTTATTTGTCTGGTCTTTTATTCTTCTTCTTCTTCTGCGTTCATCCGGATTTTTTTTTTCGGATGTGACTGCGTGATGCCTGTTTACAGCAGAGCTGCGTTCTTGCGCCGTCAGGCCGACACATCAGACTTCTGCGGGCATTTGTTGACCGGGTTAACCTTCCCGGGTCTTTTATTCAATATTTCAGGTTAGTTACCATTGCAGTCTGAGCATCTTCCAATAACCTTGGAGGTGTCGTATAGTACTTACCTAGGTATCCTGATATGTTTATCTACTTTTCTGATGAGACTACTTGTGATTAAGAAAGATGATCTAGAACATAACACTGGATGATTTTCATAGGAGGTATGGAATTCTGCCATCCTCATGAATGGACCCTGTCACTATATCTACTATTTACTAGGTATGAGATGGTAGCGAACGTGTCATCCTATTTACTATTTATTAGGGATCAGACGCGTGGCTGAAAAGCTACTGGACTTAAGTTAGGATTACTAAGTGTTTTAACCTAACCTGTCTGTGAGATATGTCTGAGAGTTCTATCAACCTGAAGTTCTCTGAGAAACCCGTTGCTGTGGGCTGTCAACCTGAAGTGATTTGAGAAGTCCTTTGCTATGGACTGGTTGCCTATTTGTGGTTGACGAGGACTGTTTACTGGTGCTATTTGGAAAAGCCCCGAAGGCATCGTACAGGATCAGGTGACTATATCAAAACCCCAGTGTTTACAGACTGACATTCAATTATGCACGGACAGAACTCCAGTGGGATGATAAAATTGTCTATCAGACTACTCTCACCCAGCTAGCTGTTCCCGTCTGTTTGTCCTTCTGTTGGTCAGAATCTGAATCTCTAATACAGATTCTTTATTCGCCTTTTTTAAGATTGTTCTCTTATAGTCAGTTAGGTGTCTTTGAGTATTGTTAGTCCTCATATGGGTAGAGTCGTCCGCGAACCGTCCTGTGGACAATTGGTGTAAAGGGTAGACCGAAGTTAATCTAGAACCACAACTAAATAGTATCTACGACTACTGAGAACCAGGCCAGTGTTGTCACAGCGACATTCCCCCATTTCGTAAATTCTCGACTTCCGTTTTTCTTCTTCAGACGGCATGGTTCCGATCCTTGTAAAATTATCCTGACCTTAGTTTGTATATAATATCCTTATAAGATTAACTATCCAGTCGATCTCTTAATTAGAAGTCACAACAACTACTTACAATACATGTACACACACATATAACAATATTTAACAAATTCATTAAATACACATACCCAGTCTGTCTCGTGAACACATGCCTCGGCTGTGGGGTAGTTGCCCCTAGTGTACTATTTTCTTATACTATAAGTGTAAGCTAACCGGAGCCGAGTATTAATTTTGTAAAGCACGTAAACAGTGAATAGTGGACTAGATCATACAGACAACCGTTTCCCACAGCGTCGGCTGAACTAAATGCTTACGTTAATTTTTCTTACTTGTATTGCATCATATGTTTTACTACTTTACTAGAAGACGCAGTAACTATGCAGTAAATGAATCATTGGAGGAAAAAAAATGTATTCTGTTTAATGATTTATTCAATGTTATTTTATTTTGAGAAATCCACACACAACCAAATCCCACGTTTTAGAAAACAGCAAATGTGTTTTCAGGGAAAGAGTCGTGTAGCTATGAATATTTTTCAGAATCTGATGTAGGCAACGGAAACTGTACAATGTGAACACTAAATTCAGCCTCTGTTAAACCCAGCCTGTTTTCATGTATGGTTCAATGTCGAGCTGTGTAGCGTCCGGTGTTAGACCACAGCGTCGGGTGAACATGTTGCCGTAATTCCACATCCATTTGTTGGACACTGATACGAAAAAAAGGATATGTTGATTCATTGTAAGCAAAAACAAGAAAGATCTTTGTAATTTCATGTGAATAGTATTAATTAATGTAATGACACATAAATGTCTATCTGTTTAATTACACATAACCGCCTACCTATGGTACCTTGTGGTGCAGGACGGGACGGGTGCTCTTCAACCTGCAGAATTATGACCATTTGGCTAGTGCAGTCGTCGCGAACTGTGCAGGTTAGGTGTTCCACACAAGTAAGCACAGAACACAGTAGTCGTAACCACACAAGTAAGCACATAACACAGTAGTCCTAACCACACAAGTAAGAACAGAACATAGTTGTCCTAACCACACAAGTAAGAACAGAACACAGTAGTCCTAACTACACAAGTAAGAACAGAACACAGTAGTCGTAACCACACAAGTAAGAACAGAACACAGTAGTCGTAACCACACACGTAAGAACAGAACACAGTAGTCGTAACCACACACGTAAGAACAGAACACAGTAGTCGTAACCACACAAGTAAACACATAACACAGTAGTCCTAACCACACAAGTAAGAACAGAACACAGTAGTCCTAACCACACAAGTAAGAACAGAACACAGTAGTCCTAACTACACAAGTAAGAACAGAACACAGTAGTCGTAACCACACAAGTAAGAACAGAACACAGTAGTCGTAACCACACACGTAAGAACAGAACACAGTAGTCCTAACCACACAAGTAAGAACAGAACACAGTTAGTTAGTTAGTTAGTTAGTTAATCGACAGATCATCCTCGTTGCACATCGAACCATTCAGTCCATAAGTGCTCGGATCCCCTCCTCATCAAATCCCGCAGCGTGTAGCGGCTAACGACGCCAGTTCTGTGTTGGTTTATCAATCTTCTTTGGCTTCCTGCGTAGTGTTCTTGTTTGGCCACCCCTCTTTTAATTTGCTGCTCCCGCAGTCTGGCCATTGTTGTAGATTCACAGTCATCAGTCCTAACCACACAAGTAAGAACAGAACACAGTAGTCGTAACTACACAAGTAAGAACAGAACACATAAGTCCCAAACTCTTAACACGAGGTACTCTAAATGTGAATGCTGATCGCCTGCCAATTCATGTAATTACGCAACGAGCGCACTGTTGTCATAAGCTTCACACCCATTACCACCAGGTGCTATCTTCACACATGTTTCTATTCTGTTGTTTGTCCATCAAGAATGATGATGACCATTCATTTCATCCAGTGAGGTTGAAAGTATAGAACCGTGAGTTCTAAGATAGCCGATAAGGCTTATATTGGCTCGAAATGTTATTTGCAATGTAGACAAAGAATGCTTGACGTTTCTGGAGGAGGATTTCCTGCAGTGGTTTTTCTGTCCTGCCTTTTCTTCTCAGCTCTTGCAGTCCTGGTTGCCACACACGTGACTGCACCCTTGCGTAATGATGCACGCCACAAATTTCGGTCTTTGGCTGCAGTCTCCCAGGTGTCATGATGAATTTAAAAAGCATTCAGTGAGATTTTCTTTTTTCTTTTTCTTTAAAGCGTTTCCTCTGGCGGCCTTGGAAGCGTTTACCACAACGCATCTCGCCGTAAACAAATTCGTTTAGGGAGCCTATGATCTGGCATGCGAGTTGAGTGACCAGCCAAGCGAATCTTATTATTCTTCATTATTAGAGTGTGGATACTGGGCATGGACGCTCTTTCTAGGACTTCAGTGTCTTGCCATTTAATCTTTAATAGCTTCCTAAGGCAGGCTGTGTGGAAGTGGTTTAATTTCCAAGCGTGTCGCTGATAAACAGTCCAGGTGTCACAAGCATATAGCATTGTGGATAATACAACTGCTTTGCAGAATTTCAGCTTTGTTTGATTGATTGATTGATTTAGGAACCGTGTGGTATAATAAAAACGTCCCTACCCTTTCCTATTTATGGACTCCCTTAAAAATAAACAACCCCTTACAATTACTGTTTAAGTAACTTACTTAATGTAGGAGAAAATAAAACAGCGATAGACTGACCGTGGCACAGCTAAATTTAGTTTGGCTTGTTTTCTCTCCCTTATCTGGCCAATCCTGGCGAGGGGGAAAACAAAGACTGAAGCGGCCATTTCTAGTCAAGAGAACTGACAAGAAAGTCGACCTTTCCCTTCGGGGAGAAGGTAGTTTGTTTTAAAACCATGATTCTCTTCAAGCTATTGGTATGTTATCTACATCATTAAGATATATTTATGTATTACCTAGACCAGTATGTTTAATTAAGAATTAGTTACAATTCTCTTAAACCAGGCTGGATGATGTTTACTAAGGAAACACAGGTGGGCGCCACGCTGTAATTTTTCCTATGTCTTACAATTTCAAATCCATATGTTAATATCTTGTATAGGCATTATGAACTTATATCTCACTAGTAGTGCTATAATCTATGAATATTATGTGTACTGTAAAGTATCAACTCTCATGTCTGAAACACATTCTAGAGATTTTCTCAATGTAGGAGCAGACCCCTGATTCATGCTTCATAGTAAAGAACTAGTGTCTGTCAATTTCATATTCCTATGTTAAAACTTCTAGGCACTGGGAACAATATCTCACTATTTATGCTTAGAAATCTGCAAATAATCTATGTACTATAGAAAGGTGTTTTATCCATGCGGGGACATACAAATGATTACGCATATTCCTGACTCGTACTTAGTCAGGGGATAAAATATTTTGCCACATTATAATCTGTAACTTGGAAATATAGTGCTAAATTTTAGTACCATTCTTTTGTTAACAGATTAGTAACCACTCCATATGAGGGTGAACATATAATCATTTCATAAAATAGTGTTAGGGACAGGCCATGTTTGAATATAAATTCATGAACAATTAAACGCGTGATGTAAAGGTATGTTCGGATAGGATTCACTCCGCATCGCCTCACCGTAGTAGAAACAGAAGCGAAGATTGATGTGAATAAATTGCTTGCAATATTCAGAAGACTGGACCATGCGGCATAAGTTATTCTTATAAATACCCTCCGAATAATAGCAGTCATTGGCAAAACATATCACAGCGATTACTATCCTCATGTGCTGTACGCATGTGGGGGAAAACAATGGATGTTTTAGTTCATGAAGATAATTCAAAAACCTAGGCTCCCTGCATCATCATTATGATTATTATGTATGATTATCATGTACTTAATATCAGAGAAATGTACATGTATGTTTTTTTTTGGTATGAGAATTTTCTCTGTTCTGATTGTTACTTTTTACTGTGGGAATATACATTTTAATGTTGCACCTTGGGACTATGAGGATGTTGATAGAAGAATTCATGTGTATGTCAGTACTTAAAAAGCCAATGGTGAATAGTCTTGACCTAGTGATGATTATAGTGCCGAAATGAAGACGCGGCATTAGAAACCACAGGGATTCTGTATAGGCTATTCTCTTCAAGTAATGAGAGAGACAATATCAACATGTTGGATGGACAGAATGACTTCACCCATCCAATAGTCCCAGTAACAACAGAACAAAATATAAGTGAGAAAATACCTTACTCACTATGAAGAGTCAGAATGGCTCTACTCAGCAATGAGGGACAGTGGAACATGGACACCCACTCCTTTCCCCTTCTCCCCTTGTTGTTTTGTATTTGTGTTTGTAATTGTGTTGTAAACCTGTTACCATAACACAGTAGGTTAATGCTAGTGTTGTATTCTTGTCATCCCTTTTCTATAGAAGAGAAGCAGGTGGTGGTTGAATTTGGTGGGACTATATCACTAACACTGGATCCTGGGTCAACAGCCATAAAGTGAATGTCCAAACCATAGTCTGGATCTAGCAATACCTCAATGTTTACTGCGGCGCTCAATAGCTCCATAGCGAGCAACAGAAAAGTTGAAGATAACTGATTGGGTGAGTGATTAAGTCCTATTTTAGGAGGAAGATCCAGGATGGACTTCAAGATCTAATAATCTACAAAGATGAAGATCAACAGAGTAACTGACCACAGTGTATCGTCTGCTTTACGTCTGAGAAGTATCACCTATAAGCCTTATCACTCAGCAAAATCAGTGAAACTATGGGACAATCCTACAAGTTACTAAAACTAGCAACAGTGAAAGCCCTTCAACTGTTGGTTGGATTACCAAGTTAATATCCACAATGGATAAGTCTTCGAAAGAACATCTCACAGCTGCAACAGTCAAATATAAGGTTCCAGCCATGCAACCCCAAGTTCTAGCTATGAACACCAACTCAAAATGGGAGAAGACACTGAACCACATAAGCCAATACAACCAAGGTACAAACTGAATATCATCTGAAACATAACTACGAAACCAGATTACCTCAAGGTTCCAAACCCTGAACACCATCAGATAAAAGACCATATGAAAGCAGCTAAATGTCTCTATATCTGCAACAAGAGGAATCATCCAATTGTTTGCAAACCTGTTACTGTGCTGGATTTATTCATCTGCGGATATATGTAGGTATAGATCAAGTGTGGCCATAGTCACAGATACTACCATGAGATGCCTCTCAGTCAATTAAAGTTCTACACTGGACTAGATAACAACGACTAATTCCTTGCCGGTCCAATGTCAGCCTAAATGCCATGGGTTATAGACTCGCGACTAGGTGGGTGAAACCTTAGTGTAAGCCAATTTGGTAGTCGGATATTATAAGCCGAGAAGCTGAATGGACGTCAACTTTTCATCAGACCTGATGATAAAGGGAATTACCTTCTGCAAAGCTTAAGTGGAACTCCTGAAGTATGACCAACCGGAGGCACCAAATTTCACAAACAGGGCACCGAGCCTAAGGCAACAGAATATTCGTGATTCTAGCCCCAAACGGAGGGGATATATGGTGTGTGATTTTTCAATTCCTGGGTTATGGAGTATAAAATAGTCACCAGCCAATTACCAGTGGATAAATATTAGGAACATAACTGAGTGCATTAATTCGGTACCCAGATAATGGGAAAAGGATCTAATCGACAGCAAAGGTGAACCCTTAACCGCACACCAGGAGAAAATTGACTCTATTAATTAATTTAATTAGTAGTACAAAATGCTGTTTATATGTTGGTATTTTTTTTCTGAAGGTAACAGGTCAGTAGTTTTTTTTTTTTTTCAATGGTATATAGATGGTATAGTATTTTGACACCAACTCATTATTTTTAACAATGAGAGAATGGTAAAAGGTGTCAGAAACATGTTATTTGGGTTCTATTTAATATCTTTATTTGCCTTAATTATGAGGGAAAATGAAAGTAGACCCAATTTGTGGTTGTTATGTTGTTTGTAATAACCTGGTTTTTTTCTGGGGTCACTGGGTACTATGTTGTAATACTGCATATCATTCCCATGCCTGTCTGAAAATGCATAGTGTTTATTACACCTATATATATATGTAACTGCAGATCTTGAGTTAATACCTGAACTGTGTGTCCAAAAGTGTTGTGTACATCAAGTAAATGTGGTGTCCAACAAGTGGTTGTTTATATGTTGTGAGCAATCAATATCCTTCTAGCATCTATAGTTAATTTAAAGGGTGATGAAGTGGGAAGGGAAACCTACACACAGATGCCATTGTTTCAAGGATGGAACTCTTTCCTCCTGGGATTTGTGGTAAATATCCCTGATCACCCTGCATTCTTACCAGTGACAGAGAATCAATAATACCCCCTAGACATTTTAACGAATTATTCTCAGGAATTAAAATCCACATCCCACATGTGTGGTCCCGCCCGGTACGGACTTCACCTAGTAGTGGAGTAGTCCGTGAATTTAAAACTCATGGTAAACATCACAATTGGTGTATTATTGTGAGTACTATGAATTCAGGGAAAACCTCTCGCAGGTAAACCAAGTCACTTCAGAATGTTATAGTGTTAGTAACAGACCTAATCACTCATTAGTATGAGCTGAGTCAAGTGTTATATGAACCCATAATGGCTCAGATAAATATAGGTTTTTTTTGGTACAAAACTGTTCACAGGTAATATCTTGATTCTGGCAGATGCATCAGGTAGTTGGTTGTTGGGTATGAGATTTTTTTTTAAAACTCATATTTTATATCTTATTGATGGGAAACTAAGTCCAGTAATGAACCTCCAGTAGTAAGGTCTCTGGGATGGTAAACTCACATAAGATAAGTAATTCAGTGAATGTTTAGAATTCATAGTCATTCCCATTTGATGTTTGAGGTATGGTTCTGCTACTCTGATATTCTCTTTAAATGGTTTAAAAGTGGTGTACTCATGAACACACTACTATATTATGTATCCATAAGGTTTATGTTCCTACATATGAATCATGTGTTAATTAATTATTTTGTCATTGATTATCATTGTATTTTCATGCTTGATCTGCTTGTATAATTCATGTAATATTGAAAAGTTACCAAGGCAGCAGAGAGTGATAGACAATTGTATAGATAATTAGGACAGATAAGTTAAAAATCCAATAAATTTTTTTTAAGGGAAAAATTTAATCAACAAATGATTCAGTAGTACACTAAATAATACCTGAGAGATGAATTAAACCAGGGGAAAATAGCAGTAACTAAAGTAAATGAACTAATGGTAAGGCCAAAACCACCACTTGCAAAAATGTAGACATAGTTAATGGAAGGGAAGGAATATTGTAAGAATTTGCAGTATTTAGGGGCACCCTAATTTAATCCTTTTTTTTCATATGACATAACATGTTCTACAACACCGGTAGTAAAGTGAATAAATGATGGATACTTAGGAAGAAAAGCCATACCGACACTTATTCTACTCCACCGGTGATATGAGTAGTTATTAATAACTAAACTCAGATGGCCCATATGTTAATGAGGGTCAAAACCAAAATATTCACCTGGTGATGTAAGTGAAACTGATCAACTCACTTACTGACCCAACAGAATATAAGGTATTTCTTTAAATTATCCACCCCGATTCCATTATTAATGGTAGCGGAAACAGACCATATAGGCATGTAGGAGGTATAATTAAAGAATTAACTAATAAATTGGAATTTCCAGTTTAATTCTCATTAAGTGAAATGTTCACAATGAGAAATCCTCATCAAAAAGAGGAATGAAACAGCTTTTAGTTAGCGATTAGCTTACGTAAAGTTATTTCAATAATTGCCTAACTAACATTAATATTCTCATAAGGGAAGAATTAAGAAGGGCAAAAATAAGTGGTACAATAGAGGCGCGCGACTCAATTGTATTTTCTTTAAAACTAACCGAGTAACTAAATTCTAGATAATGCTCGAAGTCTACTAATAGGTAGATGAATCAGAAATCAATCGCAAGGCGAAACAGATTTCTACATCTCAGTTCTGACAAGGATTATATGCCAGCATTAAATATGTGAAAGCAGATCCAGACTAACAGAGATTAGCTTAAATAACTGATACGAATCAGTAAAAAGCAACAATTAAATAAACAACTCTTAAAATAGATGCTGTTTATAGATAGGACGAACCCTTTGACATAAAGACAGAGGAAACGCCTAAAACTTATACAGTGAACCCATGCTAGAAAAATGGAATATAGCTGTGTAAAAACCAAGCAAATTGGAGCATATAGCTGAAGAATTGCTTGATATGTACTAGATTAGGAATTTCAATCAGGAATCCAGCTAGTAAATTATATAACAGTTCAAAGATAGACCTTAGTCAATCTAAATAAATCCAGAGTTTCCACGTATTAAACGGATGAAAACAAAACTGGAGAGAAACATTAAGAGTACCTTACCTGTTATCCTGAGGACACAACTCAGGAGACGCCAGTATGAGAGGGATATACAGATGTAACAGTAATTTTACTAAGACTAGTAATCCACATCCATAACTGGAAAGTGAACCAGCAACTTGATTGTCTGGAAGACTATCACAGGAAACATAAAAGGGGCTTTTAACTTCTCACTGAACTGATTATATATGGTAGGAGACAATACGTCTGAACCTACATAACAATGTATGTTGCTAAGTTGAAAATAGTCTAAAAACCGGGAGGGAAGCAGACGACGATCAATGTACGCCAAGCGACGCAAAATTGCTCGTAATTCAACACCAAAGCAACAAATACAGAGTGAAACTCAAACACATCAGCTTAGAATTACTAATAAGGATTCTAGCGTAAAATAGATCTAGGTTAGAAGGAAAAGCAGAGAGTAAGCTAAGAATTACTTCATTTCTGATAGATTCATGTTCCCCGTAATATTCGGTTCAGAGCGGAAATCTAGAAAAGTTGGACCTTGTTTACATGTTAGACGAGATTCTCCGGGAAAACCCACAAGAGAAAGGGACACCACTCTAATCAGTAGTTATCAAAACTGATCGGAAAATCCCATAACTCGACTAAATACCCAAACACATGATGTGTTGGATGAAAATGTATACAACAGGAACCATATTTAGCTTCCTTTAAATATCAGATCTATAGTTAAAACAAACGTCTAACTTACAGGGAGACGGGCGAGTTTAATATGCTATCAGTAGACGCAGAATTAACCGTCGGTTTTAACATAATCTCAAGATTGATAATCTAATGAGAGAAATCAAGCTTAATGATGATATCTCAATTGTTTCAAAAA
The DNA here is from genome assembly GCA_014155875.1 of Cepaea nemoralis. NCBI lineage: Eukaryota > Metazoa > Mollusca > Gastropoda > Stylommatophora > Helicidae > Cepaea > Cepaea nemoralis. Next base: position 42,969 of record JACEFZ010003868.1, read on the forward strand.
GTCGGTTTGATGCAGACAAACTAGTACTTGAAAGTAACAAATTATCAGATAACCACTCATATTTCAAACAATAGCTGACAACAGTGGAGAGGGTGCTACACCTTTCACTAAAAGAGAAATAATCCTTTAAGGTTATGCCAGTTGTCGTGACTATAAGAAAATGGACGTGGCTCTGATTATATAACATAGGGAAGTAATGCAAGAAATTAATAAGGAATGGATACTAGGTGAGTCAATGTAAAGACGGAAATTGTAGAGTACTATTTGACCATTTATTTTCTGAAAGAAATAAATGGCTTAAATTGGGGAGGCGTGTGGTATAATAAAAACGTCCCTACCCTTTCCTATTTATGGACTCCCTTAAAAATAAACAAACCCTTACAATTACTGTTTAAGTAACTTACTTAATGTAGGAGAAAATAAAACAGCGATAGACTGACCGTGGCACAGCTAAATTTAGTTTGGCTTGTTTTCTCTCCCTTATCTGGCCAATCCTGGCGAGGGGGAAAACAAAGACTGAAGCGGCCATTTCTAGTCAAGAGAACTGACAAGAAAGTCGACCTTTCCCTTCGGGGAGAAGGTAGTTTGTTTTAAAACCATGATTCTCTTCAAGCTATTGGTATGTTATCTACATCATTAAGATATATTTATGTATTACCTAGACCAGTATGTTTAATTAAGAATTAGTTACAATTCTCTTAAACCAGGCTGGATGATGTTTACTAAGGAAACACAGGTGGGCGCCACGCTGTAATTTTTCCTATGTCTTACAATTTCAAATCCATATGTTAATATCTTGTATAGGCATTATGAACTTATATCTCACTAGTAGTGCTATAATCTATGAATATTATGTGTACTGTAAAGTATCAACTCTCATGTCTGAAACACATTCTAGAGATTTTCTCAATGTAGGAGCAGACCCCTGATTCATGCTTCATAGTAAAGAACTAGTGTCTGTCAATTTCATATTCCTATGTTAAAACTTCTAGGCACTGGGAACAATATCTCACTATTTATGCTTAGAAATCTGCAAATAATCTATGTACTATAGAAAGGTGTTTTATCCATGCGGGGACATACAAATGATTACGCATATTCCTGACTCGTACTTAGTCAGGGGATAAAATATTTTGCCACATTATAATCTGTAACTTGGAAATATAGTGCTAAATTTTAGTACCATTCTTTTGTTAACAGATTAGTAACCACTCCATATGAGGGTGAACATATAATCATTTCATAAAATAGTGTTAGGGACAGGCCATGTTTGAATATAAATTCATGAACAATTAAACGCGTGATGTAAATGTATGTTCGGATAGGATTCACTCCGCATCGCCTCACCGTAGTAGAAACAGAAGCGAAGATTGATGTGAATAAATTGCTTGCAATATTCAGAAGACTGGACCATGCGGCATAAGTTATTCTTATAAATACCCTCCGAATAATAGCAGTCATTGGCAAAACATATCACAGCGATTACTATCCTCATGTGCTGTACGCAGTGGGGGAAAACAATGGATGTTTTAGTTCATGAAGATAATTCAAAAACCTAGGCTCCCTGCATCATCATTATGATTATTATGTATGATTATCATGTACTTAATATCAGAGAAATGTACATGTATGTTTTTTTTTGGTATGAGAATTTTCTCTGTTCTGATTGTTACTTTTTACTGTGGGAATATACATTTTAATGTTGCACCTTGGGACATGAGGATGTTGATAGAAGAATTCATGTGTATGTCAGTACTTAAAAAGCCAATGGTGAATAGTCTTGACCTAGTGATGATTATAGTGCCGAAATGAAGACGCGGCATTAGAAACCACAGGGATTCTGTATAGGCTATTCTCTTCAAGTAATGAGAGAGACAATATCAACATGTTGGATGGACAGAATGACTTCACCCATCCAATAGTCCCAGTAACAACAGAACAAAATATAAGTGAGAAAATACCTTACTCACTATGAAGAGTCAGAATGGCTCTACTCAGCAATGAGGGACAGTGGAACATGGACACCCACTCCTTTCCCCTTCTCCCCTTGTTGTTTTGTATTTGTGTTTGTAATTGTGTTGTAAACCTTTTACCATAACACAGTAGGTTAATGCTAGTGTTGTATTCTTGTCATCCCTTTTCTATAGAAGAGAAGCAGGTGGTGGTTGAATTTGGTGGGACTATATCACTAACACTGGATCCTGGGTAAACAGCCATAAAGTGAATGTCCAAACCATAGTCTGGATCTAGCAATACCTCAATGTTTACTGCGGCGCTCAATAGCTCCATAGCGAGCAACAGATAAAGTTAGAAGATAACTGATTGGGTGAGTGATTAAGTCCTATTTTAGTAGGAAGATCCCAGGATGGACTTCAAGATCTAATAATCTACAAAGATGAAGATCAACAGAGTAACTGACAACAGTGTATCGTCTGCTTTACGTCTGAGAAGTATCACCTATAAGCCTTATCACTCAGCAAAATCAGTGAAACTATGGGACAATCCTACAAGTTACTAAAACTAGCAACAGTGAAAGCCCTTCAACTGTTGGTTGGATTACCAAGTTAATATCCACAATGGATAAGTCTTCGAAAGAACATCTCACAGCTGCAACAGTCAAACATAAGGTTCCAGCCATGCAACCCCAAGTTCTAGCTATGAACACCAACTCAAAATGGGAGAAGACACTGAACCACATAAGCCAATACAACCAAGGTACAAACTGAATATCATCTGAAACATAACTACGAAACCAGATTACCTCAAGGTTCCAAACCCTGAACACCATCAGATAAAAGACCATATGAAAGCAGCTAAATGTCTCTATATCTGCAACAAGAGGAATCATCCAATTGTTTGCAAACCTGTTACTGTGCTGGATTTATTCATCTGCGGATATATGTAGGTATAGATCAAGTGTGGCCATAGTCACAGATACTACCATGAGATGCCTCTCAGTCAATTAAAGTTCTACACTGGACTAGATAACAACGACTAATTCCTTGCCGGTCCAATGTCAGCCTAAATGCCATGGGTTATAGACTCGCGACTAGGTGGGTGAAACCTTAGTGTAAGCCAATTTGGTAGTCGGATATTATAAGCCGAGAAGCTGAATGGACGTCAACTTTTCATCAGACCTGATGATAAAGGGAATTACCTTCTGCAAAGCTTAAGTGGAACTCCTGAAGTATGACCAACCGGAGGCACCAAATTTCACAAACAGGGCACCGAGCCTAAGGCAACAGAATATTCGTGATTCTAGCCCCAAACGGAGGGGATATATGGTGTGTGATTTTTCAATTCCTGGGTTATGGAGTATAAAATAGTCACCAGCCAATTACCAGTGGATAAATATTAGGAACATAACTGAGTGCATTAATTCGGTACCCAGATAATGGGAAAAGGATCTAATCGACAGCAAAGGTGAACCCTTAACCGCACACCAGGAGAAAATTGACTCTATTAATTAATTTAATTAGTAGTACAAAATGCTGTTTATATGTTGGTATTTTTTTTTCTGAAGGTAACAGGTCAGTAGTTTTTTTTTTCCAATGGTATATAGATGGTATAGTATTTTGACACCAACTCATTATTTTTAACAATGAGAGAATGGTAAAAGGTGTCAGAAACATGTTATTTTGGGTTCTATTTAATATCTTTATTTGCCTTAATTATGAGGGAAAATGAAAGTAGACCCAATTTGTGGTTGTTATGTTGTTTGTAATAACCTGGTTTTTTTCTGGGGTCACTGGGTACTATGTTGTAATACTGCATATCATTCCCATGCCTGTCTGAAAATGCATAGTGTTTATTACACCTATATATATATGTAACTGCAGATCTTGAGTTAATACCTGAACTGTTTGTCCAAAAGTGTTGTGTACATCAAGTAAATGTGGTGTCCAACAAGTGGTTGTTTATATGTTGTGAGCAATCAATATCCTTCTAGCATCTATAGTTAATTTAAAGGGTGATGAAGTGGGAAGGGAAACCTACACACAGATGCCATTGTTTCAAGGATGGAACTCTTTCCTCCTGGGATTTGTGGTAAATATCCCTGATCACCCTGCATTCTTACCAGTGACAGAGAATCAATAATACCCCCTAGACATTTTAACGAATCATTCTCAGGAATTAAAATCCACATCCCACATGTGTGGTCCCGCCCGGTACGGACTTCACCTAGTAGTGGAGTAGTCCGTGAATTAAAACTCATGGTAAACATCACAATTGGTGTATTATTGTGAGTATATGAATTCAGGGAAAACCTCTCGCAGGTAAACCAAGTCACTTCAGAATGTTATAGTGTTAGTAACAGACCTAATCACTCATTAGTATGAGCTGAGTCAAGTGTTATATGAACCCATAATGGCTCAGATAAATATAGGTTTTTTTTTGGTACAAAACTGTTCACAGGTAATATCTTGATTCTGGCAGATGCATCAGGTAGTTGGTTGTTGGGTATGAGATTTTTTTTTTAAAACTCATATTTTATATCTTATTGATGGGAAACTAAGTCCAGTAATGAACCTCCAGTAGTAAGGTCTCTGGGATGGTAAACTCACATAAGATAAGTAATTCAGTGAATGTTTAGAATTCATAGTCATTCCCATTTGATGTTTGAGGTATGGTTCTGCTACTCTGATATTCTCTTTAAATGGTTTAAAAGTGGTGTACTCATGAACACACTACTATATTATGTATCCATAAGGTTTATGTTCCTACATATGAATCATGTGTTAATTAATTATTTTGTCATTGATTATCATTGTATTTTCATGCTTGATCTGCTTGTATAATTCATGTAATATTGAAAAGTTACCAAGGCAGCAGAGAGTGATAGACAATTTTATAGATAATTAGGACAGATAAGTTAAAAATCCAATAAATTTTTTTTAAGGGAAAAATTTAATCAACAAATGATTCAGTAGTACACTAAATAATACCTGAGAGATGAATTAAACCAGGGGAAAATAGCAGTAACTAAAGTAAATGAACTAATGGTAAGGCCTAAAACCACCACTTGCAAAAATGTAGACATAGTTAATGGAAGGGAAGGAATATTGTAAGAATTTGCAGTATTTAGGGGCACCCTAATTTAATCCTTTTTTTTCATATGACATAACATGTTCTACAACACCGGTAGTAAAGTAAAGTGAATAAATGATGGATACTTAGGAAGAAAAGCCATACCGACACTTATTCTACTCCACCGGTGATATGAGTAGTTATTAATAACTAACTCAGATGGCCCATATGTTAATGAGGGTCAAAACCAAAATATTCACCTGGTGATGTAAGTGAAACTGATCAACTCACTTACTGACCCAACAGAATATAAGGTATTTCTTTAAATTATCCACCCCGATTCCATTATTAATGGTAGCGGAAACAGACCGTATAGGCATGTAGGAGGTATAATTAAAGAATTAACTAATAAATTGGAATTTCCAGTTTAATTCTCATTAAGTGAAATGTTCACAATGAGAAGTCCTCATCAAAAAGAGGAATGAAACAGCTTTTAGTTAGCGATTAGCTTACGTAAAGTTATTTCAATAATTGCCTAACTAACATTAATATTCTCATAAGGGAAGAATTAAGAAGGGCAAAAATAAGTGGTACAATAGAGGCGCGCGACTCAATTGTATTTTCTTTAAAACTAACCGAGTAACTAAATTCTAGATAATGCTCGAAGTCTACTAATAGGTAGATGAATCAGAAATCAATCGCAAGGACGAAACAGATTTCTACATCTCAGTTCTGACTAGGATTATATGCCAGCATTAAATATGTGAAACAGAGATTAGCTTAAATAACTGATACGAATCAGTAAAAAGCAACAATTAAATAAACAACTCTTGAAATAGATGCTGTTTATAGATAGGACGAACCCCTTGACGTAAAGACAGAGGAAACGCCTAAAACTTATACAGTGAACCCATGCTAGAAAAATGGAATATAGCTGTGTAAAAACCAAGCAAATTGGAGCAGATAGCTGAAAAATTGCTTGAGATATACTAGATTAGGAATTTCAATCAGGAATCCAGCTAGTAAATTATATAACAGTTCAAAGATAGACCTTAGTCAATCTAAATAAATCCAGAGTTTCCACGTATTAAACGGATGAAAACAAAACTGGAGAGAAACATTAAGAGTACCTTACCTGTTATCCTTGAGGACACAACTCAGGAGACGCCAGTATGAGAGGGATATACAGATGTAACAGTAATTTTACTAAGACTAGTAATCCACATCCATAACTGGAAAGTGAACCAGCAACTTGATTGTCTGGAAGACTATCACAGGAAACATAAAAGGGGCTTTTAACTTCTCACTGAACTGATTATATATGGTAGGAGACAATACGTCTGAACCTACATAACAATGTATGTTGCTAAGTTGAAAATAGTCTAAAAACCGGGAGGGAAGCAGACGACGATCAATGTACGCCAAGCGACGCAAAATTGCTCGTAATTCAACACCAAAGCAACAAATACAGAGTGAAACTCAAACACATCAGCTTAGAATTACTAATAAGGATTCTAGCGTAAAATAGATCTAGGTTAGAAGGAAAAGCAGAGAAAGTAAGCTAAGAATTACTTCATTTCTGATAGATTCATGTTCCCCGTAATATTCGGTTCAGAGCGGAAATCTAGAAAAGTTGGACCTTGTTTACATGTTAGACGAGATTCTCCGGGAAAACCCACAAGAGAAAGGGACACCACTCTAATCAGTAGTTATCAAAACTGATCGGAAAATCCCATAACTCGACTAAATACCCAAACACATGATGTGTTGGATGAAAATGTATACAACAGGAACCATATTTAGCTTCCTTTAAATATCAGATCTATAGTTAAAACAAACGTCTAACTTACAGGGAGACGGGCGAGTTTAATATGCTTTCAGTAGACGCAGAATTAACCGTCGGTTTTAACATAATCTCAAGATTGATAATCTAATGAGAGAGAAATCAAGCTTAATGATGATATCTCAATTGTTTCAAAAAGTCGGTTTGATGCAGACAAACTAGTACTTGAAAGTAACAAATTATCAGATAACCACTCATATTTCAAACAATAGCTGACAACAGTGGAGAGGGTGCTACACTTTTTCACTAAAAGGGAAGTAAGCCATTAAGGTTATGCCAGTTGTCGTGACTATAAGAAAATGGACGTGGCCCTGATAGATTATCTAACATAGGGAAGTAATGTAGGAAATTAATAAGGGATGGATACTAGGTGAGTCAATGTAAAGACGGAAATTGTAGAGTACTATTTGACCATTTATTTTCTGAAAGAAATAAATGGCTTAAATTGGGGAGGCGTGTGGTATAATAAAAACGTCCCTACCCTTTCCTATTTATGGACTCCCTTAAAAATAAACAAACCCTTACAATTACTGTTTAAGTAACTTACTTAATGTAGGAGAAAATAAAACAGCGATAGACTGACCGTGGCACAGCTAAATTTAGTTTGGCTTGTTTTGCTCTCCCTTATCTGGCCAATCCTGGCGAGGGGGAAAACAAAGACTGAAGCGGCCATTTCTAGTCAAGAGAACTGACAAGAAAGTCGACCTTTCCCTTCGGGGAGAAGGTGGTTTGTTTTAAAACCATGATTCTCTTCAAGCTATTGGTATGTTATCTACATCATTAAGATATATTTATGTATTACCTAGACCAGTATGTTTAATTAAGAATTAGTTACAATTCTCTTAAACCAGGCTGGATGATGTTTACTAAGGAAACACAGGTGGGCGCCACGCTGTAATTTTTCCTATGTCTTACAATTTCAAATCCATATGTTAATATCTTGTATAGGCATTATGAACTTATATCTCACTAGTAGTGCTATAATCTATGAATATTATGTGTACTGTAAAGTATCAACTCTCATGTCTGAAACACATTCTAGAGATTTTCTCAATGTAGGAGCAGACCCCTGATTCATGCTTCATAGTAAAGAACTAGTGTCTGTCAATTTCATATTCCTATGTTAAAACTTCTAGGCACTGTGAACAATATCTCACTATTTATGCTTAGAAATCTGCAAATAATCTATGTACTATAGAAAGGTGTTTTATCCATGCGGGGACATACAAATGATTACGCATATTCCTGACTCGTACTTAGTCAGGGGATAAAATATTTTGCCACATTATAATCTGTAACTTGGAAATATAGTGCTAAATTTTAGTACCATTCTTTTGTTAACAGATTAGTAACCACTCCATATGAGGGTGAACATATAATCATTTCATAAAATAGTGTTAGGGACAGGCCATGTTTGAATATAAATTCATGAACAATTAAACGCGTGATGTAAATGTATGTTCGGATAGGATTCACTCCGCATCGCCTCACCGTAGTAGAAACAGAAGCGAAGATTGATGTGAATAAATTGCTTGCAATATTCAGAAGACTGGACCATGCGGCATAAGTTATTCTTATAAATACCCTCCGAATAATAGCAGTCATTGGCAAAACATATCACAGCGATTACTATCCTCATGTGCTGTACGCAGTGGGGGAAAACAATGGATGTTTTAGTTCATGAAGATAATTCAAAAACCTAGGCTCCCTGCATCATCATTATGATTATTATGTATGATTATCATGTACTTAATATCAGAGAAATGTACATGTATGTTTTTTTTTGGTATGAGAATTTTCTCTGTTCTGATTGTTACTTTTTACTGTGGGAATATACATTTTAATGTTGCACCTTGGGATTAGAGGATGTTGATGTAAGAATACATGTGTATGTCAGTACTTAAAAAGCCAATGGTGAATAGTCTTGACCTAGTGATGATTATAGTGCCGAAATGAAGACGCGGCATTAGAAACCACAGGGATTCTGTATAGGCTATTCTCTTCAAGTAATGAGAGAGACAATATCAACATGTTGGATGGACAGAATGACTTCACCCATCCAATAGTCCCAGTAACAACAGAACAAAATATAAGTGAGAAAATACCTTACTCACTATGAAGAGTCAGAATGGCTCTACTCAGCAATGAGGGACAGTGGAACATGGACACCCACTCCTTTCCCCTTCTCCCCTTGTTGTTTTGTATTTGTGTTTGTAATTGTGTTGTAAACCTTTTATCATAACACAGTAGGTTAATGCTAGTGTTGTATTCTTTGTCATCCCTTTTCTATAGAAGAGAAGCAGGTGGTGGTTGAATTTGGTGGGACTATATCACTAACACTGGATCCTGGGTAAACAGCCATAAAGTGAATGTCCAAACCATAGTCTGGATCTAGCAATACCTCAATGTTTACTGCGGCGCTCAATAGCTCCATAGCGAGCAACAGATAAATTAGAAGACAACTGACGGGGTGAGTGATTAAGTCCTATTTTAGTAGGAACATCCACATGTGGACTTCAAGATCTAATAATCTACAAAGATGAAGATCAACAGAGTAACTGACAACAGTGTATCGTCTGCTTTACGTCTGAGAAGTATCACCTATAAGCCTTATCACTCAGCAAAATCAGTGAAACTATGGGACAATCCTACAAGTTACTAAAACTAGCAACAGTGAAAGCCCTTCAACTGTTGGTTGGATTACCAAGTTAATATCCACAATGGATAAGTCTTCGAAAGAACATTCTCACAGCTGCAACAGTCAAACATAGGAATTCAGCCTATTCAACACCTAAGTTCTAGCTATGAACACCAACTCAAAATGGGAGAAGACACTGAACCACATAAGCCAATACAACCAAGGTACAAACTTAATATCATCTGAAACATAACTACGAAACCAGATTACCTCAAGGTTCCAAACCCTGAACACCATCAGATAAAAGACCATATGAAAGCAGCTAAATGTCTCTACATCTGCAACAAGAGGAATCATCCAATTGTTTGCAAACCTGTTACTGTGCTGGATTTATTCATCTGTGGATATATGTAGGTATAGATCAATTGTGGCCCTAGTCACAGATACTACCATGAGATGCCTCTCAGTCATATAAAGTTCTACACTGGACTAGATAACAACGACTAACTCTTTGCTGGTCCAATGTCAACCTAAATGCCATGGGTTATAGACTCGCGACTTGGTGGGTGTAAAATCTTTGTTGAACTACTTGGGATTCTGATATTAAAAGCAGAGAAGCTGAATGGACGTCTACTTGGCACCATGTATGGTGAGATGGTAAAGTACCTTCTGCAGAGCTTAAGTGGAAATTCCGGAAAGTTAGACCAACCTGAGGCCCCAAATTTCAAAAAAAGACACCGAGCCTACTGCAACAGAGTACTCGAATATTCTAGCCCGCGGAGGGATTTGTGATTGTGTGTAATTTCTATTATAAAGTATGATTTGCACCAGCCAATTACCAGTGACTAAATAGTAAGAACATAACTGAGTGCATTAATTCGGTACCCAGATAATGGGGAAAAGGATCTAATCGACAGCAAAGGTGGACCCATAACCGCACACCAGGAGATAGACTCGATTAATTAATTTAATTAGTACAAAATGCTGTTTATATGTTGGTTTTTGTTTTCTGAAGGTAACAGGTCAGTAGTTTTTTTTCCAATGGTATATAGATGGTATAGTATTTTGACACCAACTCATTATTTTTAACAATGAGAGAATGGTAAAAGGTGTCAGAAACATGTTATTTTGGGTTCTATTTAATATCTTTATTTGCCTTAATTATGAGGGAAAATGAAAGTAGACCCAATTTGTGGTTGTTATGTTGTTTGTAATAACCTGGTTTTTTTCTGGGGTCACTGGGTACTATGTTGTAATACTGCATATCATTCCCATGCCTGTCTGAAAATGCATAGTGTTTATTACACCTATATATATATATGTAACTGCAGATCTTGAGTTAATACCTGAACTGTTTGTCCAAAAGTGTTGTGTACATCAAGTAAATGTGGTGTCCAACAAGTGGTTGTTTATATGTTGTGAGCAATCAATATCCTTCTAGCATCTATAGTTAATTTAAAGGGTGATGAAGTGGGAAGGGAAACCTACACACAGATGCCATTGTTTCAAGGATGGAACTCTTTCCTCCTGGGATTTGTGGTAAATATCCCTGATCACCCTGCATTCTTACCAGTGACAGAGAATCAATAATACCCCCTAGACATTTTAACGAATTATTCTCAGATGACCATTCATTTCATCCAGTGAGGTTGAAAGTATAGAACCGTGAGTTCTAAGATAGCCGATAAGGCTTATATTGGCTCGAAATGTTATTTGCAATGTAGACAAAGAATGCTTGACGTTTCTGGAGGAGGATTTCCTGCAGTGGTTTTTCTGTCCTGCCTTTTCTTCTCAGCTCTTGCAGTCCTGGTTGCCACACACGTGACTGCACCCTTGCGTAATGATGCACGCCACAAATTTCGGTCTTTGGCTGCAGTCTCCCAGGTGTCATGATGAATTTAAAAAGCATTCAGTGAGATTTTCTTTTTTCTTTTTCTTTAAAGCGTTTCCTCTGGCGGCCTTGGAAGCGTTTACCACAACGCATCTCGCCGTAAACAAATTCGTTTAGGGAGCCTATGATCTGGCATGCGAGTTGAGTGACCAGCCAAGCGAATCTTATTATTCTTCATTATTAGAGTGTGGATACTGGGCATGGACGCTCTTTCTAGGACTTCAGTGTCTTGCCATTTAATCTTTAATAGCTTCCTAAGGCAGGCTGTGTGGAAGTGGTTTAATTTCCAAGCGTGTCGCTGATAAACAGTCCAGGTTTCACAAGCATATAGCATTGTGGATAATACAACTGCTTTGCAGACTTTCAGCTTTGTTTGATTGATTGATTGATTTAGGAACCGACATCACAGCATTCTGGACATTCCCATAAGCATTCCGTCCCCATCCTCAGCAGCCAGCGAAGAGTTCCAACACTAATAGTTCCAGTAGCAATCTGATTATATGTTCGTCTCGCCTTTCCTCTGAGCGTCGAGCATCGGCCAGATCTCCTCGTCACACCTCGCTGCCTCATTCTTACCAGACTATGGTGATCCATTTGCTCCTCCGAGGTGTACACGTGCTCCCACAAGGCCGCAACCACGTCTGTCTTGTCATGCATCAATACTCCACCAAGTTTTGCCGAGCCAGCCAATCTGTCCGCCTGTTCATTCCCCAGCAGACTTTCAGTTTTGTTTGCAGGCTTATTCAGTTTCTGTCCCATACATTCTTGTACAGTCTGCCAAAAGCTGCGCTGGCCTTGTAGATTCGTGCATTCACTTCGTCATCAATTTTGGCAGCTTGTGACACAATGCTGCCAAGATAGGTGAATTTGTCCACAACACTTAGACTATGACCGTTCACCTTGATATTCGGCACAGTGTGATTATTCCCTGGAACTGGCTGGCACAAAACTACAGTCTTCTCCAAGTTTATGTTGAGCCCAAAGTTGGCACAGGCATGTGAGAAAGCTGAAACGTTGTGTTTCATGTCTGCCTTTGAGTTGGCATATAGAACGCAACGTCAGTAAACAGGAACTCTCTGATGGTGTCGCTGTTAATTTTTGTTTTAGCTTTCAGCCTTCTGAGATTTAATAACTTTCCGTCCATGCGGTAGATGATGTCTATTCCAATGTCGTTGTTCTCAAAGGCATTCGTCAACATAGCTGAAAACATGAGGCTGAACAGTGTTCTTGCCAGGACACATCCTTGTTTCACTCCATTGGTGAAAGGAAAGGGCTCAAGAAAGGGCTTTCTATTGTAACGTTGCATGGTGGTTACCAATTGCGAACCCAACTAAATCTGCATCAGATAAAAGTTCTTACCCCATTTGTGACCAATGACCACCGGACATCCAGCGTGACTTGTGTCCAGATCTAATTCTCCAGACGGTTTGTAATTGTACCAAAACAGTGCCATTTTCTGTAATACATTTTACAAATGTGAGATTCTAGTGCCCAGCATAAAGTAACTAGGTAAAGGCCCCTTCTCCACGCAATCAGGCAATCTGGGAATATGGTGCTAGCCCCATGTGTGTAGACCACCCGGCAATCCATGGGTGATGTGCTCAATATCATGCCGGCCGCCTTTACCCCCAGAACATGTTCTCGTACATACTTTTGGTCTATCAGCTTCGTTAGTGCATCCGATATTTACTTACTTTGCCGACCATATTTATCCAATAAGTATCAAAGCACGGAAAGGGGTCCTTTACATTTGTTTTTACTTGTGCAGAGAGTGGTACCAGGATCTGGCCATTCCCGGATACAACTTGTCTTCAGGGTTAATACACAAATAACAAACTAAACAATACATTGGCGTCTCACAACTACCATTTTGATACCGTTGTCTCCCTATGAATATTTCATTTGCAATTTTTATAAATTCACACTTCAGGGATCAAAATGCATTTGCCATCATCTGTACATCTCTGGAATCAATCCAGACAGCAGACATTTGCCTTCATGAGTCCATTTCTGGGATCAACCAGAAGCAAACACACGGACTGCGAAATGTTGTGAGCATCCGGCACAATCATCATTCTCATCATCTTGTGTCACGACGACAGGCTATGGCTTTCGCGGTAGACCATCTCACCTGTCACGAAGACAAGCGATGGCTGTCACGGTACCTCATCTCACACGATCACAAGAGTCTTGGATATAATTTATATTAAATATTTTTGTCTCGATTATATCTTGTGACCCGGCTATCTTTATACTTACCTCTTTGCCTTCCCCTTGTTCTTTTTAATAAGTTATAACTAACTCATTAAGATTATTATTATCATAATATACCCAAACGATCATAACTGTATTTTTTTTTAAATTTCTCTAATAAATTTACGGATCTCATTTGATTCTTGAAAGAATGTCTCATTGGGCACAATGCTGTTTGCTCGACGAAGATGTACATAACTCCGTTCCCCAATATACATTGTTGACATGTAGATCATATCGGAATTGCTACTTACCTTTACCGGTTTGACAGCAAGGTCACCTATGTTAAAGACCGTCGACCCGCCTCGCTCTACGTCTGTTAACTGGAATTGTGTACACACATAATACATAATTGTTTACAAATTACACAATTGTGAACAAATATTATACATAATAATATACAAACATAATGCAGACCTGTGTACATATATAACACAGATATTTGTAAACACGTAGTACAGAATATGCATGCTAGTTTATTCTTGCAGTGACTACGCGTGTTTAAACAAACCATAGTGTCACATAGCCGCAGTAACAATACCGGTTGATGACGGTAGACATTGTCTCTATTAAAAGATTCACTTCTTCTTCTTCTTCTTTCGTTCGCCTGAAATATGTCTATAACTGCAATGTTGTCTCTTGTATGAATCTAACAGTCTTTTTTAGTTCATTCAGCGGTCCATAGAGTTTATCTTCCACTGTTGTCTCTCTAGGCCAGAAGGTTCGCCTGGGTATGTTGTAGTTTGGGCAATCCTGGAGTATGTGCTCTGCTGTCTGCGACGCCAAACCACATGTGCACATGGCTGAGTCACCAATCTTGAATTTCGTATACATGTGGTTGCGTAATCTATTGTGTCCTGTTCTGAGGCGCAGAAGAATGACCTGTTCTGGTCTGTCCATAACGTGGTAGTCGTCTTGAGTAAGGTTTGGTGGCCTTCTGACTGATTTGATCATTCTTTTCTTTTGGTGGTATGTAATAGGCACATCTGGTTGTTCTTCTTGTGCTCCTTCCTTAGCCAATCGATCAGCTCTGTCGGTTCCAGGGATTCCACAGTGGGACGGTATCCACTGTATGGTGATCTTACGCTGACTGCTAAGTTCAGAAAGTAGTGTCCTCAGAACTGGCAATTTCCCAGACAGGAGCGCCTCTATTACGGATTTTGCATCTGTCAATATCACCACAGGTTGTGTACCATGGCTGGTATTTTGTAATTTCTCTGTGGCTATCTTGATTGCCTCAATTTCAGCATCATAATTATGGCAGTACTTTCCTGTTGAAATTCTGGCCGTGTCTCTAGTATTATTTGGGTATTCTATGTACACTCCCGCTCCTCCATTTCGAACAGCATTTTGTGCTGACCCATCTGTGTAGACTCGGATCCAGAGGTCCTGTGGGTATTCGTCATCAAGGAAGCTGAGAGTGGCTGTTCTGCGCTGTACACTGTTCTGTTCTTCCTTGTCAAATATTCCTCTCACTTTTGACTGGATTTGTAGCGATATTCTATGTTCATCTTTCCACGGGGTTCGCTGCTGGAATAGTTGTCAGGGAGATATCAACTGTGGGAAGATCGATGGTTTCTCTGCAGAGTTGTTTGGCCTGGTGGATGAAACTACTTCTTTTCAACCGCCCCATAGCTAAGTTTTCAAATCTGTTCTTTATAGGGTGGCCTGGCAAGCTGAGAAACTTTTCTGCTTGTATTAGTGATTTTGTATCTCTGCGCTCTCTTAAAGCTTGTGTCCTCTCCATTTTCTCCATTGCAAATTTGAGACCGAATCCGGGACAAAAACGAATATATACAAGATTTTTGTGTTAAAATAGAGCAATATCATAAGAATGGAAGAGATCACGAAAATGTTCAAAGAAATGAAGTTATTGACAAGAAATGTTCAACCTCAATGAAATGTTATCAGTGACAAGTTGGGAAATACCTTAAAGGAATCTAGACAAATTCTAGAAAGATGACAGCAATACTGCAGTGGAATGTATGCTTGTTTGCTTGTGTTCGCTGGCTGTGATCTCTAGCGCAAAGTCCTGTATGCCGGATGAAGACATCCTGTTGTCCAACATAAGTGTGATGTTATACAGGACCCGAGGTTTGCGTGAGTATCCGTTGTCCCATGTCTGGCTTATTGGTGTGCAGACTGGTGGTTCCTCGCCATGCAGGCAGACACTCTCCAACTTCGGAGGAATCAACGATCCTACTGACTTTAGCCAGGACCCCGAAGGGAATTGTTGCCCAGGACGCTCGGCGAGGACGCGTCAATAGGTCTTGGCCAGTATAGAACCCAGACCTGGTGCCTTGGAAACACCTCTGCGTCCCAGTGGAAAGTATGATATGAATGGCTGTGAGGATATTAATGATATACATGAACCAATGACAGCAGAGACAGAACCTGAACCCTCATTAGATGAAATTGCATGGGAAATAAAGAACCTGAAGAATGGTAAATCACCAGGATGTCATGAGATACCAGCTGAACTAATTAAAGCGGGAGGGGAATAAAGCATACAAATCTATCACGCATTATGTAAAAAGATATGGAAATGTGGTATATGGTCAAACGATTGGAAGAGAACTATCTTAATTCCAATACCAAAAAAGGGGAACCTGAAATTATGCACCGACTATAGAACTGTTGCCCTGATCAGTCATCAAAATAAAATTCTACTAATAATCGTAATGGGAAGACTTCGTAAGAAAATGGAAGAAGCGATTAACGTGGTTCAAGCTGGATTAAGACAAGGAAGAGAAACAAGAGATCACATACTCAACATGCGTTTAATAATAGAGAAGTGCAGAGAATTTAATGTAAACCTATTCTCATGTTTTGTGGATTTTTCAAAGGCATTTGATTTTGTACAACATCAGAAACTTTGCGAAATCATGAGGAATATGGGCTATCCATCACATGTAGTGCAACAAATAAAAAAGCTCTATCTAGACAACACAAGCAGCGGTTAGATTAGATGGCGAGACATCAGACTGGTCTGACATCAAGCAAGGAGTTCGTCAGGGTTGTGTGCTGCCATCCTATTTGTTTAACTGTAAATGAGAAATGTCAGAGATGATATAACCAGGGAGCAATATGATGCCCTAAATATCGGTTTTCATGTAATACCAGAGATTCGATATGCTGATGATACAGTATTGCTATCCACATCACAGAATGGTATAGAAAACTCAATAACTTCAACGCAAAGAAATAGTGAAAATCACAACTTATATCTTAACATAGCAAAAACAAAGATAATGCATACAGATAAAATTGCTATGGAGAAAGAAATATATGTTAATGAGGAAAGATTGAAGGTGGTGGAAAAATTTGAATATCTTGGGTCATTGATTACCAACAACGGTGACACAATGGAAAAAATTAAAAGACGACTATCAGTTGCTCTTCAAAAACTAAAACAACTGAATAAATTATGGAGTGGGACAGATAGAACTACAAAGATTAGATATTTAAGAGCATGCATCTGTCCCAATGCAACATACGTCTGTGAGACCTGGACACTTACTAAACAAGCTGAACAGCGCATAAATGCCTTTGAATAAAAATGTTATAGACGGGTTCTATGAATATCTTGGGTAAAGAAAAGAACAAATAAATCCATACTTCAGGGGCTAAATATTGAAGAGGGATGGATATTAAAGACGATAAAACAGAGAAAATTGAAAAATGTTGATCACTTGAAACGTCATGAAAGTTTGAAGAGAACAATAATGGAGGGGTATATGTCTGGGAAGAGAGGAAGAGGAACTCCAAAGAGAAGATGGGTGCGGGATCTGGCAGACTATCTCCAGATGGGTGTATCGGACGCGGGACATCTTGCTTGTGATCGAGAAGTTTTCCGGAAGGTTGTTATGGGAGCGAGGTTCTACAAAGGACGTGCCACTGAATGAATGAATGAATGAATGAATGAATGAATGAATGAATGAGTCACCTTCTGCTATACTCTTTATGATTTCTAACTGGGTTGGGATTCTAATGTGCGGAACTTGCATACAGGACTCTCAACTATTCGCCCCTATTCGAGAAGTGTAGATATCCGACTTCATTACCCAAGAAATAGAGACATGAGTCTGAGGTGTCTTTAGAAACCAATTTTTCTTCTTACAATTTGCAAGACTGTGGTAGGATTTGAACCCGGTAAATTGGTATCAAAGGACGGGCTCCATAATTACTCCGCCACGAACTCACCGTAAACAGTGACAATTTATTTTGATTATTTGCTTGTTTCGGGATTTGAAATTTAAATATTGAGCACAACCCACTACTGGCAACGCTGATCGCATTCCGGCACGAACCTAAGGCCTATCCACGTCAATATGGAAGCACTATACTCGAGTTTCGCTCTCGTTTGAGCTCATCAGTAGTGCATATCCCTGACCGGATCCGGAAACAAGCCCCGGATCACACGTGTGAAGCGGGTATGTAACCACGCGGTTACAATTTATTTTGTTGGAAAAGGGTAGGGGGTGAAAAATGATAGATGTAACCGTGTACGGCAAATTGTAGTCAATTTCATTGAATCAGTTTCCTGCTAATGCTTCTCACCTCAGCGAAAGCGAACCGAATCTGTCAACATTGATCGGAACTTTTCAATCCATTCAACTGTTTTAGATAGGGTTGTGCACTATCACCCGAACTGTTCCAAGAATATTGGCACTAACGAATATCCATAATAATTGTCAATCAATTTTGAACCTTTCAACACATTAAACAAGGTGTTATATATGTTTGTGTTCTATGCATAATACGATTCAATTTATACTCCGCAATAATAACTAGATCCAGACAAGATGATGTTGTGCAAGGAAGTTCAGGTAGTGGGTGCAATGGAAGCAACCCGCACTGTGTTAATGACATGGTGTTGGTCGCTGTAAGTGACATACAGATAACAGAAATGATAGACATTATTGGAACAGAAAGTGAACACAAAGGACTTGGCATGAATAACAGAAACACAGAAGTATTGGTATCGACAAAGAAAATGTTTTCATAAGTGCTGAATCAAAGTGAATGGAGCCAGTCTGAGACAGGCTAATATATTTCAGTATCTGCGTACTTTAATAACTGCAGATAATAAATGAAGTTATCCAAGCAAAAACAGCATTTAACCAGATAAAAAGTATTCTCTATAATTAATCGGTATCAGTCTAAATGAAGAAAAGATACGAATCATTGACAATTCGTGGACACGTTAGGAATTATGGGGAAGCTGCATGGAGGTGGTTTCATAGAGGAATGATGATAGCACCGTGGATGAATAGAGTTTCGTTGAGCTGAGATGAGTTGAGTCACTCTGGACATTATCAAACGTGCTCCATCCCTATCTTCAACAGCCAGCGAAGAGTAACTTTTACCTTGTAACCCTACTTAAACAAAATAATACTATTTTCAAATTCTATTGAGCTCTATTTTGAAGCGGCGTAATTATAAACTATATTCACCACTGAGAGTCAGGTAGTGGAGTGGTTGGCACGCTTGTTTGTGTATCTGAGGGGCATGTGTTCGAAAACCTCTTGGGGTGGACTTTCTAAAGAAAATAACCACCGCCAGGCCAGGCACACCTGACGAACGCCTCGCGCAGAGTAGGAACTCCGCAGCTCCAGTGACCACCTCCAAGGTCTCCGGAAAAAATATCGAACTCATGAACCGAAGATTTCATGGAAAGAACCTCCGACCTTTGGAGCGCGAGGCAAGAGACTTGACCACTTCGCCACAGAGATATCTACTCTTCCCCCACCGCCGAGTGGATGTTGTAATTGTAGGCAGTGGTCAACTAGGTTGAGAACTAAACTATCAGAGATCGAATTGAGGTAATCTCCAAGGAAACAATATGTTACATAGCAGTTACATGAACACATTCTTAGTTTTTATTTCAGGATCGCTTTGATTGCATGCACACTGATATCAACGTGAGTACCCCAGGTCTTCTCCCATACATCACATGACCGGACCGGAGAGTGCACGAATTCCGTAGCACTGCGAGGATGGTAATGTGTGTATACTGCATGTTGGGGAATTACCTGAATTGACACATCAACGGAAGAATAATAAATAACCGTAGGTATACTGATGCTAGGGTTGCTGGTTGGTGGTCATAATATAAATAACTTTTGTTAAACTGATGACACCGTCTTGATAGCAGCAAGTCAGAAACTACAGAAAATGATAGATGCAGACGATTTACAATATCAAAACAAAATAGGCTAGATCTCGAATAAGAGGAAGGCTTGGAGATAGTAATATAAAGGTTATAGTTGGAGCACTTAAACATCCATCCATCATGTGCCGTGCCGATAAGCGTGGGTGGTCACGTTTTGCCATCCCACTCGATCACCAGAGTTGTGGATCATCTCCGTGTTTCTGTCTCGACCATGCCACGTGGTCAAGCCATCCAGGTATTTACTTCTCGGTCGTCCTCTTGGTCTCTTCCCTTCGATCTTGCCAGTTGTCACCAAGTTCTCCAAGTCATTTCTTCTCATAACATGCCCAAAATATTTTGACTGTCTACGTCTAATAACTCTAATCACTTTACGATTGTCATTTGTTTCTTGAAGGACTTGTTCGTTGGTTTTTCTGTCTCTCCATGGCATTCTTTGCATTTTCCTCAGAAACCACATTTCCACAGCCATCAGAAGTGTTTCAGCTTGACTGCTAATTGAACACGCTTCACATCCATACAAAAGTATAGGTTCTATGTAGCACTTCAACGCTCTTTTCCTCGCTTCAATTGATATATTTTTATTGGTCAGTATGGTTTTCATCTTGCAAAAGGCTACATTCGCAAAGGCAATTCTTGGTCTAAACTCTTCATGGCGTCTCCCATCAGATGTTATGACTGTTCCGATATAACTGTACCGATTAACTTGCTTAAGAATATGCCCATTTACTCGTATATCACATTGTGATATTTTCTTCTTCCCGGTTACGACCATAATCTGTGTCTTCTTACTATTCAATTCTAACCCTAGTTGCTCATTGTGTCTAACAACCGCATCTACTAAATGTCAGCAGGATCCTGTTCATTGTCTGCAATCAAGACTATATCATCTGCATATCTATTGTTATTTATATATCGTCCCCCTGTGTTGATTCCTTCCATATCTTCTACATTTCTGAAAATATTTTCACTGTACAGGAAAAAAAGGTCTGGCATTAATACACATCCCTGTCTCACACTGCTTTGAATAGGTTGATACTGACCTACATCATTATCAATTCCGATGGCAGCTTGTTGTTTCCAATATATGTTTTTTTTACAAGTCTAAGGTCTTTTCCATCAATTTATGGATCTTCAAGCATCCTTATCATATCGACATGTCTCACTTTATCAAAAGCACTTAAACAAAATAACATGAATTTCAAATTCCACTGAGCTCTACTTTATTGTAGCATGAAGCTGCGTAATCATAAAGTACAGTCCCTAATGAGAGAGTCATCGCAGCGAAGTGTATCAGATGGAAGATGCACCACAGATATAAAGGGTGCTTTTGCCTTAATTCACCCCAAACAAACAAGAATCCCTTCGAGGCCTCATTTGCATCGGTCCTGCAATCACTTTCCGGTTAGGGTTAGGGTTAGGATTAGGGTTAGGGTTGTGTGTGTTTATGTGTGTCGACGACACATACACACACACACACACACACAACCCTATCCCTAACCCTAATCCTAACCCTACCCCTAACCCTAACTCTAACCGGAAAGTGATTGCAGGACCGTTGCAAATGAGGCTCGAAGGGATTCTTGTTTGTTTGGGGTGAATTAAGGCAAAAGTACCATATAAAGAATAGAACAGGACAAGCACAACTACATTTTATAAAATGAACATTTGATGCAGTAATTGTCAATTCTTCGAGGTTAGAAAAAAAATTCTTGCACGTTACATAGAACCCGTTTTAAGATTTGGTTGTGAATCTTGATCAAGTAATAAACATGCAATAACAACACAATTACACGAGTCCTCGGAGATGTGGTTAAGCATAAAAATACTGGAAATTCCTATGACAGGCAAAATGAATAATCTAAACGTGTTCATGGAGGCTGAGACACAAAGATAACTTATCACAGACATCAAAAAGAAGCAGTCGTCATGTTTTGCCACATTATGTAAAGACAAAACTACAACATGCTGTGACAACTGGACACATTTGTGGGAAAAGAGAAACACGAAGACATTGATAGAAAGTGCCATGGCACGGAATGGTGTCATCGCTGTAACTGATGCATGCTGTCAGAAATCTAAAGATATGGAGAAGCATAATCGCCCCCGACAGTCGCCAAGGCACTTGTGATGATGATGATGATGATGATGATGATGATGATGAAGATGATATTCATACTTACATACATAAGAAAAGTAGCCAATCTATCCCCACCATATTGAAAAGTGAGTGAATTCAATGTTGACTGTTGTGGGAGTGAAAATTGAAAGTGACATCTGATTAAACGAGACAAAACAAAAGCAGTAATTTGCATGCAACATTAACACTTACATAATAGGAAATACAAACAGTTATGTATGCGAAAAGATGAGTGTCACAATCCTCTGTAACAGGTAGACATTGGCTGTTGTCTACGGTCTATATTTTATGCATATTGTCACGGAACTGCTGAGAATTCACCTAGCAAAACTCCCAAAAGTCCAATTCCCCTTTTTCCGTAAGTCTAAATCTAGTCGAAGGGATACAACCGAGGTATTAATGTACCCCACGCAAGGGCGATTGGTGGCCCTTGTCTTCTAGGCTGTTCGTGTGAGACAAGCTCAACCCAACCAGTTCCGCTAACGCATGCGCAAGAACCGTCTTAGAACAAAGAGAGGCTCAGTTGAGATCCGGCCGTGAGAGCAAGACGTAGTGTTTGAACGACTGTGTTAATTCGTAAATGGGAGAGAGGAAGCCAGTGTCTTGCTGTTTATCAAAGAAAACCGACAGAACGTCCAGTGTTGGGACGGGAGCTCCTCAATTCTGAATGCACAGTTTGTCGTAAGGTACGTTAAACATATTTAGATAAATAATGTGTGTCGTTACCCCGTTGAACCGAAGCTGTTCGACCACATGTCCCGCCCGGCGCACAAAGGTCAGTCAGGGGTGAAACTGTGGGCTTGTGTTTTAACTTAACACTGCAGGCGAGTTGAACACGATGGATTGTAGGCCTGTTTTTGCGTTAACATTGTACAAGTACGGGAATGCGTGTTATTGCCGCTACAAGTAGTTATAGACATTTCGGACAGGCCCAATAGTGTTAGTAGTCCGAGTTCACTCCTGGGCGGCCTTAGAACTCTAACGTAGTCGACACAACCGGACGTGGGCGAAGGCGTTGTAGAACATAGGTCGAGTGAGGTATCAGGGAACTCGGCCGAACTAGACGAAACCCATGCGATGGTCGCCGGACGTGTCGAAGGTCATTCGAAGGACATTGCGGGTGTCTAAGTTCGAATTCTTTGGTGTGGCGACCACTGGCTTTGCTGAGCTTTCCTCTTACTCTTTATGTTATTGGTTGCCGTAACGGAACACCATCTTGATAGGCAGTTGGTTCCCGAGAGGTTGACACTGGAGAAACTGGGGAATGCGACAGAGCTGGTCACAGCCAGCTGAACACCGTTCCAAATGCTCTGACCTTAACTAGGGGAGGAGGGAACGGGATGTGGACTTCCACTACAGGGGGATTTCCCTGTATAATCTATTAAATTCCTTGGATCAAAGCTCGAGCTCCGGGAAACTGGTTGTATAGTAGGTAAACATAAAAGAGAACCAGGGAGAGGGGGCTACCTCCGAGGGAGGGGAATTCGGTGGTCACCGGCTCTCCTTCAGAGCCATTCTGTCTCTAGGTACCTTTAACCTACTAACCTGGTATATTGTGTCCTTAGAAGTCTTTTTAGGACAGAAGGATTTCGCCGACACCATGACCAGATACACAGCCCTACCTTGGGCGGGTTCGAGACGGAGGACGGTTCAGCCAGCACTTGTTAGGACCCAGACCTAGTTCAGTTTGGCATTGGATCCTGGTCTGTGAGGCTGCCGGCCGGGTCATGACGACACCGGCCTATACTGAGTACACATAGGTAACGTGTACCTCTGGGGGTAAGTCTGTGTCACGATATTCACACATGGTGTTATCTTTGGCAGGTTCTACTTTCTGAGAGACTTACGTGACGGGA
Source organism: Cepaea nemoralis (assembly GCA_014155875.1). Taxonomy (NCBI): domain Eukaryota; kingdom Metazoa; phylum Mollusca; class Gastropoda; order Stylommatophora; family Helicidae; genus Cepaea; species Cepaea nemoralis. The sequence goes on from JACEFZ010003868.1 coordinate 66,790, forward strand.
CCAGAGGAAGATGACTTGGTGAAGGCTAAATGGCGGGCTTACCTATGTGACGTGAAGTGAGGCTTCTACACCACACCACGTGCCGGGAAGTCACGACGCCACAATCCAGTCCCGTCTAAACCGCTAAATGATCTTCAGTCAGTCCACCAAGTATTATGATGGCTACACACGGGCGAGTATCGTGTCCTCTTGTCTGTGAACAGTTTTGACATTATGACCCACTAGCCAAACGGGTAGAGAAGAACTACATTACCCTTTATTTCATGATGGCCGGGTGTTCCGGGAACAGTCTACCATGTAGGATTATGAACAGTTGTGACATTCCTTACCGGGTCACGCGCTACCAGTACTGACTTTGAGTGACAGAGTCAACTTGAACTGTGCCAACTTTCTGTGCTTATAGGCCCAGTTATACCCATCCTGATCCCATAAGAGACCACCATCTGTTTCCAGAACTTTGACATTGTTAACTGTGGGTTAAATGTTATGGTGGCTTCTTAGGAATGTTGTCTAGCACAGGCCTTACCAGTGAAGCTTGAAGGACCGGCCTTCAGAACTTCTACAGGGATGTTAGTCCGGAGTCATCACGTACCACCGCAACTTGGAGTCACCACATTGACGTGCTAGTCATTCCAGTTGAGACTACACCTCGGCAGAGACATTCCACGCTACGTGTGCAGATGAGTGACCTCTTTAACCTTGTGGTATCTTACCGAGTGTACAGTGATGAGTGAGACGGCCTGAGGACTAATCCAGATAGCCATTTCTTCTATCTCCTGGCGGTAGCCAGGATTCTCTCATGAACATTCCCCTTGTTGATAATCCTCTTGTACATTATATCATCTAGTACATTATGTGTAGACACCAGAGTCGTGTCATCTGTTCTGGATGAGAGGTGAAAAAGGTATTGTCCAGCGGTTGATAGTGAGAGAGACAGGAATCCAAGGGCTGGTGGGGTCTGTAGACTGAGATTTATGGTAGTCCCAGAGTGCATCTATCCCGTTATTAAGATGTAATAGTATGCTTCCCTCACCCCAGGAAATACTACGACATTATTTAGGGGCTCGTCCGGGATATTGATGAGACAGCTCTGGTGATTGTGGTTAGGACATTTCATTCCTAGTATCTCTATTCAGGTCTACATAGGTCTTTGGTCCTGTTTCTTCTCTTGTCAAAGACAGATTGACTTGTGGGGTGTTGGGACGTCATATATAGTGTAGATAGATTAGAGTGGTGTATTGCATATCTATATATTGCATTATTTACCTATCACTCACACTACTAACATATACTCTCTAAGTATGGCATCCACCAAATTAAATATGGAGGAAGTGCGGGCAACCGGTGAAGGAATGGGCCTCACCGGCACGGCACTATCAGAGTATATTCAAGGGATTGAGAGAGACTTCCGTCAGGAAGAGAGAGAGAGAAAACAGCAAGAAGCGGAGGATCGAAGGATGGCGTTGGAGTTGAAGAAGTTTGAAGCCGAACAAGCCGCTAAGAGGTTCGAAGCCGAACAAGCCGCTAAAAAGTTCGAAGCTGAGCAAGCTGCTAAAAAGTTCGACGCCGAACAAGAGGCTCAAAAGCGAGAGCATGAGTACCGTATGCGGGAACTCGAGCTCAGGGCACAATCAAGTAGGGATTCTGAAGGAGCAGTAGGAGGGTCTTCACTCCCTGGTTCACCTACCTTAGGTCGACATGGTTATCATGCCATGAAGTTTCCTCTACCGATTTTTGAGGAAGATAAAGAAAAGATCGACCAGTTCTTACAAAAGTTCGAGGCTATGTCTGTCGCCATGGGTCTCGATCGAGACAAGTGGTGTCTGAAACTGTCCCAGGGGTTGCGCGGTACCGCTTACGAGGTCTATTCGCGTTTACCGGCGGGTCACGAGAATAATTATGCCGAACTGAAGGCAGCGCTGCTGAAACGGTTCGAGATGACGTCGCATACTTACCGCAAGAAGTTTCGAGAAGCGAAACGAGAGCCGAGTGAGTTATTTGCTGCGTACGGCGAGCGTCTTAGATCCTACCTCCATAAATGGATGGACTTAGCTCAGTTCGCGCACGATTACGACAGTCTCGAAGAACTGATGATCGTCGACCAGATGCGGAAGCATATGTCGAAACCGCTCAAAGAGTTCTTGGGAGAACAAGGGGCGGAAAGATTAGAGGTAGTAGCCAAAATGGCCGAACGATTCGTCGAGGTGCATGGTGAAGGTGGGGAAACCCATCCCTCCATGGGTAAAAGTCAGGACAAGACTGACAAAAAGAAACTGAAGAACTCTCATGCCAAGAAGGTAGAACCTTATGAAAAATCCTCTGACCAGAGTCCAGAGAAGTCGAAAGATGGGAGCAAGAAGCCACATAACTCTCCACCGAAAGCGGAAATGGAGTGAGAAGTGGTGTTCGATTTGCCAGTCACCCTCGCACAATACCAGGGACTGCAGATCGAAGGCTAAGAGCTCACACTTCGCGGCCTGCCTAGTGGCTCCAAAGGCTGTTGCCACCGAAAAGGTCGAGGTCGGCGAAGAGACTCTGGATCAAGAGAGGCCACCTGTGGTCGAACTGATAGAAGTCAACGGCCAGCAGGTTGAGTGTCTCTATGACACTGGCCTAGACGGGGAAGCCGTCATTGCCGCCAGTCTAGTGAGACCAGACCAACTCACTGGGGAAAGCATCGAGATACAGCCGGCTATGAAGAGTGCGGTAGCCATGACGTTACCAATCGCTAACGTAGAGATTAGGTCGAGATACGTCACGGGCAGCATCCCAGCCGCGGTATTACTCGATCCCCTATATCCCGTGATTCTGGGGAGTAAATATGTATTTCTAGGGCTGCCGAAGAAGCCAATCCACCTAGGCGACATACATACCTGCGCCCACACGGGGAAAGACGAGGCAAACACAACCAGCTCGAAAACCCAGCTAGGGGGTTTGCTTACGGCCCAGAGCGAAGACGCGACACTACGTCCGTGCTACAAGAAGCTGCAGAAAAGTGCTGACCCATCGCAAAGGGACCAGTACTATCTGAAGAATCGGCTGCTCTACCGGAGAGCCGGAAGGGGAGATGAACTGCACGGGCAGTTGGTGGTCCCGACGGACTACCGTCTTCCAATTCTTCAGAGGGGACACACCATATCGGGTAGTAACCTATCCGGGAATGGACATATGGGTGTCAGAGCGACGCTGCAGCGAATTTCCGGTCATTATTACTGGCCACGAATGACTGGCGATGTACGCCGGTTAGTAAAGTCATGCCCAGAGTGCCAGAAGGCTACACCCACAGATCGGACTAAGACTAGATTAGGTCTTAAGGTGGGAGATAGAGTATTATTGTGGGGTCCAAGCAGGACCAATATGCTCGAGGTAGGATGGCAAGGTCCTTATCCCGTGGTCAGGGTAGTGTCCAAGACCAACTACGAGATCCGGATAGGGGGAATATTGAGAATTTTCCATGCAAATCTCCTGCGGAAAAACGAGGAGAGGTCCGGTGACAAATCTCTGCACCTGTCGGCGATGTCAGTCACTAGTAACCCAGTTCGGAAGGGGTGGGTAACGTCGGATGCGGCGCGAGATACCCTGGACTCCGACCGACGATCGAGGGATTGGCCTGCTATCGAAAGAGATGGCCAGGGAAACCCGAGTCCAGAGGGTTCTGGGAAGACTATACCGTCCATCGAGGACGATACCGCAAATCCCGAGACATGTTTGTAGGGAGACATAGCGGTAGTGACGACACGGGTACCGCCGGGAAGGAAAGATCCGTCGGTATTGCACCCCGTTGCGTACGCGAGTCGGATGGTCGTCCGGCCGAACGTAATGACTCGACGGGCAAGCGCGGTGGTCGATCACTGATATGAGACGGGCTGTCCAAGTTACTGCCCAAAGTGATGGGGAGGTTGTACCTTTGAGGACACCGGCAGACCATCAACCAAAGATGGGCTTGGCCACCTCCCGTAAGCTCAACGCGCGCTTGATGCGTTGGTCGTTGTTGCTTCAGCCCTACACCTTTACGGTGGAATACATTCCCGGTAAGGAGAATGTTGGGGCTGACTTTCTGTCTAGGCATCCAGTCCCAGAGGCAGAGGACGAGTTTGCTAGGAGTGAACATCCAGCAGGAGACAGTCGACGCGGTCAACTCTCTTAAGAGGGGGCCTATGTCATGGAACGGCTGAGAATTCACCTAGCAATACTCCCACAAGTCCAATTCCCCTTTTTCCGTAAGTCTAAATCTAGTCGAAGGGATACAACCGAGGTATTAATGTACCCCACGCAAGGGCGATTGGTGGCCCTTGTCTTCTAGGCTGTTCGTGTGAGACCAGCTCAACCCAACCAGTTCCGCTAACGCATGCGCAAGAACCGTCTTAGAACAAAGAGAGGCTCAGTTGAGATCCGGCCGTGAGAGCAAGACGTAGTGTTTGAACGACTGTGTTAATTCGTAAATGGGAGATAGGAAGCCAGTGTCTTGCTGTTTATCAAAGAAAACCGACAGAACGTCCAGTGTTGGGACGGGAGCTCCTCAATTCTGAATGCACAGTTTGTCGTAAGGTACGTTAAACATATTTAGATAAATAATGTGTGTCGTTACCGCGTTGAACCGAAGCTGTTCGACCACATGTCCCGCCCGGCGCACAAAGGTCAGTCAGGGGTGAAACTGTGGGCTTGTGTTTTAACTTAACACTGCAGGCGAGTTGAACACGATGGATTGTAGGCCTGTTTTTGCGTTAACATTGTACAAGTACGGGAATGCGTGTTATTGCCGCTACAAGTAGTTATAGACATTTCGGACAGGCCCAATAGTGTTAGTAGTCCGAGTTCACTCCTGGGCGGCCTTAGAACTCTAACGTAGTCGACACAACCGGACGTGGGCGAAGGCGTTGTAGAACATAGGTCGAGTGAGGTATCAGGGAACTCGGCCGAACTAGACGAAACCCATGCGATGGTCGCCGGACGTGTCGAAGGTCATTCGAAGGACATTGCGGGTGTCTAAGTTCGAATTCTTTGGTGTGGCGACCACTGGCTTTGCTGAGCTTTCCTCTTACTCTTTATGTTATTGGTTGCCGTAACGGAACACCATCTTGATAGGCAGTTGGTTCCCGAGAGGTTGACACTGGAGAAACTGGGGAATGCGACAGAGCTGGTCACAGCCAGCTGAACACCGTTCCAAATGCTCTGACCTTAACTAGGGGAGGAGGGAACGGGATGTGGACTTCCGCTACAGGGGGATTTCCCTGTATCATCTATTAAATTCCTGGATCAAAGCTCGAGCTCCGGGAAACTGGTTGTATAGTAGGTAAACATAAAATAGAACCAGGGAGAGGGGGCTACCTCCGAGGGAGGGGAATTCGGTGGTCACCGGCTCTCCTTCAGAGCCATTCTGTCTCTAGGTACCTTTAACCTACTAACCTGGTATATTGTGTCCTTAGAAGTCTTTTTAGGACAGAAGGATTTCGCCGACACCATGACCAGATACACAGCCCTACCTTGGGCGGGTTCGAGACGGAGGACGGTTCAGCCAGCACTTGTTAGGACCCAGACCTAGTTCAGTTTGGCATTGGATCCTGGTCTGTGAGGCTGCCGGCCGGGTCATGACGACACCGGCCTATACTGAGTACACATAGGTAACGTGTACCTCTGGGGGTAAGTCTGTGTCACGATATTCACACATGGTGTTATCTTTGGCAGGTTCTACTTTCTGAGAGACTTACGTGACGGGACCAGAGGAAGATGACTTGGTGAAGGCTAAATGGCGGGCTTACCTATGTGACGTGAAGTGAGGCTTCTACACCACACCACGTGCCGGGAAGTCACGACGCCACAATCCAGTCCCGTCTAAACCGCTAAATGATCTTCAGTCAGTCCACCAAGTATTATGATGGCTACACACGGGCGAGTATCGTGTCCTCTTGTCTGTGAACAGTTTTGACATTATGACCCACTAGCCAAACGGGTAGAGAAGAACTACATTACCCTTTATTTCATGATGGCCGGGTGTTCCGGGAACAGTCTACCATGTAGGATTATGAACAGTTGTGACATTCCTTACCGGGTCACGCGCGACCAGTACTGACTTTGAGTGACAGAGTCAACTTGAACTGTGCCAACTTTCTGTGCTTATAGGCCCAGTTATACCCATCCTGATCCCATAAGAGACCACCATCTGTTTCCAGAACTTTGACATTGTTAACTGTGGGTTAAATGTTATGGTGGCTTCTTAGGAATGTTGTCTAGCACAGGCCTTACCAGTGAAGCTTGAAGGACCGGCCTTCAGAACTTCTACAGGGATGTTAGTCCGGAGTCATCACGTACCACCGCAACTTGGAGTCACCACATTGACGTGCTAGTCATTCCAGTTGAGACTACACCTCGGCAGAGACATTCCACGCTACGTGTGCAGATGAGTGACCTCTTTAACCTTGTGGTATCGTACCAAGTGTACAGTGATGAGTGAGACGGCCTGAGACTAATCCAGATAGCCATTTCTTCTATCGCCTGGCGGTAGGCCAGGATTCTCTCATGAACATTCCCCTTGTTGATAATCCTCTTGTACATTATATCATCTAGTCATTATGTGTAGACACCAGAGTCGTGTCATCTGTTCTGGATGAGAGGTGAAAAAGGTATTGTCCCGCGGTTGAGAGTGAGAGAGACAGGAATCCAAGGGCTGGTGGGGTCTGTAGACTGAGATTTATGGTAGTCCCAGAGTGCATCTATCCCGTTATTAAGATGTAATAGTATGCTTCCCTCACCCCAGGAAAAACTACGACATTATTTAGGGGCTCGTCCGGGATATTGATGAGACAGCTCTGGTGATTGTGGTTAGGACATATCATTCCTAGTATCTCTATTCAGGTCTACATAGGTCTTTGGTCCTGTTTCTTCTCTTGTCAAAGACAGATTGACTTGTGGGGTGTTGGGACGTCATATATAGTGTAGATAGATTAGAGTGGTGTATTGCATATCTATATATTGCATTATTTACCTATCACTCACACTACTAACATATACTCTCTAAGTATGGCATCCACCAAATTAAATATGGAGGAAGTGCGGGCAACCGGTGAAGGAATGGGCCTCACCGGCACGGCACTATCAGAGTATATTCAAGGGATTGAGAGAGACTTCCGTCAGGAAGAGAGAGAGAGAAAACAGCAAGAAGCGGAGGATCGAAGGATGGCGTTGGAGTTGAAGAAGTTTGAAGCCGAACAAGCCGCTAAGAGGTTCGAAGCCGAACAAGCCGCTAAAAAGTTCGAAGCTGAGCAAGCTGCTAAAAAGTTCGACGCCGAACAAGAGGCTCAAAAGCGAGAGCATGAGTACCGTATGCGGGAACTCGAGCTCAGGGCACAATCAAGTAGGGATTCTGAAGGAGCAGTAGGAGGGTCTTCACTCCCTGGTTCACCTACCTTAGGTCGACATGGTTATCATGCCATGAAGTTTCCTCTACCGATTTTTGAGGAAGATAAAGAAAAGATCGACCAGTTCTTACAAAAGTTCGAGGCTATGTCTGTCGCCATGGGTCTCGATCGAGACAAGTGGTGTCTGAAACTGTCCCAGGGGTTGCGCGGTACCGCTTACGAGGTCTATTCGCGTTTACCGGCGGGTCACGAGAATAATTATGCCGAACTGAAGGCAGCGCTGCTGAAACGGTTCGAGATGACGTCGCATACTTACCGCAAGAAGTTTCGAGAAGCGAAACGAGAGCCGAGTGAGTTATTTGCTGCGTACGGCGAGCGTCTTAGATCCTACCTCCATAAATGGATGGACTTAGCTCAGTTCGCACACGATTACGACAGTCTCGAAGAACTGATGATCGTCGACCAGATGCGGAAGCATATGTCGAAACCGCTCAAAGAGTTCTTGGGAGAACAAGGGGCGGAAAGATTAGAGGTAGTAGCCAAAATGGCCGAACGATTCGTCGAGGTGCATGGTGAAGGTGGGGAAACCCATCCCTCCATGGGTAAAAGTCAGGACAAGACTGACAAAAAGAAACTGAAGAACTCTCATGCCAAGAAGGTAGAACCTTATGAAAAATCCTCTGACCAGAGTCCAGAGAAGTCGAAAGATGGGAGCAAGAAGCCACATAACTCTCCACCGAAGCGGAAATGGAGTGAGAAGTGGTGTTCGATTTGCCAGTCACCCTCGCACAATACCAGGGACTGCAGATCGAAGGCTAAGAGCTCACACTTCGCGGCCTGCCTAGTGGCTCCAAAGGCGGTTGCCACCGAAAAGGTCGAGGTCGGCGAAGAGACTCTGGATCAAGAGAGGCCACCTGTGGTCGAACTGATAGAAGTCAACGGCCAGCAGGTTGAGTGTCTCTATGACACTGGCCTAGACGGGGAAGCCGTCATTGCCGCCAGTCTAGTGAGACCAGACCAACTCACTGGGGAAAGCATCGAGATACAGCCGGCTATGAAGAGTGCGGTAGCCATGACGTTACCAATCGCTAACGTAGAGATTAGGTCGAGATACGTCACGGGCAACATCCCAGCCGCGGTATTACTCGATCCCCTATATCCCGTGATTCTGGGGAGTAAATATGTATTTCTAGGGCTGCCGAAGAAGCCAATCCACCTAGGCGACATACATACCTGCGCCCACACGGGGAAAGACGAGGCAAACACAACCAGCTCGAAAACCCAGCTAGGGGGTTTGCTTACGGCCCAGAGCGAAGACGCGACACTACGTCCGTGCTACAAGAAGCTGCAGAAAAGTGCTGACCCATCGCAAAGGGACCAGTACTATCTGAAGAATCGGCTGCTCTACCGGAGAGCCGGAAGGGGAGATGAACTGCACGGGCAGTTGGTGGTCCCGACGGACTACCGTCTTCCAATTCTTCAGAGGGGACACACCATATCGGGTAGTAACCTATCCGGGAATGGACATATGGGTGTCAGAGCGACGCTGCAGCGAATTTCCGGTCATTATTACTGGCCACGAATGACTGGCGATGTACGCCGGTTAGTAAAGTCATGCCCAGAGTGCCAGAAGGCTACACCCACAGATCGGACTAAGACTAGATTAGGTCTTAAGGTGGGAGATAGAGTATTATTGTGGGGTCCAAGCAGGACCAATATGCTCGAGGTAGGATGGCAAGGTCCTTATCCCGTGGTCAGGGTAGTGTCCAAGACCAACTACGAGATCCGGATAGGGGGAATATTGAGAATTTTCCATGCAAATCTCCTGCGGAAAAACGAGGAGAGGTCCGGTGACAAATCTCTGCACCTGTCGGCGATGTCAGTCACTAGTAACCCAGTTCGGAAGGGGTGGGTAACGTCGGATGCGGCGCGAGATACCCTGGACTCCGACCGACGATCGAGGGATTGGCCCGCTATCGAAAGAGATGGCCAGGGAAACCCGAGTCCAGAGGGTTCTGGGAAGACTATACCGTCCATCGAGGACGATACCGCAAATCCCGAGACATGTTTGTAGGGAGACATAGCGGTAGTGACGACACGGGTACCGCCGGGAAGGAAAGATCCGTCGGTATTGCACCCCGTTGCGTACGCGAGTCGGATGGTCGTCCGGCCGAACGTAATGACTCGACGGGCAAGCGCGGTTGTCGATCACTGATATGAGACGGGCTGTCCAAGTTACTGCCCAAAGTGATGGGGAGGTTGTACCTTTGAGGACACCGGCAGACCATCAACCAAAGATGGGCTTGGCCACCTCCCGTAAGCTCAACGCGCGCTTGATGCGGTGGTCGTTGTTGCTTCAGCCCTACACCTTTACGGTGGAATACATTCCCGGTAAGGAGAATGTTGGGGCTGACTTTCTGTCTAGGCATCCAGTCCCAGAGGCAGAGGACGAGTTTGCTAGGAGTGAACATCCAGCAGGAGACAGTCGACGCGGTCAACTCTCTTAAGAGGGGGCCTATGTCATGGAACGGCTGAGAATTCACCTAGCAATACTCCCACAAGTCCAATTCCCCTTTTTCAGTAAGTCTAAATCTAGTCGAAGGGATACAACCGAGGTATTAATGTACCCCACGCAAGGGCGATTGGTGGCCCTTGTCTTCTAGGCTGTTCGTGTGAGACAAGCTCAACCCAACCAGTTCCGCTAACGCATGCGCAAGAACCGTCTTAGAACAAAGAGAGGCTCAGTTGAGATCCGGCCGTGAGAGCAAGACGTAGTGTTTGAACGACTGTGTTAATTCGTAAATGGGAGAGAGGAAGCCAGTGTCTTGCTGTTTATCAAAGAAAACCGACAGAACGTCCAGTGTTGGGACGGGAGCTCCTCAATTCTGAATGCACAGTTTGTCGTAAGGTACGTTAAACATATTTAGATAAATAATGTGTGTCGTTACCCCGTTGAACCGAAGCTGTTCGACCACATGTCCCGCCCGGCGCACAAAGGTCAGTCAGGGGTGAAACTGTGGGCTTGTGTTTTAACTTAACACTGCAGGCGAGTTGAACACGATGGATTGTAGGCCTGTTTTTGCGTTAACATTGTACAAGTACGGGAATGCGTGTTATTGCCGCTACAAGTAGTTATAGACATTTCGGACAGGCCCAATAGTGTTAGTAGTCCGAGTTCACTCCTGGGCGGCCTTAGAACTCTAACGTAGTCGACACAACCGGACGTGGGCGAAGGCGTTGTAGAACATAGGTCGAGTGAGGTATCAGGGAACTCGGCCGAACTAGACGAAACCCATGCGATGGTCGCCGGACGTGTCGAAGGTCATTCGAAGGACATTGCGGGTGTCTAAGTTCGAATTCTTTGGTGTGGCGACCACTGGCTTTGCTGAGCTTTCCTCTTACTCTTTATGTTATTGGTTGCCGTAACGGAACACCATCTTGATAGGCAGTTGGTTCCCGAGAGGTTGACACTGGAGAAACTGGGGAATGCGACAGAGCTGGTCACAGCCAGCTGAACACCGTTCCAAATGCTCTGACCTTAACTAGGGGAGGAGGGAACGGGATGTGGACTTCCGCTACAGGGGGATTTCCCTGTATCATCTATTAAATTCTTGGATCAAAGCTCGAGCTCCGGGAAACTGGTTGTATAGTAGGTAAACATAAAAGAGAACCAGGGAGAGGGGGCTACCTCCGAGGGAGGGGAATTCGGTGGTCACCGGCTCTCCTTCAGAGCCATTCTGTCTCTAGGTACCTTTAACCTACTAACCTGGTATATTGTGTCCTTAGAAGTCTTTTTAGGACAGAAGGATTTCGCCGACACCATGACCAGATACACAGCCCTACCTTGGGCGGGTTCGAGACGGAGGACGGTTCAGCCAGCACTTGTTAGGACCCAGACCTAGTTCAGTTTGGCATTGGATCCTGGTCTGTGAGGCTGCCGGCCGGGTCATGACGACACCGGCCTATACTGAGTACACATAGGTAACGTGTACCTCTGGGGGTAAGTCTGTGTCACGATATTCACACATGGTGTTATCTTTGGCAGGTTCTACTTTCTGAGAGACTTACGTGACGGGACCAGAGGAAGATGACTTGGTGAAGGCTAAATGGCGGGCTTACCTATGTGACGTGAAGTGAGGCTTCTACACCACACCACGTGCCGGGAAGTCACGACGCCACAATCCAGTCCCGTCTAAACCGCTAAATGATCTTCAGTCAGTCCACCAAGTATTATGATGGCTACACACGGGCGAGTATCGTGTCCTCTTGTCTGTGAACAGTTTTGACATTATGACCCACTAGCCAAACGGGTAGAGAAGAACTACATTACCCTTTATTTCATGATGGCCGGGTGTTCCGGGAACAGTCTACCATGTAGGATTATGAACAGTTGTGACATTCCTTACCGGGTCACGCGCTACCAGTACTGACTTTGAGTGACAGAGTCAACTTGAACTGTGCCAACTTTCTGTGCTTATAGGCCCAGTTATACCCATCCTGATCCCATAAGAGACCACCATCTGTTTCCAGAACTTTGACATTGTTAACTGTGGGTTAAATGTTATGGTGGCTTCTTAGGAATGTTGTCTAGCACAGGCCTTACCAGTGAAGCTTGAAGGACCGGTCTTCAGAACTTCTACAGGGATGTTAGTCCGGAGTCATCACGTACCACCGCAACTTGGAGTCACCACATTGACGTGCTAGTCATTCCAGTTGAGACTACACCTCGGCAGAGACATTCCACGCTACGTGTGCAGATGAGTGACCTCTTTAACCTTGTGGTATCGTACCGAGTGTACAGTGATGAGTGAGACGGCCTGAGGCTAATCCAGATAGCCATTTCTTCTATCGCCTGGCGGTAGGCCAGGATTCTCTCATGAACATTCCCCTTGTTGATAATCCTCTTGTACATTATATCATCTAGTACATTATGTGTAGACACCAGAGTCGTGTCATCTGTTCTGGATGAGAGGTGAAAAAGGTATTGTCCAGCGGTTGATAGTGAGAGAGACAGGAATCCAAGGGCTGGTGGGGTCTGTAGACTGAGATTTATGGTAGTCCCAGAGTGCATCTATCCCGTTATTAAGATGTAATAGTATGCTTCCCTCACCCCAGGAAATACTACGACACATATATAACTGAGTAGTGCAGGATAGGTCAGCCACAGTTTTCCCAGATCATTAACTATGATCAACAGCTATTAGGCACTTGAGAACTCCGGTCTGCGCACACATTAAATCTTTATTAATTATATATATATATATATATATATATATATATATATATATATATATATATATATATATATATATATATATATATATATATGATGAACATGCACCATCTCAGGAACTTTCAGAGAATAGATAGATACAATAGTTTCATGCGAACACAATACTGCTTTCTCCCGGCCTTGTAAAATAACGTGTTACGTCGGACTCTCCCCGGTGTCCGACTGTGAGAAACGTAACTCCACATAGTCTATATCTTTGGGCTGAGTTCCCATAACTTGCCCACACTGAACGTCCAGATCCATTACTTTCCTCTTGCTTTATTTAGGCCTCTTCAGGACCCCCATGGTAATCTGTTTCACCCTTGAACTCAATTAGATTCCCAAGAAGCTTTCCTATCTGGGTTTTCCTTTCTTTCTCCTTCTCGTAGCACGTTTCTGCTTCTCACTGGTGGTTACCACTGTCAGGTACGTACTAGACAACCCACTGTGTTGGGGCTCCCCCATTAACGGGAGATTCTAATTAATCTTCCTGGCCCCACCTATGCCTTACTCTCACTTCATACCTGCAACCTTGCATTGTTACTTTTAGATTCTTAACCCTCCCCCTATATCTGACGTACTTTGTACAATGGACTCTATTGTAAGGTATGTGCACTGTGTCCGTGTTTAGTATGTCTCATCCTTTCCCAGGAGTTACACATACCTGTTTGTATTTCCTATTGTTATATCCTGCTGCATAATAAAAGTCAGGAGGACTGAAGAATTACCCCATGACTGGAAAGAGTCATTATTGATACCTATCTTTAAGAAAGGAGACAAGTTCCAGTGTGAAAATTATAGAGGAATATCACTATTGTCCTTAAGCTATAAGATACTATCCGCAGTATTACTAAATAGACTAAAACCATAATCAGAATACATATTAGGTGACTACCAGGCGGGTTGTTAGACAAAACAGATCAACAATAGATCAGATATTTATCTTACGACAAATAGCCGAGAAAAATTGGGAATATAAAAGAGATCTCCATAACATTTTTTGTGGATTTTAAAAAGGCTTATGATAGTGTCCATAGGAATAGTCTATGGAATGCTATGCGGGTTTGCTATGGAATTTGGAATACCAAGGAAGTTAATCAACATGACCAGACTATGCATGGAAGATATTTATAATATAGTAACATATAAAGGCAGGAAATCAGACCCTTTCCAAATAACATCTGGCTTGAAACAGGGTGATGCACTATCGCCGCTACTCTTCAATCTGGCTCTAGGTAAAGTTGTAAGGAGGGTAAAGGAGGAATGTGATATTGGAGGAACATCCAAGCTGCTTGATTATGCAGATGATATAGATATTATAGGGGAAAATGAACAAATGACATTGGAAATATTGACTCATTTAAAGGAAAAAGCCCAACAGATCGGGCTGGTTATCAACCAAGATAAGACAGAATATATGGTAATTTCAAAAGAAGGAATGGCTAAAAACTCATACACATACAAATAGATATGACCATTAAAAGAACGGAAACATACAAATACCTGGGTACAATCTTCAACTGCTCCAACATCATAAGGGAAGAAATACAAACTAGAATCAATTCTGGAAATAAGATATACTATGCACTACAACATCTACTAAAATCAAAGGCGCTATCTCGTAACACCAAGATCACAATATACAAAACACTGATCAGACCAGTTGTGCTACAAAGTTTTAAGACGCATCTTTGGACCCATTAGGGATACACAAAGTGTAGAGTTGAAAAGAAGAAGTAACAAAGACATTTATGATATGTTTAAGTCCCCACTAATCACTGGTATCATGAAGGCTAATAGACTACAATGGCTGGGACATATAGAAAGAATGGAAGATAATAGGGAAACAAAACTCGCTTACACTCAGAAAATAAATGACCGTAGACCCCGAGGTAGACCAAGAAGACGGTGGAGAGATAATATATATACAGACCTACAAGCACTTGGAATCAACGACTGGCAAGAGAAGGTCAACCAGAGAGATGAATGGAGACGGATTGTATCTGCAGCAAAATACCTCAATGGCTCGGGACGCTGAAGAAGAAGAAGAAGAAGAAGAAGAAGAAGAAGAAGAAGAAGAAGAAGAAGAAGAAGAAGAAGAAGAAGAAGAAGAAGAAGAAGAAGAAGAAGAAGAAGAAGAGAAGAAGAAGAAGAAGAAGAAGAAGAAGAAGAAGAAGAAGAAGAAGAAGAAGAAGAAGAAGAAGAAGAAGAAGAAGAAGAAGAAGATATCCTGCTGCAGCCGTTGCTTCTCACATTTACAAAATGGCCATTTGTAAACTTTTAACCGATTCAGCGTTGCGTTATGTGTGGTGTCAGGGTCTTATATGTAAGGAATAGTGTAAGTGCCGGTATGTAAGAGAGAGTCAGTGTAAGCATAGCTGAGGTCAAGGGCAGTAGGAGACATCACGGCTTGGCTAACGGACGGTCAGGCAAGAAGTCCGTGGATAGACCCACGTGATGTGGGAAGGTCAAGGAGAACGGGGGCAGGGTGTGTGAGACAGCGAATAGAGACGGACGTGTGGCGATCTAGAGAGCGATAGAACGATAGAACGATAGTGTTTGTGACGGATAGATGGAGATGAATGTTGTGTATTGATATTCGAGGAATGTACTAACTGTGATATGTGCGGGATGATGTGAGGCTGTGATTGCGAATGGTCATACGGGCGACAGTGTAAATATCGCCCATGTGAGCGAGCGTTTGGCTGCTTGTGTTGAACGATTATTTGAGCGTGAAGTGCGACCATGTTGTCAGCCTATAGTATATTGTAATAAAGGTTGTTCAGGAGATAGCTCCTGCGAGTTTCCGATTGCATTCAGGTGTTATTAGTATATGTGTCGTAGATGTTGTAATTTGCCTGTCCAAGTCCAGTGAGCTAGAAGGAGACAATAGTTAGGACTCTGACAGGTATAATGGTGTCAGAAGTACACATGAACCACATTCCCATGTAAAACGCATAAAAGAACGCTACTTTTGTAAAGAAGAAGATCAAGTGCAGAATGTTGTAAAAAGTTATAAATCAGAGATTTGTTAATAAAATCAGAACGAAAATAACATTTTTCTTTCCACAGCAGGTTTCAATTCTACAAAGCGACAGACGTAACCAGAACTGGTCAACGGTAACCAGCACGAGAATCACGTTCCTGTACATCAAGCGTTCGAGTAGTCAGCAGATAAAGATAAGTTGATTGATTTTGATTGCTAAGTACCCAAATCTGCATTCTTTGATTTCTTGTAAAAAAATACATCATTAGTGGATTTGAAATAATTAACAGAAAATGTCAGAGGAGGAATACCAATAACATTTCTGGGGCACAAATCAATACAAATGGTTGCTAGATGTTTTTGATAGTACACGATTGGACACAAAAATTTGAAAAGAAAATGCAAGACTACAAAATCCCAAAAGATCATGGGAGTGTATGGTACAGAGGACACTTACCAATAAAACAGTAAAAAACTTCAGAGATCATACCTGATTTGTCAAGGCAGGACTATGAATATTATAAAACAAGGATATTAAACACTATATCAAACTCTTTCGAGATCTAAAAAAGTAGAATACAAAATTTGAAACCAGCCACAGACAAGTCATTCACCCAGTATATAAGGGAATAGAAGAATTCTTTAAGAAAAACTAACATGGAAATTAAACATACAGACAACAATCAAGAAGCAATAAATTTCTTGTTAGTGGAAAAATTAAAGCAACACTCCCAGCGAATGCGGGAAAATATTTAGAAGAACACAAAACAGAACCTATCAAAAACTTACTAGGAAAAATGCCCGCGAATATTACAACCAAGTATAAACCTGGGTAAGAACACTCAACAGAAAAGTACTGTGAAAGCAACGGCATCTGCAGCCACAGATTGTCAAAACAAACCACAGAAAACAAACCAGTACTATGCAAACATTGTAGCACTCCACATACAGAAAATGGAATATGCGATTAAAAATCCCACCTTATCAAGAATACCTTAAATACTATTATAGCACAAAAACTGGGGGAAGGTAAACCAAAGGAAATATGGAACAAAATGTCATTTTTTGCCTTGCGTATGGCCACAGACGGTTTGAATGTGAAGGAGTAAAAAGAATACAGAAAGCAAAAGCAAATGCAGCCATAAACATTACAAACAGACATTTCAGCAAAGAACTTAGAAAAAGTAACATCACAGAGACGAAAACAAGACCAAACACTGCAAATTCAGAACAGGACTGAGTTTTACCCATCAGACTTTGTACCATGTTTCAATAATGTTGTTAGCATCACTCAGCCTCATTCCTTATTAAAAGAGGGTAATACTCAACAAGAAAGTGAGGAAATGAACAAAACCTCAAGACTGTCGTTAGGAAAACTAACGCTCCATGAAGGATACATCAATGACACAGTATGCACATGTGTACGCGACACAGGGTCCTGTCTTATCGGTCTTCGGAAGACCCTAGCTGATCCTAAAGACTACCTAGATGAGTACATCTATTGCAGAACTGTTTCAGGGACAGTAGAGAAATATCCTATGGCATGGGGCCAATATAAAATCACCTTTCCTATCAGGCAGAGTAACTTGTGCTTTATTAGACAATCCATGCTGTGATTTATTAATTGGAAATGTATTAAATGTGACAGACTACACAGAGTCCAAAACTCACACAGGGCAAAAAGTTAACACCACAACAAGCACTGCCTTAACTACACCACTCATCATACAACAACATGATGAACAGACCAAAGTACCACACCATACCAACTTGATTACCATCTCACAACAAGAAAAAACAGAAACTGGTGTGTATCATCACCCAAAAAAAAGGTGCAGAAAACAAGCATTTCACAAGGGCAAGGAAAGATCACAAATCATCATGGTACATACTATACCTCATGTACTCCCTGTTAACTACACACAGGCCCAAGTGCACACAGTGGATGGTTATACTCGCACTACTCATTGTGAATACAAAACAACTGACTTCACTAACAGTTTTATTCACACATCATCATGACGCAACACAGATGATATTACTCATGACAAACCAGCCAACATTGTTACTTATATCAGTACTGTTGAACCAAAGTTTGTTGTTACCACTGATAAACTCTATGTCAAATCAACTCAGACACATACTTATGCTGAACAATGTAAATCATCAGTCGGTGGAATTACTGACAAAAATCAGCAACAAATTACCCTACATATTTTGGAAAATATACACAAATTGCAGAAAAGCATACAAACATGCACGATTACATTTCAAAACTATACATGGTGTATTATTATTATATGAACTATTGAATGTATACACACATGTACGAGTGCAGGTTTGGAGATAGCACTCAAAATGATCTCAACATGAAATTTGAAAATCCCCACCCTTCGGAAAATTTTAACCGTAACCCACTTTATATCTGTAGATCGAGTAACTCCAGAGTTGCCTTGTCTGCTGTACGACTCCAGCTCTATGATACTAGCACACTCCATTGTATAGACCAACATAAAAGTTCCTTCAACGTGAAAAGTGTCAGCGACAGAACAGTAAGACTCAACATGTGATTTCAGGTATCAAACAGTAAGATATACCCATATTGACTTTGTTTCAAACGAGTATCTACAGAATCCACCTTTTGAAATCGACTAACAACGACAGGAACTTTACATGTACAGACACTCATTTCCAGTGAACAGTTTAATGAACCAGATGCCAACCTGCAAACTATGGCAAAGACAGTCACAGACAGACGCACCATTTTGTTTTACATGTGTGAATTCCAACAATTCTACAGAACAGACTTACAAATTGTCCAAACTTGGTGAAAAGTCTTAATCACTATAGAGAAGGAAAGACAATATCATGATATACAGAAGACGTCAATAATCGGTTCAGAAAGAAGAAATGCCAAACATTCCAGCACCGCAATGAACATTGAACACGAGTGATTTAATTACGTGTGCATAACTTTCAAAGGACAAGAACAGTATCCTATACGTACATAAAGGCAGCGACGATGACTATTTTATTGTAAATGTATTAACTGTATGACATCCAATGTCTAATTTTATTGTTGTAATACTTTGTATTGTTATAATGGGATATGTACATATAAGCGTAAATACAGTGTGAAAGGTATAAGTGGTAATGCTGAGAATCAACGCCTGGCAATCCCAATACGCGAATGTTACCAAACTTGCTTTCGCGTATGGTGGATAGCCCGACGAATGACGCTTAGCAATAGTAGTACAAAATTAACATCATAATATTGTAACAAGAAGGAACATACCAACAGGGTGATGCCAACCAAAGAGATTAATAAGAACTCTCCATAACAGTAAACGAGGTGTACCCAAAAAGGGAAACAACTCACGGTCTGATATAAGATAAGGTAAGAGGCACTATGACATACATGAAGTATATTCGAACCATGACCACAACATTGACATAGCGTGCTCATAAAGAATCGATTAGGGTGCATTAAATAGAGACGAGGGGGACCACGTCTGAATAGAGAGAAAACTTAAGAATGCTGTAAGAGGAAGTTGTAGCCTTATTCGAGGCGTGAATCAATGGAGAATCCTTAAACCAGCATAGCCACAATAACTATGAGATGATAATGCACAGATAATCGATTGGGAAACATGAACAGAATGTAATGTCACGGAGTGGTGATTGAAAAATATAACGAGGTATGACAAGTAGACCCAACCAGAACATTTGTCAGACCACGACAAAACCTTGAGAGAAACCTCAGTACTGCAAAAGAGAGTACAATAGTGATAGTCAATCTCGGGAAAGATCAGAGTAACAAGATACGCACGGTATACTTATGATCATATAATCCCCTGACAAGGTTAGAAAGAGGTAACAAGAATGTGTCACATGTCTAAGGGAAAGTGCCACATTGTTTGTGCGGGGGGGGGGGGGGGGGGAAACTTAGTTATTCTTCTTTACATTTTATTGTAATGTTACCAATATTACCTTGTGTTTATTTACCATTTAGTTAACACAATTTAAAATAGTTGGGGACTAGTAAGGCTGGGCGATTTCTTATGGGGAACTGACTGTAATTCTCCCATGGTAACGACCCACGTTCCCAGGTTCATCCAGAGAACCCTTTCTTTCATTCTAAACATTGTCCTACTGGACCATCTTGGAATCATGGAAACTTTTGGGGCTTTGAGCTAATCGGGTTTTTCTAGGATGGACAAATATCTGGTGTGTTTTATAACTTCTCCGGGACATCCCTAGACCTGCCGAGTTCTCTATAGTCTAGTTTTACCTCCAAGACTATTACACACTAGTAGAGATTAGTCCCAGGACTCTAGTTATCAACAGTACGGGGGATGCACATTTTACTACTGATTCTCACCATCATTTCCGCACCGTACACCCCCCTCTCCCCCCCCCCCCCCCCCCTCACACACACACACACAACGAACTCGAACGAACGAACAATCCTTATTTTCAAAGGGTTAAGAATTGGACACGCAGGCCCGTCCGACATTTTGCCCTTCTTCTCTATTTCCTCTCATACATTCTTTCATTCAATATCACTTATGAAGCAAAGTTTTGACAACAAAAGAACAATAAGCATTAAAACGCATGAAAAATAATCAATAAAACATGACTAACTGCGGCAATGTTTAACATGGGCATTATAAATACCTAAGGAAGATGTAGCGTGCCCACATATAGGAATGTTTATTGGCTAGTTGTCGTTTGAGATAATTTACCATTATTATTGTTTTGTTGTTGTTTTTTTTTTTGTTTATGGGGGAATGTAGTCTGTACTGAGGTATGTTCAAACAGGTTGCGAACGTATGTATAATGATTGGTGGTGTCCTTGATTTCTTGTGGAAGATTGTTCCACAATTGAGCGGCAGAGTATGCTAATCTTGTTTTATATAAGTCTATCCTAGGTTTAGGGACATGAAGTATATTTAGTCTTGCGATATATTTAAACAATGGCCAAAAGTAACTTAGAGCAGTTTGAAATAGGATTTTGTGAATTAGTTTAGCCTTATTAAAAAGTAGTCGTTTGTGGAGTGGCAGTATCTGAAGACGTTTATGTAGGTTGAATTGTCAGTAAACTTTTCATCATTAATTAAACGCACTGCCCATTTCTAGAGTGAATAAAGGTGTTTTGTTAAAGATTTGGAGCACCCATCCCAGATTGTGGAGCAATAATCAATATGTGTTTGTATGTGGGAAATATTGGAATATCTTTCTTGTATGTGGGAAGTATAGAATATCTTTCTTGTGTTTTCGTCAAGGAAATGTTTAATTTTGGCAAGTTTGTATACGTTTTTGACTATTTGTTTAACAAGAGCATGCACATGGGAGTTAAAGGTTAGATTTTGATCAATGATGAGACCCAGTACCTTGTGCTGGGTTACACTGTATATATACGTGCTGCCAATGTGCAGCTGAAGAGCTCTCTGTGAGTTTAGAGTCTGAAGTCTTTGCCTGGTTGCAATTAACATAGATTTTGTTTCCAAAATGTTAATTTGCATGCGGTTTGCTTGACTCCAGTTAACTACACTATTTATTTCCTGTTGCAAGGATGATTCTAGCATATTTCAATCAATAGCGTTTGTATATACTGTGCAGTCGTCTGCAAATAGATCGCAGAACGATGAAAGAGATAAGGGAAGATCATATATATAAATGGCAAATAACAGAGGGCCAAGATAGACCCCTGCGATACTCCAATATTAATGGTAATGGTGTGGGATAACGATTTATTGTGTGATATTACTTGTTTTCTCTCTAATAAAAATGATTTTATTAATGTCACTATATTAAAGCTTACTTTCATTGTTTCTAGTTTTTTAATTAGAATAGTATGATCTATCATATCGAATGCTTTTCTAAAGTCTATAGACACCGCTCCACATAGAGCACTGTTGTTAATATTTTGATGCCAGTTTTCTATCATGTTTGTCAGGGCCGTTTGACAAGAATATTTTGACCGAAACCCTAACTGACTGTCAACTATTAGTTTGTGGCGAACTAAGTGTTCTAGTGTTGTTTTGTGAATGTGCTTTTCTAGTGTTTTGGATAGTGAGGATAATATGGAAATTGGCCTATAGTTACTCATGAGACGATTGTCTAATGAACTAGATTTTAGATGATGATACACTTTGGCGATTTTAAAGACTGATGGGAAGTGACCTTTGGTGAGACATTGATTATATATAAAGGTTAGTGACTCACAGATCGCCGGTGCAGCATAGCGAAGAATCCGATTGCTGATTCCATCTAGTCCTGATGAGTTATTGTTTTTAGAGTACTGAGATGAGTAAATACTTCAGTGGTCGTCATTAGCGGTATGCTAGAGGGAATGTCTCTATAGCATTTGTTCTCACAACATGATGATTGTAAAGATATGTCATGAGAAGAATCTGGTATTGCAGCCTTCAATTGGTTTATGTCAGATTTAAAGAAACTTGTGAATTGATCACATGTAACCTGATTTGATAGTAATTATTGTGATGACGTGTGTTTGTTTGTCAAGGTATTAAGCTATACAGAGTCAGGGCGGTGGTGTTTCAGCTCACTTATACTCCGAGATAGACACAGAATGTATTTTTGACAAACGACGAGTCGAGGCGTCGAACCAGCATCCAACCATATCCTTGAAATTACCACACAGTTCGCTATAAATTGACTAGCCCGCCCGCGAAGTGCTACCCTGACAGTTTATTCTATTTATAGTTCGTCGCGGTTCCAACTTCACGGCAACGGGTCGTCCCCATTATACTTCCTTCCTGTGCCAGTGAATAGCATACAAAATGCTCCTCACTGCCCAATGTGAAAAGTGGAAAAGGCAGTAGTCTCGGCAAGCCAATAGCCCGCACAGGTACATTGTGCATAATGCCGCCGCCAGAATGCCAACACAAAAGTCCTCCATGAAAAATACAGTTCATCGTCGATAGAATCCACAGTCACCAGAAATACTTCATTCACTCGGGTTTTATTCCTTATGGCTCAGTCTCTTTCCGCAGGGCGCCCCGCAAGAAAGCGCAGCACAAAGCACGAACTTCGTAGCTCCAGCGATGACTCCAATGAGTCTCCTGAAAAATGCACTCGTGAACCGAAAAGGCAAACCAGTCAATTCAGCAACAACTGGCCGCCATCGTTCCGAAGATGCAATTCGCGCTACAAACAACAGCTGACAGATGTAAAAGCATTCCACACGAAATGCACAGCTCACGGTGTCGCGCCACGCACTCACTCAGTAGCAGGGCAACGGAACCATGCACTACCAGTCCAATATGAGGAAACTGCGAATGCCAACCGTAGCCACAAGCGTAGACACTCCAGGGGCCTTAACTGTTCAAATGCCCATCCGCCTTGTTGGGGTCCGGAAGTCTTATTCTATTTATGAATCAATATAAAACTATGTAATTAAACTTACATAATTAAAGAAGTCACAGTGAAGGTCGTAATGTCCTCCCATGCCGTAGTTGACAACCTGTAGTGATCAAATGAGAATAGAATGATAACACACGCACAAACAATATTCCGTCAGAAAAAGAACATCACGTGCAATGAATGAAGGCAGTCAGGTCTAGGATGATACATTTGCCAATACCATTTACTACAACAAATTATTGTCCTAACAATTATCTAGTAAATAACAAATAGCTAATAAATGAAGGAATTGATTCAACGTCATGTAAAGGACATCAAACTAACTTTTAAAGATAAAAGCTAGTATTATCATGTCAGTTTTCACAATCTTACACTATCACTAGAGTCGCGGATCAGCTCTGTCTTCTTGTCTCGACCATCCAGGTATTTATTGCTCTGCTTTCATCTTGTTCCTTTCCTCCTCAATCGTGCCAGCTGTCACCAAATTCTCTAGTGTATTGCTTGAAAAGGGAGAGTCTGGCATATGAGACTACGACCTCCAGCATGAGAATGGAAGTGGAAACAGTCACAGCAGCTTCCGTTGTCTGGAGGAGACTTTTGCAACGCACATTGTATTCATGACGAACTCAAGGAGTATGCTTAGTAGGTAAAGAAAGGAATGTTTTGTGTAGAATAGCTTGCCTCGCATCAGAGGTCAAAGATTGTGAGAACTGTATGGATTTGTATCCCTGGGCATGCGGGGGAATGAACAGGAAGATAGGCTGGCAGGGAGCGTGCTCTAGATGGTAGATTTATCTATGGACAAAGGAGAGTTGGCTGGTCGACTGTGGGATCAGTGGAGAAGGCGAGGAAACAGACAGAGGTCCTGTATGTGGAGAGAATGATATGGCGAGAGATCGGCAGGAGCTCTCGACGAATCTTCAAACTAAGAGGGAAGATCAGGAGAACTTCCAATCAGATGCAGTAGGAACAATAAGCAGTATGACTCTTCGCTGACTGTTGAGGGGACGTAGTACGTGTGGAATGTTCTGAGTGCAAGGATGTTGGTTCTTAGCCCAGTTCAACTCCACTCTAATTTATTTCTTCTCATAACGTGCCTAAACAATCTTGACTGTCTTCGTCTATTTTCTCTAATCAGTTTACGTTTTTGATTTGCTTCTTGTAGGACTTGCTGATTACTTTTTCTTATGGAAATGGAAATGTGCTTTCTAAGGAAAAGGCAACTAAAACCGTGGACAGACAGAAACACCAATAAGCAAGAAGCAAATGAAAACCGTAAACTGATCTGGGAAATTAGACGTAAAAGTCACATTTTGGACACGTTTTAAGAAGAGATAAATTAGAGAACTTGGTGACAACTGGCAAAACTGAGGGAATCGTCACAATTGCCCACAACAGTTGGAAAGTCAACCGATTAAATTGTTTAATATTATTATTTTATCGCTCGCCTTGAACTCAAGAATAGTCCATGCACGTGCTACTACCACTAGTAGTTGCTGCTATTGGTGAGTGCACTGTACTGATTTTTGAATGAGGATTAATTTCCCCTATTACCAGTGTCCGTCGCCATCCGGCGAAACCACTTCGCCATTAGAAGTACTTGTAATCTACGTCTCCAGTCAAGGACGAGAAGTCAAATTTATAGTCCAACTGACTGGTATAGGAGTTGACTAACCCGTCTTCAGTGCTCCGGAAGTTTAAGATCGACTGCTCGTATCCTTTCGGCCATATCGACCTCCATTTGTATTGTTATTTTTGTCAATTTTATTATTATCATTATTATTTTATTATTATTATTATTATTATTATTATTATTATTATTATTATTATTATTATTATTATTTTGTTTTTCTGCGTTTCCATCCTGTTTCAGGATATTGCATTCAACATCAGTATCTTTCAGCTGTATGTTGATTCCTAGGCTAGATTACGCTCATCAGCACGCCACGACTTTCTGAGCTACCGGCTCCATACTCTCATAAGTCACTGGCCCGACTCGAACCGCTTCCAATTCTCGTGCGCTCACGTCAACCACGAGAGTATTCGGGTTACGGAGAAAGCTGCTAACGCCTCGGCCAGGGAGACCGGCATTATTATTATTATTTTTATTATTATTATTATTTTGTTCCGCAAATGAAGATAGTGGTTGTGCAGACGATGCCAATCAAGATACAAGTTAAATGATCCATTGTGATTTACATGGTGAAGATGGAAATTATGACAATACCAATGTAAGATAAGGAAAAGAAGATAATGATGACGAAAATCTCGCACCGAAACGACGCGCTGACATGACAAGTAGACAGGGTAATAAGTGGTTACACGAAGATGCAGATGGTGATTATAATGATGATGATGTTGATGCAACTGACGATGTTGGTAATGTTTCAGATGGCGATTGCTACGGGGGTAAAGATGGTGGTGATGACGATAGTCGCGATGATGATGATGATGATGATGATGATGATGAGGAGGAGGAGGAGGATGATGATGATGATGATGATGATGATGATGATGATGATGACGATAGTGGTGATGATGATGGTGATGATGATGATGATGATGATGGTGATGATGATGGTGATGATGATGACGATAGTGGTGATGATGATGATGATGATGATGATGATGATGATGATGATGGTGATGATGATGATGATGATGATGATGATGATGATGATGATGATGATGATGATGATGACAATGATTAAGTTAATCATGACAGCTATGATGAGGATGGCGATGACGATGGAGATGATCATAATGTTGATGGCGACAAAAGTGGTAGTGATGACGATAATTAATGGTTGTAGTGATGATTATGAGGATAATTATGATGATAGTAATAGTCATAACTATGACGATGTAGCATCAGCTATGTTAAATATATTGATGATTACGAAGAACACGACAATAGTAGTGATGGATACAAATATGACGACTGTGATGATGATAATGATAATGACCAAGGCCATTTCGTTTTGATCTCACAAAAATACCAGATGCATACACTGTAGAAGTTAGGAATCGTTTTGGGGTCTTGATGTCTGTACAAGAGGAAATGACACCTGATGAACTGGCAGTACAAGCTAGAGATATCTTGATAACTGCAGCCAAAGATTTAATTCCGACCAAGAAAAAGCAACTTAAGCCATGGATTGCATCAGACACGTTAGAATTAATAAAACAATGAAGGGAACTGAAACAGAAAGGAGGTGAATCCGATAACACAGGATGAAGTATAAATCTTTAACTCGAGAAATAAGAAAGAACACAAGAAAGGACAAAAATCAATATATACAAGATTGCTGTACCAGAATAGAACAATATCATAAGACTGGAAGAGATTACGAAATGTTCAAAGAAATGAAGTTATTGACAAGAAATGTTCAACCTCACCTCAATTGAATGTTATCTGTGACAAGATGAGAAATTCTTAACAGAATCTAGACAAATTATAGAAAGATGATAGGAGTACTGCAGTGGAATGTATGATATGAGTGACACTGAGGATATGAATAAGATACATGAGCCAACGACAGCAGAGACAGAACCTGAACCCTCATTAGATGAAATTGCATGGGCAATAAAGAACCTGAAGAATGGTAAATCACCTGGATGTGATGAGATACCAGCTGAGCTAATTAAAGCGGGAGGTGAAGAAAGCATACTAATCTATCACTCATTATGTAAAAAAGATATCGAAATATGGTATATGGCCAAAAGATTGGAAGAGAACTATCTTCATTCCAATACCAAAAAAGGGCAACCTAAAATTATCCACCAACTATAGAACTGTTGCCCTGATCAGTCATGCAAGTAAAATTCTACTAAAAATCATAATGGGCGAGGCAGTGAGGGAAAATTACGAAAAAGAGCTAACTGAAATCTTTCTAAAATTACCTATAGAAAGAAAGATAGTGGAAGAAGAATGGGATATGTTCAAATCAAGCATTTTAAATACTGCAAAGATAACATGTGGAACCACGAAAAAACGCAAAACACGGATAAAGAAAATAACAAGTTGGTGGAACTCAGAAATAAAGAAAACTGTAAAAGACAAAAAGGAAAAATATAAAAAGTGGTTGAAGAGCAAACAGAAATGCGATTACATAGAATATAGAATAGCGAGAAGACATGTGAATAGAATAGTAAAGAGAGAAAAACAAAAAGACTGGGAGGAGAATGGAGAAACTTTAAATAAAAACTGCACGGAGGCAACTAGAAACTTCTACAAAAAGATAAGTGCAATGAGAACTAGAGGAGAACCCTTTGACCTAACAGAAATAATTAACAACGAAAATAGAGAACCAATAAGTGAACAAAAGCAAATCCTAATAAGATGGAAACAGTACTTCGAACAACTTCTCAATATCCCATCAGATGTCACAGGAATTCAAGAAACCGACACAGATGCCACTGAAGAACTTGAACCAGACATACTGAAAGAAGAAATTATAGAAGCCGTCAGATTAGCCCATTGAACAAATCACCAGGACAAGATGAAATACCAAATGAACTAATTAAAGCAGCAGAGGAGAAGTAGGAACAGCATGGCTACACAGACTTTTTAACACGTTTGGGTAGAACAACAGACAGCACGAGACTAGGGAAACGCCATAATTATCCCAATTTGAAAACCAAAGGCAGCAATAGTGACTGCACACAATATAGAGGCATTTCACTGTTGAGTCATACTAGGAAAATATTTTGCAAAATTCTTGAAAAACGATTAAGAACTATTATAGAACCCTATCTAAGCGAAACACAACTTGGATTTAGGAAAAACAAAGGATGCACAGATGCCATTTTTACTCTTAGGCAACTTATAGAAAAATCAATCGAATTCATTGAAACACTCAACTTAGCCTTTGTCGACCAAGAAAAGGCATTTAATAGAGTAGACAGAAACAGGCTGTGGGAAATCCTTAAACAATATGAAGTGAGTACACATCTAAGGAACCTATGTAGAAGCTTATGTTGTTTGTCCATCAAGAATGATGATGATGACCATTCATTTCATCCAGTGGGGTTGAAAGTATGGAGCTGTGAGTTCTAAGATGGCTTATAAGGCCTATTTTGGCTCGAAATATTCTTTGACAATGTGGACAAAGAATGCTTGACGTTTCTGGAGGAGGATTTCCTGCAGTGGTTTTTTTGTCCTGATTTTTCTTCACAGCTCTTGCAGTCCTGGTTGCCTCACACGTGACTGCACCCTTGCGTAATGATGCAAGCCACGAATTTAGGTCTCTGGTTTCAGTCTCCCAGGTGTCATGATGAATTCCAAAAGCATTCAGTGAGATTTTCAGAGTGTCTTTAAAGCGTTTCCTCTGGCCGCCTTGGGAGAGTTTACCACAATGCAATTCGCCGTAAAAAATTCGTTTAGTGAGCCTGTGATCTGGCATTCGAGTCAAGTGACCAACCCAACGAATCTGATTCTTCATTAGTAGAGTGGATACTAGGCATGGACGCTCTTTCTATGACTTCAGTGTCTGGGATCTTGTCTTGCCATTTAATCTTCAGTAGCTTCCTAAGGCAGACTGTGTGGAAGTGGTTTAATTTCCTAGCATGTCGCTGATAAACAGTCCAGGTTTCATAAGCAAACCAGGTTTCATAAGCATATAGCGGGGCGCAGAGGTGTTTCCAAGGCACCAGGGCCGGGTTATATACTGGCCAAGACCTATTGACGCGTCCTCGTCGAGCGTCCTGGGCAACAGGTCCCTTCGGTGTCCTGGCTAAAGTCAGTAGGATCGCCGATTCCTCCGAAGTCGGAGAGTGTCTGCCTGTACGGCGAGGAACCACCAGTCTGCACACCAATAAGCCAGACATGGGACAACGGATACTCACGCAAAACTCAGGTCCTGTATGACATCACACTGATGTTGGACAACAGGATGCCTTCATCCGACATACAGGACTTCGCGTTGGAGCTCAAGCCAACGAACACAAGCAAGCAAGCAGCACAAGCATATAGCAGTGTGGATCATACGAACTGCTTTGTAGACTTTTAGCTTTGTTTGCAGGCTTATTCCAGTTCTGTCCCATACATTCTTGTACAATCTTCCAAAGGCCGCGCTGGCCTTGGAGACTCTTGTATTCACTTCGTCATCAATTGTGGCAGCTTGTGACACAGTGCTGCCAAGATAGGTGAATTTGTCTACAACACGTAGTCTATGACCATTCAATTTGATATTCAGCACTGTGTGATGAATCCCTGGAGCTGGCTGGTACATAACTACAGTCTTCTCTAAGTTGATATTGAGCCCAAAGTTGGCAGAGGTATATGAGAAAGCTGAAACATTATGTTGCATGTCTGCCTCTGAGTTGGCATATAGAGCGCAATCATCAGCAAACAGGAGCTCTCTGACGATGTCGCTGTTAATGTTTGTTTTAGCTTTCAGCCTTCTGAGATTGAATAGCTTTCCATCCATTGATGTCTATTCGAATGTCGTTGTTCTCGAAGGCATTCGTCAACATCGCTGAAAACATGAGGCTCAACAGTGTTGGTGCCAGGACACATCTTTGCTTCACTCCACTGGTGACAGGAAAGGGCTCAGACAGTTCACCATTTTCCTGTACTCTTGCCATCATTAAATAGCCGCACTATTTGGACAAACTTTCGTGGACAGCCATATTTTGCCATAATCTTCCACAGTCCCTCTCTGCTGACTGTATCAAAAGCCTTGGTAAGGTCAATGAAAGTGGAGAACATTTCTCAGATCTGTTCCTGACATTTCTCTTGCAGCTGCCTTGCAGAGAAAATCATGTCAACAGTTCCTCGTTCTTTTCTGAAGCCACATTGACTCTCAGGAAGAAGACCTTAATCGAAGATGTAGAAGCTTATACAACAACAGTGAATGCATAGTGAGAGCAACTGAAGGACACTCAGAACTCTTCACCATAAGATCCGGAGTACGACAAGGTTGTGTCCTGTCCGCTCTCTTCTTTATAACATATATAGACAACATATGTAAAGAAACAAGCCAAACAGAGACCGCAAGAACACCGCATGACGAGAACACAGAAGAAGAACCATCTGCAAATCTAACCATTAGAGAACTCCTGTTTGCGGACGACCAAGCACTAATAGCAAAATCAGAAGCTGAATTAAAAGACCACATGAATAGTCTAAACGAAATGTGCAGGGAACATAACATGAAAATTAGCACAAGTAAAACAGAGGTACTGACTATAACTAAGAAAGAAAAAGCAACAACGATTTACCTAAACGAACATCCCTTGAAACAAGTAAAGAGTTTCAAGTACCTAGGAAGTATAATATCATCAAATGGCAAATCAGAAGACGAGATCGAAAATAGATGCAATAAGGCAAACCAACTCATTGGACAAATGGCACCAATACTAAAGAACAAACATGTATCAATAACTACTAAGAAAGCACTTTACAACAAAATCTTCCTACCAACTCTATGTTACCAATGCCAAACCTGGACAATGACAGAAAAAGAGAAAAGAAAAATCACAAACAGAAATGAGATTCCTGAGAAGAATACTCAATGTATCAAGAAGAGATAAGATCAGAAATGAAGAAATCAGGACTAAAGTGGGGGTTACAGCTGCACTAGCATTTATTAAAAAGCAGTAAATCAAATGGTTTGGCCATGCAAGTAGGTTACCAACTAACAGTATACCACAACAAGCAATGATGTACAGAGCAGAGGGAAACAGAGGAAGAGGCCGACCACGTAAACGATGGACGCAGGGAATAACAGAGTCCATGGGAATATCGATACAAGAAGCTCATAAGCGCTCACTATCACGCTGTTTATACTTCACCTCGACACCGCAAGGTACAAGAGGAACATGATGAGATGAGATGAGATGAATCATATTGGGAAGACTTCGTAAGAAAATGGAAGAAGAAATTAACGTGGTTCAAGCTGGATTTAGACAAGGAAGAGGAACAAGAGACCGCATTCTCAATATGCGTTTAATAATAGAGAAGTGCAGAGAATTTAACGTAAACCTATTCTCATGTTTTGTGGATTATTCAAAGGCATTTGACTGTGAAGAACATTAGAAACTTTGGGAAATCATGAGGAATATGGGCTTTCCACCAAATATAATACAACTCATAAGAATGCTTTGTCTAGACCAACAAGCAGCGGTTAGAATAGATGGCGAGACATCAGATTGGTTTGACATCAAGCAAGGAGTCCGTCAGGGATGTGTGCTGTCCCCCTATTTGTTTAACCTGTACGCCGGAAATATAATGAGATATGTAAGAGATGATATAAACAGGGAGCTATATGATGCCCTAAATATCGGTGGTCATGACATACCAGAGATTCGGTATGCTGATGATACAGTATTGCTATCCACAACACAGACTGGTATAGAAAACCTAATAGCCTCAACCCAATTGAATAGTGAAAATTACAACTTGTATCTTAACATAGCAAAAACAAAGATAATGCATACAGATAAAACTACTATGGAGAAAGAAATATATGTTAATGAGGAAAAATTGGAGGTGGTGGAAAATTTTGAATATCTTGGGTCATTGATTACCAACAACGGTGACACAATGAAAAGACTAAAGCAACTGAATAAATTATGGAGTGGGACAGACAGAACTACAAAAATTAGATTTTTAAGAGCATGCATCTTCCCCATTGCAACATACGCCTGTGAGACCTGGACACTTAATAAACAAGCTGAACAGCGCATAAATGCCTTTGAATATAAATGTTACAGAAGAGTTCTAAGAATATCTCGGATAAAGAAAAGAACAAATATACTTCCATACTTCAAGAGATGAATATTGAAGAAGGTTGGCTATTAAAGACGATAAATCAAAGAAAATTGAAATATTTTGGTCACTTGAAACGTCACGAAAGTTTGGAGAGAACAATAATGGAGGGGTATATGCCTGGGAAGAGAGGAAGAGGAAGGCCAAAGAGAAGATGGGTGCAGGATGTAGCGGATGATCTCCAGATGGGTGTACCGGACGCGGGACATCTTGCTTATGATCGAGAGGTTTTCCGGAAGGTTGTTATGAGAGCGAGGTTCTGCAAAGGACATGCTACTGAATGAATGAATGAATTATCATAATGACGACTTTGGTGATGAGAATAAAGTTGTAGTGATGATGATGATGATGATGATGATGATGATGATGATGATGATGATGATGATGATGATGATGATGATGATGATGATGATGATGATGATAGTGATACTGACAACTGTGACGATACAGCATCAGTTATTTTAAACATATCGATGAAACAAGGAAAAACCAACGCGTAACACTCTGAGTGAGCTAAGGCAAGCTAGGAAGGATGTGCAAAAGGCTGCCAGGCAGTGTGCAAATGATTATTGGATGAAGTTATGTGAGTCCATTCAAATCGTAAGTGATAAGGGAAACATAAGAAGCGTGTATGAAGGAATAAAGAAAGCCTGTGGTCCAGTGATCAAAAGAAGTGCACCATTGAAAACCTTGACTGGAGAAATCATCACTGATAAGAAACAGTAGATGGACAGATGGGTAGAGCACTATTTGGAGCTTTACTCAAGTGGGACCAAACTAGCGGATGATGCCCTCAATGCCATAGAGGCTCTACCAACTCTTGACCACCTGGACACACTTCCCACCATAACAAAAGTTAAATGTGCTATAAATGAACTTGCATCTGGCAAGGCTCCAGGTAAGGATGGGATTCCAATAGAGGACAAGACACACTCACTCCACAGATCCACCAGCTAATAGAGCTATGCTGGCGAGAAGGACAAGTCCCACAGGATTTCAAAGATTCAAGCATCATAACACTGTACAAGAACAAGGGCGATCGGAGCGACTGCAACAACTATAGGGGAATCTCACTTCTGTGTATTGTTGAAAAAGTATTTGCCAGAATTGTTCTGCGCAGACTTCAAGTCCTAGGAGATCAAGTCTACCCGGAATCACATTGTGGCTTTCGACAGAACCGGTCTACCATTGATATGATATTCTCATTGCGACAAATGCAAGAAAAATGCCGTGAACAGGATCAACCACTGTTTATTGCCTTCATCGACCTCACAAAGGCATTTGATTTAATCAGTCGTGAGGGTCTGATCAAGGCACTAAAGAAGATTGGCTGCCCACCAACTCTTCTGTCCATTGTGGAATCGTTCCACACAGGCATGAAGGGTATAATCAAGTTTGATGGTGCAACTTCTGAAGAGTTTGAAATCAAGAGTGGAGTTAAGCAAGGTTGTGTACTAGCTCCCACCCTCTTTGGAATATACTTTTCACTTCTACTGAAATATGCCTTTCGTGATCAGGATGGTGGAATATACATTCACTCATGCTCAGATGGCGGCCTATACAATGCTCAGAGATTGAAGGCCAAGACCAAAATTAGGAGGGTACTGATCAGAGAGTTGCTTTTTGCAGATGATGCTGCAGTTACGACCCACTCTGAGGAAGAATTGCAATGTCTACTATCTGCATTCTCCAATGCTTGTTTTGAATTTGGTTTAACAATTAGCAAAAAGAAGACACAGATTATGTCACAAGGTGCACATGGGGTACCATCAATCTTTATTGACGACGCCGAACTAGAGATGGTAGACCATTTTACATATCTAGGATCAGTGGTAAATAGCAAATTATCCCTAGATCAGGAAATCAACATCCGGATTGGTAAGGCAGCAACAACAATGAACAGGTTAAGAAAAAGAGTCTGGGAGAACAGGAAGCTTACTGCCAAAACAAAAGTCCTTGTCTATCAAGCCTATGTCCTTAGTACTCTTCTTTATGGCAGTGAAACCTGGACAACTTACTCACACCAAGAGAAACGTTTAAACAGCTTTCATATGCGGTGTCTGCGAAGAATTCTTGGTATTAAGTGACAAGACAAAATCACAAATACTGAAGTATTGGAAAGATCAGGTTGTGTGACGGTTTATTCCATGCTCAGTCTTCGTAGACTTAGATGGATAGGACATCTTAGGAGAATGGATGATGGTAGAATACCAAAGGACATCTTTATTTGTGAATTACAGATGGGTAAAAGATCTCAGGGTCGGCCTCTACTACGATACAAAGATGTGTGTAAGCGGGACATGATTGATACAGGCATCAATAATAATGATAATAATAATAATGAGAGAGTGAGTTCCTTTGAAGCAAGATGGCGGGACATTTTTTCGTCCCGTAAAATGGAACGTGTTTTTTCCGAAATGTTTATGGATTAAGTGTTTTTTTCGTGGTGAAATGGAGTTCGGACCGTGCAACGGAGTTCGTGCACGCGCGTCCGGTCTTCTTTCGACGTATCATCGGCGCCCGGTGGCGATAGTTAAACCTAACATGACGACCAGACGACCAGCTAGGACACAACGTGGTAAGAGGGCGGGCGGGCGCAGAAGGCGCTTAAAATGTGACAGATTGGGTATCGGAAATGTTCGAGTACTGTACTGGAACTGTGCATCATTTAGTCAACGCCGACCCATTCTTGAAAAACTACTCTACGGAAACGATATTGTAGTCTTGCAAGAAACACAGCTCACCGACGGAACAGTCAATGTTGCGGGATTTCAGGGTTTCCTTAACAGGCGGCACCTCGGACAGGCCATTCTGGTCCGCGACAACATACTAGTGTCTGAGATCGATATGTCTTTCTGGAACAGTGATTCCCTGCAAGTGCAGGCATTAAGAATAATGACACCAGAGCAGCTTGTAATCGTTAACGTCTATGCGCGAAATGGGAAGGTCGACGTGCGACAATGGCAGAGTTTGTTCGATATGGATGAAAGGCATATCATCTACTGCGGGGACTTCAATGCCAGAGGCAGTCAATGGGGGAATTGCATCACCAATAGACAGGGAGAAGATTTGGAGGACGCCCTGGCATCTGCTGCCCTAATCTGTCTGAATGATGGGAAGGTCACTAGAATGGCCACTCGACCAGGCGACTCTGACAGCATCATTGACTTGGCTCTGGTGTCGCCCACCATCGCACCAAGGTGCCGGTGGGGCAAACTGGGATACCACGATAGTGACCACTACCCTTGTGTCATCCTGATCAAGAAAGACGGGGCCATGAGTCAAAGAAACAAGACCAATGCCTTCCCTTACGACACCACTGGTCAAGACGCCATAAGCAAGATCAGAAGAAGGAAACTAACTTCCTCCCGTAGGAGACAAGAAAGATGGCTGCAGCCACCATGGTGGAATGGAGAGGTCGAGAAGGTGTGGCTGGGAAAGAGGCAGGCTGTCAAAGACTGGCAAAAGGCCAGAAAGGCTAACATGCCACAGGTTGAGTTGGCGAACCTGAAGACTGAGGTCGTTAGGACGACGACTTTATTCAAATCCTGCGCCAAACAGGCCAAGGCCGACAAATGGGACGAGTTCTGCAGGAAGGTGTGCTCCGAGCAATCTCTTACGACATTCTGGCGCCTCCACAAGAGCATGAACGGTGCTGCACAACGTAGGGGTATTCCAGACTTTCAAGGCACAGACCTCGCATGGAAAAAGTCGGATGCGGATAAAGGTAAGGCCCTTCTTGCACGCTACATAGAACAGACTGACCAGAAAGACGAGCCCGCCAGACAGAGGACCACAACAACACTCTCTCAGTTGTGCGAGGGGGTCGGGACAGACGAAGAATGGACAATCACAGTTGACATATTGCGTGCGATGCTCAAGAAATCACCTAACACCGCCCCAGGCCCAGACGGCATCCGATATGGTGACCTAATGGTGATATCAGATGATGACATGGAAGAACTGGCCAGAGAATTCAACACCAGTATCCAGAGGGGTCAGGTCAAAGAAGAATGGCTACACAGCTACTTGCTGCCGCTACCAAAACCGAACAAAGACCACTCCAAGATAAGCGGCTACAGAATCATTACGATGCAGAATACTGTTGGCAAGCTACTGGAGAAAATTGTAGCACACAGACTTGCTTGGGACTTGGAACAGCTCGGCTGCTTCCCGCCCACACTTGGAGGATACAGACGCAACAAAGAGTCATGGCTGAATGCGGCGGTCTTTGCTCAAGATGTTTACGAAGGCTTTCAGGTCAGAGAAGAGACATGTGCGGCCGCCATAGACTTAGAGGACGCATATAACAGAGTATCTTTCGAGCACTTGATGCAAACCCTCCTCAGACTGAAAGTGCACCCTCACCTTGTACGATGGATAGCTGCAGTTCTACTCCAAAGGAAGGTGGTGCTAAGATGCGGGAGCTGGTCTTCTGAGCCGATAACGATATGTCCAGGATTGCCGCAGGGTTCACCACTGTCACCAGTACTATTCAACGTGTATACGGTGCCGATCACTGAACAACAGTTGGATGGGAGGGGTAGGACTCTATCATTCGTTGACGACATCCTCGTGTATCGACAGGGTCGAGATAGACAGGCGGTTGCCAACTATATGCAGGGCGAACTAGATCGAATCTCCTCATGGTGTGCTGATGCCGATGCCCTTGTCAACCCTGCAAAGGCAACGGTTACATGGTTCTCACTAAACAACCATATTGTGAAAACAGACCTGCCGGCAGTAAGAATGGATGGGAGCATTCTGAGTAGAACCCAGTCAATGACATATCTTGGCGTGAGGCTTGATCGTAGCCTGTCCTTCAGAGATCATGTCGATTATGTCATAACGAAGGCTCGAAAAGGTTTGGCAGTAATGAGAGTCATGGCGACTGCCAATATCGAGCAAAGACTGCTATTACTTCTGTTCCAAGGACTTGTGCTTTCACGCATCGAGTATGCCCTGGCCATCCTCAC
Source organism: Cepaea nemoralis (assembly GCA_014155875.1). Taxonomy (NCBI): domain Eukaryota; kingdom Metazoa; phylum Mollusca; class Gastropoda; order Stylommatophora; family Helicidae; genus Cepaea; species Cepaea nemoralis. The sequence goes on from JACEFZ010003868.1 coordinate 103,541, forward strand.
TGTCAGCCCTACACAGATTGGAAGACTTGAAAAGGTACAAAACGAAGCCATGCGCATCATTTTGGGCTCTAACATTCGTTGACGACATCCTCGTGTATCGACAGGGTCGAGATAGACAGGCGGTTGCCAACTATATGCAGGGCGAACTAGATCGAATCTCCTCATGGTGTGCTGATGCCGATGCCCTTGTCAACCCTGCAAAGGCAACGGTTACATGGTTCTCACTAAACAACCATATTGTGAAAACAGACCTGCCGGCAGTAAGAATGGATGGGAGCATTCTGAGTAGAACCCAGTCAATGACATATCTTGGCGTGAGGCTTGATCGTAGCCTGTCCTTCAGAGATCATGTCGATTATGTCATAACGAAGGCTCGAAAAGGTTTGGCAGCAATGAGAGTCATGGCGACTGCCAATATCGAGCAAAGACTGCTATTACTTCTGTTCCAAGGACTTGTGCTTTCACGCATCGAGTATGCCCTGGCCATCCTCACTGTCAGCCCTACACAGATTGGAAGACTTGAAAAGGTACAAAACGAAGCCATGCGCATCATTTTGGGCTGCACGAGAGACACCAGCTGTGTAGCAATGAGATACCTCCTTGACTTCCCGACAATGGAACACAGGATCAAGATCTGGAGAGCTCGTGCATACTTAAAAATAAGTGCAGATGAGCAGCACCCTCTGCATGACGCTGTATTCAGAGAAAAGGGTGACAGGCTAAAGAGGGGCAAATCATGGATGGGTCGGGCGGAAGATGTCGTCGGACAGGTCTGCAGTCTTACCAGTATCAACCCCGGCAAGGAATGGGTGCCGGTGCCTCCAGCTTTTAAGTGTACCTTCTCCTGCATTATCACACTCGACAGACGGTGCAGAGAGCAGAACCCTGCCGCTGTCAATGCAGAGGTTCAACGCGCTCATCTATGATCACTCAGATAGCCCCGAAGTGCTCATCTATACAGATGGATCTGTTGTAAAAGCAGCAGAGAAGTGCGTGGGCATTTACAGCCCGTTCAGCGGGCCGAACCATTCAAGAATCCAGTGGTGCCCACTCTATGACCACGAGCAGCATGACGATGGAGGTGATGGCAGTTACACAGGCTTTCATATGGCTGGAATCACAGCATTATACCAACGTGTGTGTACTAAGTGATTCAATGAGCATGATTCAGAAGGTCGAAGCTGGATCTGTACGTAGACAGTGGACTGAGTCGCTGCGGAAGTCTGTTGTCCGTAAAGTCACCTTCATCTTCGTCCCGGGACATGCGGGAGTCGAGGGAAATGAACGAGCTGATAAATTGGCTGGCTCTGCACCCCCTGTAGATGGCCAGCCCATGGATCGTGCCGATGTTATTAACGCCCTTAAAGATATGGCGAGAACAGAGGATTTTGACGCCAGTGATTCCACATCGCTTTCCAGGATGAAAGACCTGGGAGTAAGAATCGGCACAGCCAGACGCGAGAGGTACATCGGGAAAACAAAGCGCCTCGTCAACCAACACAGAACTGGCACTATTAGCCACCGGACGCTGATGCATATGCTGGGGGGAGGATCTGAGCACCTATGGACATGTCCGGAGTGTAACGAAGATACCCCAACTGATAACTAACTATAACTAACTAATAATAATGAATATTGGGAGCAAGTCGACGCTGAACATGTTGCATGGAAGGCAAACATCAGAAATGGAATAAAGACAAAGGAGAAAATTATTGCAGATAAGTCACACACTGAGCGTGTAAGACGTAAGATGGTGCATGATGGTGGAAATGACCACGTGTTCACATGCACCCACTGTGAACGGACATTTACATCGCGAATTGGCCTTATCAGTCACAATCGCTACCGCCATAGGTAAAAGTTAATATGCCTTTTTAAAGCACAAACTATCGTCTGTCAAGACGGCAAGGTGCCAATGATGATGATGATCGATGATTACGACAATAGTATTGATTAATACAAATATGATGACTATCATCATGATAATGATAATGGTGATCACAATGACGACTATGGTGATGAGAATGCGATGGTGATGACGACAGCGGCATTAATGACGATGATAAAAATAATGATACTGACGCATTTCTGCCTAAATAAATCACACCTGAAAGGGCTCGGCTTGTAAAGAATAACCAGGCTCAAAATTTGCAGTATTCAAGTTGGTAATTCCTGCCACCTTCTTGGACAATGGACCTAAAACATCTGGCGACTCATCGTCAAACAGAAATGAGCTGCGTATAAACAAATATGGGTAAGTGCATAACGCAAGAATTTATATCATACACGAGAGAAATGCATTCAAAGGTACTGCTTGGCACCCTCAGTGTCAATGATGAAAACATTAGTGGCATGCCCTTTACAGGACGTGGATTCAACGCCAACATCTTGTGATGTTTGTTATTTTCTAGACAATTTTACCATTAGTAGTTTGCCATTGTTTTCTTAATTACTGACGCTCATATAATTGTTAAAAATCAACACAAGGTGGTCTGCTTCCAAATCGTCTGCTGTTGATATTTTTTTTTTCAAGTTTATTTCTCCTCATAAGGTGTCAAAAGAATATTGGCTAGCTACGTCAAATTTCTCTAATCAATTTACGATTTTAGTTTGTTCCTTGAAGAACTTCTCCATTAAATTATTTCTCTACCAGGATATTCGTTGCATTTTCTTCAGAAATCACATTTCGTCTGAAATAAGATGTTTCTCAAACAGCCTGCTTATTGCCCATGTTTCATATGCACTCTACATTACAGCTTCTAAAGGATCAATGCTTATCATGTCACTCTAATCTACAGATACAAAACACAGATCAGCTTATTTAAATGTTGTATGTGATATATTCTACCGTGTGGATACCAACACTGTAAAAATTAGTCATTAACACAGGTTAAACTGGATATAGTGGAGATCTCATTGTTAGAACTATGTTGAGTTGAGTTGATTTGAGTCAAGATTGTTGAATGGAGGGAATCCTGCCACTCTGTCCGAATCATGCCTGTCTTCACCTTTCTCATCATACTTTGAGAGCACGTAACAATTACGCTACGCGTGTGCTATTTATCTTCCAGCCAGCAGACCGCCGCAGTGACTTCCTCCACCGCTATACTCAGACTAGATGTTGTGGTATCATACGCCAGGCTCTCCTGCACCAGACACCGTCCACCAACCTACGCCACGAACTCCCAAGCACTTCTATTACCTCTCAGCACAGAGCTAAGATGATACCATGATCTGTAAAATGCAGAGAATATCGTTGACAGGCAGGAAAGCAACTGCTGTCACATTTGACGGCTGCAGATGTTGCTAGACCCCTCATCAAAACCATAAGAACAATACATATTTAAATTAATTGTGTCCTCTAGTGAATTTGAATAACGATGACACAAACCATATATTACACCCTGTATTGTCTGGTATATTTAAATATATATATATATATATATATATATATATATATATATATATATATATATATATAATATATATATATATATATATATATATATATCTTTACATCCCCGGTGATATGTGTGTTAAATATTTCAGTTTGAAGGATTTATCTCATTGCTCTAGCTTATGTTGTGTGATGTCTGTAATGTGCACCTGATGAGATGCAGCTACATATATTGCAGTTTCTAGTGGTAAATGAATATTTGAAACTATACCAACAGCTGTACTTACACATCACTTGTCCTGTGGCGGTTTACAACGTCGATACCGTTTAGTTTAATTACCCCCCTGGATAACTGTGGATCGGATATTCTATGTTAGAAAATAATCACAGAAGATACACAAGAAAAGGGATCTCGTTTACATCACATAAAGGCACACTATGGACACGATTTTCCAGTCAGTTCTGTGAACTAGTCACTGAGTTATCGAGGATGTCTCTAGAATAATCTGTTGTATCGGGATTAGAAAATATATATTCTAACTAGCTTTGTTAGTGAAGGAGCCACAAATATGGTTAACCTATTTTATATGTATTAATCCTCTTACATGGAATGTGAGGACAAAAGTAGATATATGTGTAGTCAATACAAATAAAAACATTAACTCACGATAACTCATATGTAAAAGCCAGCGCCAAGACAAATAAGAATATATATAGCGTGGACGCTCATGTTTTGATAACATATAAAACATGACTTTCATGGAATCTGTAGAGAGGGTAGTTTGCTATTACTTTCCTTCTTAGCACTGTGGATCCTAGTAGCTGTCAGCATGCGACAGCGGCCACCCGCCGGACAACGGCTGTGACAGGCTGGCTGAACCAGGGTAACCGATTCGGCTTCAAACCAATCGGTGAATTCGGGTATTCCTACCCAGCATGCAGGAGTCGGCAGACTGCGCGAAAGAAATCACTGATGATTCAACGGTAAAGACGGCGTTTACCTGCAAAACGTTGTGGAACGTAACGACCACGGCAAGGCACGTAGGGCGCCCTTATCATCCACTGCACCTGTATTCGTCTCCAGTCGTCTTGACTTGTATTGCCACTGAACTCAGATGGACTCAGGGGAGAGAGTGACGTCGACGAATTGCGCAGCTATTCCTCACTTTAATCCAAATCATCTCGCAAGTCATTCGTCATCCAACCTCATATGTTCATGAAGGTATGCAGGCAAGAGTACAGAAAATGGTGAACTGTCTGAGCCCTTTCCTGTCACCAATGGAGTGAAGCAAGGATGTGTCCTGGCACCAACACTGTTTAGCCTCATGCTTTCAGCTATGCTGATGAATGCTTTCGAGAACAATGACATTGGAATAGACATCAATTACCGCATGGATGGAAAGTTGTTCAGTCTCAGAAGGCTGAAAGCCAAAACCAAAACTAACAGCGACACCGTCAGAGAACTGCTGTTTGCTGATGATTGCGCTCTATATGCCGACTCAGAGGCAGACATGCAACACAATGTTTCAGCTTTCTAATATGCCTGTGCCAACTTTGGGCTCAAAATCAACTTGGAGAAGACTGTATTTATGCACCAGCCAGCTCCAGGAAATAATAACACCGTGCCGAATATCAAGATGAACGGTCATAGACTAAGTGTTGTAGACAAATTCACCTATCTTGACAACAATGTGTCACAAGCTGCCACAATTGATGACGAAGTGAATGCAAGAATCTCCATGGCCAGCGTGGTCTTTGGTAGACTGTACAAGAATGTATGGAACAGAAATGGAATAAGCCTGCAAACAAAGCTGAAAGTCTACAAAGCAGTTGTATTATCCACACTGCTGTATGCTTGTTTTTTTTAAAATTACTTTTTTAAGCTGTATGCTTGTGAAACCTGGACTTTTTACCAGCGACATGCTAGGAAATTAAACCACTTCCACACTGTCTGCCTTAGGAAGTTACTGAAGATTAAATGGCAAGACAAGATCCCAGACACTGAAGTCCTAGAAAGAGCGGCTATGCCTAGTATCCACACTCTACTAATGAAAAATAAGATTTGCTGGGCTGGTCACTTAGCTCGTATGCCAGATCACAGGCTCCCTAAACACATTTTTACAACGAGCTGCGTTGTGGTAAATGCTCCCAAAGCGGCCAGTGGAAACGCTTTAAAGACATTCTGAAAATCTCACTGAAAGCCTTTGGAATTCATCTTGACACCTGGGAGACTGCTGCTAAAGACCGTAATTCGTGGTGTAGATCATTACATAAGGGTGCAGTCACCTGTGAAGCAGCCAGGACTGCAAGAGCTGTGAAGAATAGGCTGGGCAGAAAAACCACTGCTGGAAATCCTCCTCCTGGAACGTCAAGCATTCTTTGCCCACATTGTCAAAGAACATTTCAAGCCAAAATAAACCTTATCAGCCATCTTAGAACTCACGGCTCCATACTTTCATCCCCACTGGATAAAATGAATGGTCATCATTATTCTTGATGGACAAACAACACCCAGCATGCGAAAACAGGATTCGGCAAATTGCGTGGAAGAAATCATAGATGATTCAAAGGGCAAGGCGGCGTTTACCTGCAAAGCGTCGTGGATCGTAATGAGCACGGCAAGGCACGTAGAGCGCGCTGGGCATACACTGCACTTGTATTCGTCTCAAGTCGTTTTGACTTGTCTTGCCACTGGATTCAGACGGACCCAAGCGAGAGAGTGTGGTCGAAGAGTTGCGCAACTCTTCCTCACTTTAATCCAATTCATCGCGCAAGTCATTCTTCATCCGATTTAATTTACTTCGAGCCAACATAGGCCTCACCAGCCTTCTAAGAACTCTCGACTCCATATTCCAACCCCACTGGATGAAATGAATGATCATCATCATTCTTGATCGACAAACAACAGCAGTGATCACATCGGTCAATGACCGGAGCCATTGTCTCCAAATAGAGATCCTCTGTCTCCCGTCTCGAAAATGGAGACCATAACCGATAACTATATGTCTGCTGCTCTTCAACTTCATTCACTACAAGCACTCATGGTTTCGTGTGACCCTGAAGTGGGGGATCAACGGGTATTCCACCTTGCCCAAGGTGATCCCGTTGGCTAGCGGAGGGAAGGAAGCACCTTACTTCTCCTTTGATAGATATCCGCCTTTCCGCCACCCATATATATATATATATATATATATATATATATATAAATAAATATATATATATATATATATATATAATTTTTGTTGCGTATCCCTTACGGGACGTTGCAGTCAACACCAGCATTTTCAGCTGCTGTTGATGTACTAGGCAAGTGTTACGTTCAGTAGTTTGCCATTGCTTTCTGAACGACCGGTCTCTATACCTTTTTCGAAAAAACCAGCACCGCCGTGTTTCGAACCCGGGTATACGGGCTCACAAACCGCGTTCGCAAGCCCTTCAGCCACAGAGACCGGTATATATATATATATATACACACACACACATACACAGAGTGTTTGTAAAGTATCCCTACACTTTGTGTTTAATACAAATATGAAAGAAAAAAAATTTCTTCCGTTGCTAACACCATTCTGTTGGGCGTGCAAATAATTACTCCACAAGCGACAGACAATCGCTGCATATTGCTTTCCGATGGAAAATTTGTTCTATATACAAAGTGTAGTCAGAATTTATAAACACCTTGTATAAAGTGAATTTCAACGAGGTTCATCACTGTTCCTTGTCTTCAGCAATACATGTCAGTGCAGCAATGCTGCAGACTGTCCATTATTTAATGTTGTCATTTCAGCAGGCAGTACATAGCAATGCAGATGTTAGTTTTTTTTTCTCTCGCTTTGAAGTCGAGAGTAGTTCTCATCGGATTGATTTTTGAGCTCGTGGCAGTTTTCCCTATTACCAGTATCCCTCGCTATCATGTGAATCCACTCTGAATTCTAAGGCACTTGCAATTCACATCCCCAAGTCAAGGACGAGAAGTCAACATTTTAGTTCAGCTGACCGGTGTAGGGGGTGCACGCTCTAACAAGCCAACATAAGGACGACCGGCATAATCTTGACACCATCTCCCATCGAGTGTCCATATGTCTATAAATATGGGGTTTGAACCCCGTACCAAACACACTCGACGAAGTGACAAGGAGATTTTTTAATAGCTTACCTTACCACATGGCCAATGCGCCTTATGGGGCGGTGTACCATTTTGCAACCAAACGTTCAATTTTCAGCTCACAAACTTGTGAAATAGCAGTGAGCGCATTGTCCAGACGATATTAGAATGTGGGCGAATTTACCCGCCTCTGTTGTGTTCGTTAAGAATAACTATAGTATGTCCACATTTGTTTGCCGCAATATAAACATCAATATCTCAGTAACCAACTGAGGGAAATTTATGAAATTTAGTATATAACATTATCATTATGTCCACCCAACAAAAATATTTTTGTTCTGGAGATTTTACAGCAGATTTCAAAGTTTGTTTATATACGATATATAATTTACGGGTCTGACATGAAATTCATAAATTTAAATGTATTACAGCGTAGCCAGACAATCAGGGCTCAATTTTGAATATTGTACGTGTTTTCACGGGATTGGCCTTTTGCCAACCCCCCGCGTTGTTCAAACTAAGACTGTTCAGAGGTGTCTCAAAATGTGGGTTATTTCATGACACCTGATTAATATGTTATTTTTTTTTTTTTTTTTTTTTTTTAAATCTTACCACTTATCACTAACATTGAAATGTGTGAATATTTTTCAATGGGCTTTAATGCGAAATTGTACACTTCAAAGAATCGCTATGAAGTTGTACACATATTTTTGTCAAGAAGCTGATCGCAAGAAACTGTTTTATACTATTACAAATTCCGAAAAAAAGAACAATGCATGCATTGGGCTTGAGTAAACGGGCATTTTGTCAAAGGGTGCAAGAATCTGGAATTAAACCACCACGCAATAACCAAACGGTAGGTAGAAAGATTATTGTAGACAGTTTTGACAAAGATGTCATAAGGCGAGCTATTATAAAAATGCTTTAAAAAGTCGCTTGATATACGACAGGGTCGACTTCATTGCACCGGGTTCTATCCCATATGGCTCGGTCTCTTTCCGCAGCACGGAAAGCATCGCACAAAGCACGAACTCCGCAGCTCTAGCGACGACCCACAGAAGTCTCCGAAAAATTTAAATCGTGAACTGGAATCGAACCCACGACGTTTGGAGCCCGAGTCAAAAGGCTTGACCACTTCGCCACGGAGACTCCTAACATTATAAAAATTTTGGATTTTATATCCAGGATTATCCAGCATTATAAAAATCCTGGATGCCAAAGAAACAGTGACTGTAAGAAAACTTAGGGTTTGGTTCAGAAGGAACAATAACATAGAGCTATCCAAAACAACTTTGTGGAAAATTATAAGGACATTATCTTCACTATTTGAAAGTACAAGGGCGGTAGAAATAATCTTTGCGAGCAACCGCATTTAGGAGCCATGAGAAGCAGATACCTACGTGAAATAAGGGAAATGCGCAAAGAAAATTATGGCATAGTGTGTTTGGATGAAATGTGGATCAATGCGCACCACACAAGTGATAAGGAATGGCAATCAGTGGATGGACAGATAAAGCGATATGTGCCCAGTAGTATAGGACAGCTTTTGGTCATGGTCCATACTGGTAATACGCATAATGGCTTGCAACAGAATGCTGGGCTCGTGTTCGTATCAAACCATACAGACAATAGGGATTATCATAATAAGATTAATGGTAATGTATTTAGAGATTAGCTCGAGAATACTATACAATAATATCTGTCTGTCTGTCTGTCTGTCTGTCTGTCTGTCTGTCTGTCTGCCTGTCTGCCTGCCTCTCTGTCTGTCTGTCTGTCTGTCTGCCGGCCGACCGGCCGGCCGGCAGCCCGCCCCCCCACCCACCCACCGACCGACCGACCCACCCACCGACCCAGCCACCCGCCACCGACCGACCCACCGACCGACCGACCCACCCAGTCAGCCAGCCAGCCAGCCACTCACCCACCCACCTACCTTTCTGCCTACCTACCTATCTACCTACCTTTCTTTCTGTCTGTCTGTCTGTCTGTCTGTCCGCGCTATTAAATATTTATAAAAGTTACTGGAAAAAAAGTCAGGACCATGTGTTGAAAGAGGAAGAGGACTATTGGAGAAAGGATGGATTGAATTTTATGCAACCGAGAGCAATCATCAACCTACTAGAATCGTCCGACACAGATTAAGGTCTGAGCAGATCGCAGACCTTAATCTACGTACACACTTACTGGGATATTTTGCTACAACTATTCAGACGAATTGCAGGCCCTAAACATTACAACATCAGCATCAGCTTAAGAAACAAGAAGGAAATGAAAAATAAAGTAGGAAATATATTCCTTCTACTTTCCTGTTAATTTACAAATTATTTACCCCGTGCCTCTGTAGATTCTCTGTCTTTACTAATATTACACATTGCACCCCTCTCGGGATTCTCCGTGATGAAGTGGTCAAGCCGTCTGAATCGGGCTCCGAAGGTTGTATGTTCGATTCCGGGCCGCGTCCTTCATTTCACGAGTGCATTTTTTCGGAGACTCCCGATGGTCGTCGCTGGAGCTACGGAGTTCGTGCTTTGTGCGACGCTTTCCGCGCTGCGGAAAGAAACTGAGCCATATGGGATAAAAACCCTGTGCAATGCAGCCGACCCTGTCGATTTTAAGCTAGTTCTTTCATTGCACCCACTCCCATACGAATCCGGATACGCCTTTGTGTGTCATCAGAATTTGCAGGTCTTCCATTACCGTAAAAATAACTTTGTTAGCGTGAAATCACTAGTTGTTCAGCAAAACATCAAAGGAATGTAGCCGCTTTCAATCACTTAAGTTGTTTTTGGACCTATCAAAGACATATTCCTTGGGTGGGGGTAAATATAAGACGGCTGGAAAAATTTCATAACGATGCAACAGACAGTTTTCAAAATAATTGATCGTGAATGGAGGCAAACAAATGTGGACATACTATAAGCACATCCTAAATGTGTTTTCTTTAGCCAGGATTACCCAATACTATCTCAACAGACTAGCCCAGTTTGTAGACATCACGGTGCCTAATTAGGGAGTTTGGAATGGAAAAGGCACAAAAGGTTAAGTTGAAATGTCCTGGGCAACATAAGCAAGGAATTGTCTTATTTTGGAAGCTAATCATGATGTCACGAAAGAGTTTACGTGGATATTTGCTTTGCCCAGAATCCATTAAGTTGGACATTGCTATGCGGTTATTATACCTACGGAGAGTCATCGGTAGACTCACGGAATGTAAGGGTAAACAGGATATTCGGCTGACTATACATTACCTTACAAGAGAAGGCTGATTCATATCCCTGGGGAGGGGAGAGGGGGATCATGCTAGTTCATATATTTTGGAGACAAGGCTATCCCAGAGCACTTAGTCATGGAGTAGTGAACAGAAGTGTGGTATATTCAGACAATATGTTTGTGGTGATTCAGTGGAGATTGAATAGATTAGCTCTGTTTCACAGGTAACACAAGGTAAGAACCGTTTGTGGTGCTAGCCCGATAGTGTAGAAGGGATTTTAACTCTTTCAGTAATAGTCTTACTCTGTCTAATGGGGTTAAGGGCTGCTGTCTACGGAAATGACTTATTATCGATATATATTGATGATTTTTCTTTTGCTGATAAGAGAAATAATGGATTATCTTTCGTTGATTACTGCCATGGATATCTATAGGAAATCTATCTTGGTAAGACAGTAATTTTCTGTCAGGAATAATAACAGTAACTTCAATATATTCTCTCATATATTAGGTTCACGCCTTTATGTGAAATATATATATATATATATATATATATATATATATATATATATATATATATATATATATATATATATATATATATATATATATAGTAGCCTCTTTCTGTCCTGAAGGACTATAGAGTTGTGCCGCTGGGGAGGTACCTGGCAGCAACGCTGGTGACTGTATATTCCTATGCGAGAGTGACCATCTCTGTCACAGTTTCCGCATCTCTAAGACGAGGCAGTTCCCGCAGTAAGCTTGTGCCGCATATCCTCAGTTTGTTGGATCAGATTGCGCTCAAAGAGCACCAGCCCGTTTCGTGCATCTCTTCTCCAGAAACATCTTTCTGTTGCAACTCTTTCCCACGTTTCTGGATCTATGCCAATGGTTTTCATATCTTGTTTACACACATCCCTATATAGCATGTGGTATTCCCGTTGGCCTCTTTCCTGGGGCTAGTTTTCCGTATAGGAGATCTTTGGAAATACGTTCATCCTCCATTCGAGATACGTGGCCCAGCCACCGGAGGCGTCTCTGCTTGAGGAGAGAGTGCATTGTGGTAATATCTGCTCTTTCAAGCACATGTTTGTTTGTTATGTGGTATTTCCATGATATGCCTAGGATACATCTCAGACATATCGTTTGGAAGGAATTTAACTTTTTTTCCTGTCGTGAGTACAGTGTCCAGTATTAAGACCCATAGTGTGCTAGGAGCGGCTGGCCGAGAGGCTAGAACGCCGGACTCTCATTCGGGAGACCCGGGTTCGATCCCTCGGTAAGGTGTGGGATTTTTTTCTGTCGGGGGCAAAAAGAAAATCCTAACCTGCACAGTTCGCGGCGACTGCACTAGCCAGGCGGCCTTTATTCCTCAGGCTCAAAGACCCCTCTGCCACACACCGCAAGGTATTATATTGGCAGTAAATGGCAGTTTTTTGACAGTGTGCTAAAAACATAAGCTTTATAAACTTGAATTTGAGTATGCTATGATAGTCTATTATTCTCCCAAACTCTTTTAGTTAGCCTGGAAAATGTTGTGGATGCCTTTCCAATGCGTCTGCCGATTTCTGTCTCTAATGAAATATTATCTGATATTGTCGACCCCTAATACACACATTCGTGGACGACCTTCTATTCGTAAATAGAAATTTTGACTGACAGAGGCGCACCAGCATTTTGTTCCATCACCTTTGTTTTATTTAGGCTGATGGTAAGCCCAAGGTCTTTGCAGGCGGCTGAAAAACGATCAATGAGCCATTGGAAATCTTCTGCTGCATGAGTAGTCAGTGCTGCATCATCTGCAAAAAGTAGTTCTCTTATGCATCTTGATCTTATTTTGGTCTTTGCCTTGAGTCTTGATGGGTTAAAAAGTTTGCCATCAGATCTTATATGGAGGTATATGCCTTCAGTGGCAGTCCCAAATGCCTGCCTTACGAGAACGGCGAAGAAGATACCAAAAAATGTAGGAGCAAACACGTAGCCCTGCTTTACTCCACTGCTGATGCTGAATGACTGGAATGTTGAGCCGTCAAATAAAATGGTCCCCTGTATGTTTTCGTGAAATGATTTCACAAGACGAAGAAGGGTGGGTGGACATCTTATCTTTTCAAGGATCTTGAAAAGGCCGTTTCTGCTTACGAGGTAAAATGCTTTTGTGAGGTCGATGAAGGCAATATATAATGGCTTCCTCTGTTCTCTGCACTTCTCTTGGAGCTGCCGGAGTGAGAAAATCTTATCGATGGTAGACCTGCTGGGTCTAAATCCGCACTGTCATTCGGGGTAGATTCTTATTATATATATATATATATATATATATATATATATATATATATATATATATATATATATATATATATTTATATATATATATATATATATATATATATATATATATATCGGGACAATGGCTAGCATCTCAGACCAGTATGGTCACTGCCATAGAAGGAAAGCAACGGCAAACTACCTTCTTTGAAAGTGCTTAGTTCATTTCGATTCGCCTGAAGACAGATCAAAGTAAATGGGAATATTCTTCAACAAGTGACTCGGTACAGTTATCTCGGAACAGTCATAACATTTGAAGGGAGATGCCTTGAAGAGATTAGAACAAGAACTGCCATAGCAAAAGTAGCCTTTAGCGAGATGAAAATCATACTGACCAATAAAATGATGTCAATTGAAACGAGAAAAAGAGTGTTGAGGTTCTACATAGAGCCTGCCGTTTGCATGGATGTGAAACGTGGACAATGAGTAGCCAGAGTGAAAAACATCTGATGGCTGCAGACATGTGGTTTCTAAGGAAATTGCAAAGAATACCACGGAGAGACAGAAAAACCAATGACCAAGTACTGCATGAGACAAATGAAAATCGTAAATTGATTAGGGAAATTAGACGTAGACAGTCAACATTTTTGGACATGTTATGAGAAGAAATGGATTGGAGAACTTAGTGGCAACTGGCAAGATCAAGGGAACAGACCAAGGGGAAGACCGAGAAGTAAATACCTGGATGGATTGGCCACATGGCATGGTCGAGACAGGAACACTAAGCTGATCCACGAGTCTAATGAGCGAGTGAAATTGCGTGTCATAACCGCCCACGCTTTCCGGCATGGCGCATTATATATATATATATATATATATATATATATATATATATATATATATATATATATATATATATATATATATATATATATATCATGGGAACGTACATTCCTCTGACCAGAAGAGGGAAGTGATGGAAAATAATATTGTAACGATGGCACTCTGCGTTGGAACTATGGCATCGGTTTGGACCATTGGTGATTGACCGCACTACTGAGTTTGAGGCTCGGTGCACGAAAAGGGATGAGACTGCCTTGCAAACATGACAGAGGAATGCCTATGTCATGTGGATATTAGTGTAGGTGTCAGGCACGGCTAGTCATATGAGGGACAACACACAGTAGAGGCGCTGTAGACCTGTTGTGTGGCTGTTGAACATGTGAATCCCTTTTCCAGATTTTGTTGTGAGGATGAGTATATTTGTGTGTGAGTATTGTATCGGCAGATGACGATCGGAGTGGCTAGTTAGTACAAGTGATGCTCCCAAGTCGGGGAACATCATTGGCCTGGGTGGGGCAATTCCTCGGTGAATGAGAAAAACCTTCGCATGTATATTGCCATGAGGAGCAGAGGAATTCTGTAATATTTGACACTCAGGACTGACATTGACACAAGGGAATGAAGCTAAGTGGCAGTAAAATCCCATGTAACTTCAACAATCATATTATACCAGCGGCCAACAACCAAACAACTAAACAACGGAGAAACAATTATTAGACTCAACTAATCCCTACAATTATTCTTCCACAAAGGATTATTTTTTATACTAGATACGCAGCCAGATGAACATTTACCCCAGCATTTAGATTAGCGTAGACAGAAGGATATTCATAATCATTAGACTCCAACAGAACTTTATGTTAGCTAGATGTAATTTATATATGCACAAATATGGCATTTGTGTATTAATTATTGATGTCCATGGAAAATATACTTTTTCTCCTTTTTTCAATACAGGATTATACTATTATTAGATTGCGTTATTCAGGTTTGTGATCAGAGAAGTGTACCTTCTGGGTTCAAGAACAGTTGATAGTGTTTTCTTCATGTGACAACAAAACCCAGAGAGCTGGTGGACGGGATACAAATCTCTTACACTCTAACCAGAGTGATCTTTATCATTTCTGAAAAGCAGTGACATCCTGGTGCTCTCTTGGCCTTCTATTAAAAAACCTGACTTATACCTAGTGGAATCTTATAGTCGATATCCGTTTTATCACTTGGGAGTCTTAGGAGCCAATTCCTGGTTTTCATATACTAGATATCAACTGATAATTGGATACATCGACCTCCCATTTATATTTTATCATACCACAGGCGGATGGGTATTCTTTCAAGAGTTTTACCTTAGAGCCTTCATATCTGCTGCTGCTGCTTCTGCTGCTGCTGCTGCTGCTGCTTCTGCTTCTGCTTCTGCTTCTTCTTCTTCTTCTTCTTCTTCTTCTTCTTCTTCTTCTTCTTCTTCTTCTTCAAATGATGGTTTGTTGCGTTATATGCTTTAAGCATGATTCTCCATTTCTCCCCACCATTTGATATGTAATTAAGTTCTTATATCTTATATTATTATTGTTGTCAGCTCTTTAAGACTTCCACGTAAGCCTTCCAGTGTCTGCTTCTGCCTCTCTTGCCTTATTTTAACACAAAGCAAATTTCTATATCGCATATATTCAGTTGATTTGACCTATGCATTTCATTTGCCTTATCTTCATGTATTTGATCAGCGATCTACTGACGTCTTCATTTGTAAATACGTCCACGTTTATTTTCTTCTCTGTGGCTAATATTCTCCACGTGTGTTCTTCCTCCACTTTCTCCACCGCTTCTTCAACCATTGCTTATCATTTACATCTGTGCAAAAAAAAAAAAAAAAAAAAGAGTGCGTAAACAACATTTTAGTAAGCGGATTTCTTGCATTTTATGATTTGGTTTTTTTTTTAAATCTTGTAGATTTATTCTTCAACGAGGACATGTGTTGGAAACATGAGAGATGTGCTTTGCAGAAGATTACGGGAAATCCCTCGGACTAGATGTGTAATCTAAGTCACCCATTGTGATATTAAATATTTAGTTAGTAATTTACTCCCCTGTATACCGCTCTAACTTGGGCTTCACCCATTATGACATCACACAGTTAGTTCACAGTTATCTCCCTTGTATACCGCTCTAGTCGGGCTTCACCCGTTCTGACATCACAAAGTTAGTAGTTATCTTCCCAGTATAGCGCTCTAGTCTGGCTTCACCCATTGTGACATCAAAAAGGATAGTTAGGGGTTACCTCCTCTGTACAGCGCTCTAGCTTGGTTTCACCCATTGTTACATCATACAATTAGTAGTTATCTCCCCTGTATAGCGCACTAATCTGCTGTTGAGTTTATTATAGACATGCTATAAGAAGATAACAACTGGACTATATTCTGACGACTAGACAGATTAGTGGAAAGTGAGATATAGGGAACAGCCAGATAAGATTCTGGACAGCCTTATGTCATGGGCGGGAGGCAGTCGGCGCAAGAATTGATACATGTTGTTGGGGTTCGAAATATGTGGAGAAACATAATCGTTTCCATTCCGGTCGGGAAACCAGTTGATGTGTGACATGTATACATATACATACTATAATATATTATTTTACTTCAGTTAATAGTCATGTAAATAAATATACAAAATACTGTGCCTTGTGTCCAGCGACTTGCATGATCATGTCTATTTCCTTGTCCGTTACAACTTCATAGAGGAGAGCTACATAAGGCGTGATAGATACCAGCTCTTGCTTAAATCTGTTATAGGGAAGTATGACTTCTTTATAGCTGCAGGAGATTCTGGGATCAAACTTTTTCTGAAAACACAATAAAACTTAGTTAATTTAAGACTATAACCAGCATATTAATTATTATTTAATAAGAATAGAGAATGTTAAAGTAGACCAAGCATTTCTATCATAATAAATGAGATTGTCCTCTTGGAGAGAGAGAGAGAGAGAGAGAGAGAGAGAGAGAGAGAGAGAGAGAGAGAGAGAGAGAGAGAGAGAGAGAGAGAGAGAAGAGAGAGAGAGAGAGAGAAGAGAGAGAGAGAGAGAGAGAGAGAGAGAGAGAGAGAGAGAGAGAGAGAGAGAGTGAGAGAGAGAGTGAGAGAGAGAGATTTCGTGCTAACCAGAACCCACAGAAAAGACCTCGATCCTAAGACAGTTGCCATGCTTAGTACACGATCACGTTCAGGATGCCTTTGATGCACTGTGTCCACCGCCACATTAATCTATCCCTGATACTTTGTTCAGAAACATGACTTCCAGTGTCCAGTGTTGTTCTTTCCAAACCACTGTGATGTTTAATGTAACTCGAGAATGTCTGGTTCCATGACACTGTTTATGAGCCAGTTTTCTTGTATGTTCATATTGTGTAGAATGTCAGTATTTTCCTTCTACATTAGGAAACCATGTTAGTTCTTTGTTTTGGTGTTTCACTTATAGGAACCAATTATTTGGATACAGTGCTGTATAAATGTATTGTATAAATGGTTGTATACAGTATTCTTATTACCCGCAGTGTTTCGGGCTATTTTTAGTAAGGAGTTAATTGCACTACTGTGCGTTTGCTTTTTTGTTGTATTGAACCTCACTGATTTGCCTCAGATTGATTATTTTAAAACTAAATAAATATTTATTCGATGTTATTTCTGGTTTGTTAGGCAAGCTTCTGTAACTTTAATTTATGCAGTCACTGTTGTCACTGTGGCCTAGCTGCCAAATTTATTATAGAGTTGAGAGATGCCCGTTCTCAACCTCTTTCTCTAAAATAAGACTTTCGTCTTCTCATTATGTTACCCGTTCTTCATTATAATTTGAGAGGTGATGCGAGGCCTCTACTACTCATAATTCTGACCTTTTCTGTGAATCCCCTCTCCTCAGTCTTCCCAACCTCTTCTCCTTCTGATGTCTTCTTAGACGTCTCCACTGCTTCCCAGGTCTTTCCCTCTCCCCTTTCAGGTCTCTTCTTCTCAGATCCGCACGCAATCAGTGTGACACCTTCTCCTCACACAATCGTTTTCCCCAGACTTCATGTGGCGAGCCTGCCAGAAATTGACAGTAATTGAATTATACAGTCAGTGTCGCTTTATTAATTAGTGAGTGATTTTTTAGTTTAAATTTGATTCTTTTGCTAGCTCTGTGATGAATGGTTTCAATCAATCAATCATGTGCCATGCCGGAAAGCGTGGGCGGTCATGACTCGCCATTTCACTCGATCACCAGTGTCGTGGATCAGCTCAGTGTTCCTGTCTCGTCCATGCCATGTGGCCAAGCCATCCAGGTATTTTCCTCTCGGTCTTCCTCTTGGTCTGTTCCCTTCGATCTTGCCAGTTGTTACTAAGTTCTCCAATCCATTTCTTCTCATAACATATTCAAAACTTTTTGACTGTCTACGTCTAATTCCTCTAATCAGTTTACGCTGTTCATTTGTCTCCTGCAGTACTTGTTCATTGGTTTTTCTGTCTGTCCATGGTATTCTTTGCATTTTCCTCAGAAACCACATTTCTGCAGCCATCAGATGCTTTTCAGCTTGACTGCTCATTGTCCAAGTTTCACATCCATACAAAAGAACAGGCTCTATGTATCCCCTCAACACTCTTTTTCTCGTTTCAATTGACATCTTTTTATTGGTCAGAATGTTTTTCATCTTGCTAAAGGCTACTTTCGCCATGGCGATTCTTGTTCTAATCTCTTCAAGGCATCTCCCATCAGATGTTATGACTGTTCCAAGATAATTGTATCGATTCAATTGTTGTAGAATATTTCCATTTACTTGTATATTACATTGTGGCACTTCTTCCTTCCTAGTGACGACCATAACCTGAGTCTTTTTACAATTTAATTCTAACCCCAGTTGCTCACTGTGTACAACAACCGCATCTACTAATTGTTCCAGGTCCTGCGCATTGTCTGCAATTAATACTGTATCATCTGCATAACTAATATTATTGATGTTTCGTCCTCCAATGCTGATTCCATTTATATCCTCTACATTTCTGAAAATATTTTCACTGTATAGGGAAAAAAGATCTGGAGACATCACACATCCCTGCCTGACACCTCTCTTAATTGGCTGATACTGTTCCACTTCATTATCAATCCTTATTGCAGCTTGTTGTTTTTAATATATGTTTTTTTATAAGTCTAATGTCTTTCCCATCAATTTGTAGATCTGCAAGCATATCCACCATGCTGACATATCTAACTCTATCAAAAGCCTTCGTATAGTCAATAAAGCAAAGATGTATATCCTTGTTTACGCACGCAATTTATATCTCGTATACCGCGTTCAAAACACTGGTACGGACGTTTTGGCATAAGACCGCCTAGCGTTGGTTTTTATACAATGGTACATGTGTGCCGGTCGTTCAGAAAAAAATATCAAACTACTGAACAAGAAGAGGAAGAGGAGGAAGAAGAAGAAGAACGAGAGGAAGAAGAATAAAGGGAAGAATATTTGACTATTTGAAAGTGGTACGTGCACAGAAAATTGAAGTATTAACACAAACAGGGTGTTTAGGGGAACAAATTACTTATGTGCTCCATGGACTGTAGCAGGCTTACGTTGATAGGAAGCAGGTGGAAGACTTGTGATTAAAATATGGTATCTTGTTTGGGAAGGGTGATTATAAATATGGGGTAAACTGACAGAATATCATAACATTCATCTTCGTGATGATATTCCCAACAAACTACACTATAGGAGAATTCCTCCAGTGTTCTACCGCCAAGTATAAGATCACTTCCAAGGTTTACTGATCAGATAGATTATAAACGAGCATTGCAGTTCTTGGTATTCCTCTGTAGTGCTGCTTAAGAAGAAAGTTGAGAGGCTTGGATTATGAGTAGGTTACAGGTTATTAAACTTTAGAATCAAGAAAGATGCATACCCTTTCCCCAGAGGTGATAAATATATGATGCTTTTGGACAGGTAGTAGCTAAACTATATTGTTTTCATTAGATCTAACTAGTCATTACTACTAGAATCAAGCTACAAGAACAACCGAACATTGACAGCACAAATGTGCAAATATTAAAGAACATATATTGGCAGCAAACATCAGCTATAAGCATCAACAACCTTTTGGGAACGTTTTCAGTGTATTAAGAAGGGCATCAGAAGTGGCTGTGTAACATCTCAGTATTTATTCCCATTGTACAGTGAAAATATAATGATATCTACAAAAATATGTCATGGTTCCTGTTTGATGGACATAATATAAATAGCCTATGTTATGCTGATGAAACCGTCTTGATAACAAGTCAAAAGAACTACAGCAAACGATAACTACAGTAGTTATAGAAAGCGAAAACATGGGCCTTTGCTTGAATAATAGAAAGACATAAATCATGGTGATATCATAGAAACAGATTGTGCCAAAATGTTCAATTAAAGTAAATGACGTTATTTTGGGGCAATTGTAAAAATTCAGATACCTAGGCACTAGGATAAATTCAGATGGAAGATGCATCGGAGATAAAGAACAGAATAGGACAAGCAAAAAGTGTATTCTATAAAATGAGGAACATTTTGTGCAATCGGTCAAAACCCTTGAAAGTTAGAATAAGAGTTCTTACATGTTACATTGAACCAATTTTAACATACAAATCCTTGTCAATTAGTAAGCAGAGGAACACATTTTTGGAAGCGTTGAAGATATGGCGGTTTTATAGAAGAATGCAAAAGATTAATTGAGCAACTATGATGATAAATCTGGAAATTTTTAAGGGAATCTAAGTCGCACAGACAACTTTTCACAAACACCATGTTTGGCAACATTATGAGAAGACGAAAACTGGAACATGTTGTGACAACCGGAGAGATTTGGGAAAGAGAGATAGAGGAAGACAGAGTGAGAAGATCATTCATAGTCTTATAGCATGGCACAGAAGTGAGTCTACACAAAATTAATTCATGACGTCGGAGATAGCAATTTATGGACAGGCATGATCATATACGCCAGCCGACGGGACACTGGATGATGATGATGATGATGATGATGATGATGATGATGATGATGATGATGATGACGAAGACGATGATGATGATAATGATGATGATGATGATGATGATGATGATGATGATGATGATGATGATGATGATGATGATGATGATGATGACGAAGACGATGATGATGATGATGAGTGGTTACTTTAAAAAAGTCACGAAATCAGAGAATCAGGTAACGAATGTTTTTACAACCCCCCCCCCCCCCCCCCCCTCCCCCACCCTTGCCCTTTTATGGGGTTTTACGGACACACTCGTGTCTCTGTGACCAGGCAAACTCAGCCAGCACGCTCTAGAGGTTCATGCAAGATTCGTTAACTTAAATATTTCGTTACCTCAAATGTTTCATTTGTTTCTTTGTGTGTGTTCATGTTACTTATTATTTTATTTCACTGTTCCAATTTCACAAGACTGAAATATGAAGTACAGTACAGTTACTGCTGAAGACATGAGCTTGGAGCAATGTTTTGCATTGCTAGCGCTTTAACCACCATGTCAAATTGGTCTACTGTTGATGTGGTCTTCACATTTACCCTGACACCAAAGTGGCAGGTGAAGGCACCTTGACACGAAAATAACCACCACTCCATATTATTTGTTTATGTTCGAACGCGTTGAACACAAGCGTAGTCCATACACGTGTGACTACTTCTAGAACACTGGCCTGAATTTTGCGTCAGGTTAGCTTTGTCTATTACCAGTATTTCTCGCCATCAGGTGAACCATTCCGACTTCACAGGTACTTGTAATTTACGTCCCAAAAGTCAAGCACGAGAAGTCAACATTTTAGTCCAACTGACCGGTGTTGAGGTTGAACCAGCTACCTCGGCATAAGCACACTGGATGTTTAAGAACGAGCGCTCGTATCCACACGTCCATGCTGACGTAATCACCCAGTGCATATGCTAATATATTTATTAATGGCATAAATTTAGCTAGCAAAACTTAAAAAACCATAACAGTATCGTGAGCAGCAGCAACAACAAAACCGTTAAAGAAAGCATCAGTAGCAGCAACGCCAGAAGAGAAGGATGAAGGAAAAGAAGAAACACGTTTAATAAAGCTGTGAAGATGGTGTGGTCGAGCGACAAGAATGTCCGCCTCACAAATCGCGGGACGTTAGTCGTTAGTCCCTGTTCCAACTTCACGACAAAGTGTCACCCCATAATGCTCTTTTTCTGTGCCAGAGAATATCACGCAAAATGGCCCTCACAATCCCATGTAAAAAGTGAGACAAACAGCAGTCCCGATAAACCAACAGCATGTACTGCCATACATGCATAAGCCAGCTTTCACGATGCCAACATAATAGTCCACCCCTAAAATTACAGTTCATCGTCAATTGAGCGGTAGACACCAGAAAATCAAGTTGCACACATATTACTGTATAAAGTAAAACCAGCTAGTTCAGCTACCGGCTGTCCTCTGAACATGCAATTCACAATACAAACCACTGCGGGTAGTTGTAAAAGCAATCCTCATAAAATCCACAGCTCACAGTGTCGCTCCACACAGTTAATTCAGTAGCTGGGCAACGGAACCATGTACTACCAATCCAAAAGGACGAGAATGCTTAAAGCGTAAATAAATCGTGGCCAGAAACAAAAACACAGAAGAGGTCATGAGAGCTCAACAGCCTATCCGCCATATAGACCGGGTGGACTTATGATCTTTCCTTCGATAAGGTTCAATATTTTTGGCTGCTTGGGGTGAAATAACACTCCTATTTTGCGCACTGCGTTGCGTATACCCAAACAATAACGTCAGAATTCAAGATTTGCCCAGATGCCAAAGTCACATTTGGTAGTTTTAGTTTTACAATAATGAACACGAAAGACAACTAGCGATATTACCAGAGTAAGCTTATTTTGCAGAGTGCATAACCTTTTGAAGTCCTCATCTGTTTCGACTGGCCCGCTAAATATTTGATCAATATTCAGTTCTCTTTCCAGCAACGAAACGTGGGAATCTGGTTCAGCTGATGGTGAACAGATATATACAATAGAAACTCAATAAATACCCAAACAAAATGCAAAGGCTATGTTAGTTGTTAAATATAATAACAGTTTTAATTAGCAATAGAGAAAATCTAGTGACAGCTGCTGAACGTGTTGCATGGAGGGCAACCATCAGAAATAGAATAAAGACAAAGGAGAAAATTATTGCAGATAAGTCACTCACCAGGCGTGTCAGACGTAAGATGGTGCATGATGGTGGAAATGACCACGTGTTCACGGACATTCCAGCTCAAATTGGCCTTAAAAGTCATATTCGCTACCGCCATAGGTAAAAGTTATTATGCCTTTTTAAAGCACAAACTATCGTCTGTCAAGACGGCAAGGTGCCAATGTAATGTAAGTTTAAAAATATATACATATACAAGTAGTGATAATTAACAATATCTGTGTGAGTGTTATTATGAGATCAGGAAAATATAACTGCGCTGGTGGTAGTTTTGAACAATTCGAGCAGTTTATGTAATACAACTGCATCTATAGACAGCAGGCTACAGTTTCTGTGGAGGTGACACTCATAAACAATTCATGAATTCTTGGGTAGATAAAACCTTGCCTTCCGCAACCACATGGGGGATCTTTTACCTGTGCCTTTGACTCTCCGAATCTCAGGATAAATGAGTGCCCTGCTCTGCTCAGCTGCAGAGTTATCCACGTATCCCGGTGGACATTGGGTCTTATTCTCCATCATCGTGATATACCAAGGCTTGTCAACTATAGCGGCGATCACACCTCTCCGCATCTCCGGTTCTTCAACAATATGGAAAGGATGGGGGTGGGGGGGGGAGGGGGGTACGTTATGAGAAGGAAACACATAGAGAACTTGGTAACAACTGGCAAATTTGAGGGGAAAAGAACAAGGGGAACGCAGAGAAGTAAATGTCTGGATGGCTTGACCACTTAGGTTGGTCGGGACAAGAACACAGAGTTTATCCACGACTCTGGTGATCGTGTAAGATGGCGAAACATGACCGCCCACGCTTATCGGCATGGCATATGATGAATGAATGAGACATATATTTATACTCACCACTAGCTCTCCTGGCTTCTTGCCACAATTCATCGGCCTTCACCTTGTTTCCTTTCTTGATTTCCAGTGCGAAATATATATATATATATAGAAGTAGTTTGATAGTAATACTGTATTCAAAGTTATAATAATTAATCATATTAGTATTATTCTACTGATAAACTTCGCGTTCATAAGTCCGTAAAGATTGTACAACAAGCATATATGTGCCACGATGAAACAGTGGCTACCTAATACGGTTATGGTTCGCACCTCAAACGACTACCAGAGTCTTGGATAAGGTCTGTGTTCATGTCTCGTGTATCTTGCCATCTATGGCCATTTCTGACCATCTCTGGCCATTTCTGGCCATCTCTGACCATCACACATATCTTCCTACGTTACTGGTTGTTTCTGAAATAAGACCCATCCACCTGCGAGGCGTTTCCTAGCTATCCTATTGTAATCTGTCGTCGCAAGAAGTCTTGGAGACGAACTTCGTTCACAGCTGCCTCCTTACAGCTAACACAACTGGGTCACATACAAATGTCATGGAATGACGCGACTGGCGTTCTTCCACGTTATTCAGACACTAGTGATAACATTATCCTTAGCCACGTTTTCCTTGAAAGTCTTGTTCACGTGTACATGCCGCAACCATGTACGCTATTATTTGCCAAAATGTAGCATGGAATATATGGGACAGAACTGTAGTCGTCTGGCAGGCTGTTTTGGGAAAACTAGGGATTTTACGCAACATACAAACAGACCTGTCTTTAGCTATTTTAATTCACCTGATCACAATGGAGTCGATGTGTGTCACAGTATTAAAGTAATGTTACTGCAGCAACGTAATTAGACTTACAATTGAGAGTCACTTTATCAACTCGTTGGGATGCATCCATTCAAGGGAATCAATACTGTTATACCCGGGAAGGTTAACCCGGTCAAGAAATGCCCGCAGAAGTCGGATGTGTCGGCCTAACGGCGCAAGAACGCAGCTCTGCTGTAAACAGGCACAACGCAATCACATCCGGAAAAAAAACTCCGGATGAAAGCAGAAGAAGAAGAATACTGGTATAGATGCCCCTGTTTAACTTTGTTGACTCCCCTCTATATATTCATAAATGCTTCCACATTTTGGGTTTCACTTTTTCCTATGTGGCACCTTAACACCGGAACTCCTACCTGACCGTTATGTTAACTGAAAATGCGCATTGTCGTATTAACATCCGATACCCTCATTTTTTGTATATATTTGGTTTTGTTTTGTTTGAACGTTTTTTTTTTTTCGTTATTAACTAATTTTTATTTCGTTTAAATATGTTTGTGTTGTTTCTGAAGACGATCATTACGATCGAAAAGTCGGATTCGTTGTGTCGTGGTTTAGCTTATTTTTACCTTGTTACTTTAGATTAATTTATTATTATTATTGCTATTTAGCCCATTGGTATTTGTGTTAACCTAGTCTGAGTTGGCTATAATGTATGTACACTTTGTCTGTGTTTGTCACATCTCTCTTTGACGCAGGAGCTACACATACTTACCTGTTGTCATTTCAGATTGTCATATCCTACTGCAGTTTATTTATTTTTTTTTGTGTATGCATGTTACCAATCCTTCCAGATATTTATCTTTGTTGCCTTACCATTACTCTTTTCCTATCAAGTGTGTGAGTACTGAATACGTTTTCAAGTTTATTTCTCCTCATAGCATGTTGAGACAATCGTGAACATAAACTAAGTCTAGGAAATTGGACGAAATTCTTAGTTAAGTATTCATTTGTGTTTGTCTGTTATTTGTCGTTTGGTTTTTCTTATTTATTGATAAAGACTCCGGAAAGTGCTTACATGTCATCCTGCTTTTCGCCGTTATCCGAAAACATTAGTCCGTAAATTTAATGGACTCATAAGGGAAGCAAAATATAGCAACATTGTAACCAAGGCGTAAGAGGCGACTCTGGTTATTGGTGCGAAACCAGTTACCTTATACCATACAGAACTATTGTCGAAGAGGTTGAAAGACTTACAACAAGGTTGGTCCAAGACGTACGGGTCGATTTCTTTGCACCGAGTTTTATCCCATTCGGCTGGGTAGCTTCTGAAAGCATTGTACAGAACACAAACCCTGTTTCTCTAGCAACGACACCCAAGAGTCTCCAAGAAAACTGCGCTCATGAACCCAAAGACAGAGTGAGTCCAGAAGCCAATCCATAACTTCGGCGCGCTAGGCAGGCTTCTCACCACGGAGACCAACAAACTCCAAACAAGCATGAATCGGTCAACAGACAGGGAATATTAAACACGACAAACCATATTGGAAGAAGTCCCCTTTCCTAGCAGAAGTATGATGCCATGCGGAGAAAGCCATCAGGAGTCTGGAGCATTGACATACTTATTTTCACGAAATCCCCAAATAGGGCACTTGGAATGTTAGAACTATGGATTAATTGAGCTAATTAGTAGGAGAAATGAAACGTTGCAATATTAACATTTTGGGATTAAATTATTTCATTTGGAACACAGACAACAAGAACACAGAGGGAGACCCGAAGACACACGGGACGAAAACTAAAGAGATATGGAGAGGACATTTTAGGAGCTGCAGGAGTAAGTTGATCGAGGACCTATCCTCCATTGGAGAATGGAAGGAAGAAGAAACCCGAGAAGATTAGGCGTCTGAACTACCAGCCCATGAACAGAATGAACGAATCATTAAAATGCTAGAAGTAGAACTACCAGCCCATGAATAGCGTGAATGAATCACACACACACAAACACACACACACACACTCACGCACGCACGCACGCACGCACACACACACACACACACACACACACACACACAAGAAGAAGAAGAAGACGGCAAGCTTTACTAGAACACTATCACAAGTAAAAAAATTGACGTTGCCGCCAAAGCCTTCGTCAGCACAGAAACAATAAACACACACCGATACAACTACATGAAAAACACAGGGAATGAAGCCATGGTTTCTTAGTTTAGTGTACTGTACACGTCATTGCTGCTCTCTTTCCTATTCATGAAAATTATAGAAATTATCATTCCTTTCACGTTCATAGAAATTGTGCTTTTAGACAATGGCTTTGCTTCTTTAGCTCATGCAGAACTCCTGGTTAGTTTCTGCTAACACTATGTCATCGGCACACACACACACTTGTGTAGTATTCCCCTGATGAAGTTATGTCCAGACTTTTTGTTTTCCAAATCATGTCAGTTGTTTACTGGTTAGAAATTGAAAGAGGTCATAGGGACAGAAGGCATACGCACACACCACGAACTCATGTCCCACCGCACATTACACTTTTTCTGCTAGGCAGCATGTTGGATTTCTGTATTAATAAATCAATTAATTAACTGATTCAGTGCTAAACAAAAAGTATGGTTAGGCCTACATGGTACACGATCAAATGAACAATAATTATAATGTAACTTTACATTCACTGAGAATTGAAACTACTGAAAATACGCGAAAACGAAACAAATAACACTATAATCCTAGTACGGCGATATATCGTTCTTCTGTCGCAAATTGTAGATCATAATTGGCGATATATTATCATTTTTCATTGAATAATTTAAATACCATATTCTGAGTGTCTGGAAACTGTGTATATGGGAAACGAAAGGCTTGTTCTAAGATATGATCGACCAAGCAGACCATGAATTAGTGTGTGGGGTAATGACCGCAGTTTTAAATCCTCAGATACCGGTTTCGAAATCCACCGCAGACGATTTGGAAGCAGGCTGCGTTACGTTGATTTTCACAATGGTATAAGCGTTGGTATTCCAAAAAGAATTACAAACGTCTTCATCTTTTACCCTGTATCCTCCCATTGGAGTTTAGGCCTTCAACCAACCCCTTCCAAGTCGCCATATCCTAAGCTGTCCCATGCATCTCGTCCCTTGCCTAGTCTTTTTTATTCATTTCAGTCTCTACTTCTCTCCTACATCTGTAAGTTTGTTCGTAGTTGGGTTGAATGTGCAGCTAACGTTTTTCTTCGAAATTAGGAAATCAGACTCCGGCCCTACTCCTTCGTTGCTCTTACGACATTTATGAAAGGTTACAGTGTAGTACTATTCTGTGTTTCCCAAACAGAGTCCCGCTAACACCGGACGTACCTTACTTCGTCACCGCTGAAGACATGCATTAGATATAACAGTGTTACTATTCTGTGCTTCCACTTAGAACCCAGGCAATACATGGCAAACTACTAGGTGTAAAGTAGCCTAGAAAGTCACAAACAGCAATAAAATAATGTTACCGTTCATTGCGACGTCCTGTAAAGGACATGCAAATCGTTTTATAGAACGTAGACCTTGTACTCGTGTTTATCTCAACTGAAATTAATTAGCTTTCGATATAGATTCGATATGTATCAAGAAGAGATAAGATTAGAAATGAAGAAATCAGGACTTAAATGAGGGTTATAGCTGTGCTAGATTTTATGAGAAGGAAGCAAGTCAAATGGTTTGGCCATGCAAGTAGGTTACCAACTAACAGTATACCACAACAAGCAATGATGTACAGACCAGAGGGAAGCAGAGGAAGAGGCCGACCACGTAAACTATGGACGCAGGGAATAACATAGTTCATGGAAATATCGATACATTAGGCCCATAAGTGGGCACTCTCCCGCTGTTTATACTTCACCTCGACACTGCAAGGTACAAGAGGAACATGATGAGATAAGATGAGATATATAAACAAAGACCTAAATCTTTGCTTCATTGACTACAAAAAGGCTTGCGATAAAGTATGTTACGCAAAGGTGTTCGATAACGTAAGACATGTCAGCAAGATGAAGATGCTTACAGATCTACAAATTCATGGGAAAGACCTTAGACTTGTTTTAAAAAAAACAAACATATTGGACAACTAACAAGCTTCCATTAAGATTGATAATAAAGTAGATCAATATCAGCGACAGGAATGTCTAGTGTCACCAGATCTTTTTTTTTTCCTTATGCAGTGGATATGTTTTTTAAAAATTTGGAAGATATGAAAGAATTAACTTTTGGGGGACATGACAATAATAACATTAGATAAACGGATGGTGCAGTATTGATCCCCGACAATGAACAGACTCTGCAACATATCGTAGATACGTTTATTGTAAACAATGAACAACAAAGGTTATAGTTAAATTGTAAGAAGACAGAGATTATGGTCGTCTCTAAGAAGAAAGAAATGCCACAATGTAATATAAGGATAAATGGAAATATTCTTAAACAAGTGAATTGGTACAACTCTCCCAGAACAGTCTTATCATCCGAAAGGAGACGCCCTGAAGAGATTGGAACAAGAATCGTTATGGCAAAGGTAGCCTTTTGCAAAATGGAAAACATGCCGACTAATAAGAAGATATAAATTGCAACGAGAAAAAGCGTGTTGATGTGCTACATAGAACCTCAACTTTAGCATGGATGCGAAACTTGGCCGATGAGCAGACAAGCTAAAATACATATAATGGCTGTGGAAATGTGTTTTCTGAGGTAAATGCAAAGAACACCACGGAGAGACAGAAAAACCAATGACCACGTCCTTTTTTTTTTTTTTTTTTTAGCATATCCCTTTAAAGGACTTAGCTGTCAACACCAGCATCTTTCAGCTGTATGTTGATCTCTTGGCAAGATTACGCTCAGTAGTTTGCCATTGCTTTCTGAGCGGCCGGCTCACATACCAAGTAAGTTACCGATGCGATTCGAACCACTGCTGATTTGAACCGTCATCACGTTACCTGACGAGAGTATACGAGATTACGGAGAAAAGTCATAACCTCTAAGCCACGAAGCCGGCGACCACGTCCTACAAGAGGCAAATAAAAACTGCAAACTTATTAGAGAAATTAGTCGTAGACAGTCAAATCTCTTTGGACACGTTATGAGAAGAAATAAACTAGAGGAGTTAGAGACAACTGGCACCAGTGAGGAGAAAAGAACAAGCGGAAGGCACATCGTTTGGCCGTGTCAAGAACACAGAGCTGATTCACAACTCTGGTGGTTGTGTGAGATGGCGAAACGTGACCGCCCACGATTACCCGCATAGCATATAATGATGATTAATTTAATTTGCTAAATATTGTATTTGACACAAATACACACATAAACGCACTTACGTGCGGGCGGACACACACACACACACACACACACACACACACACACACACAAATATACACACACACGCGTGCGCAAATCCATATTGGTGAATAACTCAAAACCTTTGTGTATATGGCGGAGCAACTTATCAAGCACAGCCATGTTAGATTTCTGTAGTAACCAATTGTTTATCTATGTTCAGTGTCTAACACTTGCATATGAGAAAGGGCAGGCTTACTCTAAGATAGGACAGACCAAGTAGAGCAAGAATCCGTCCCTTTGAAGTTGTGGAGGCACCAAAGTCCTGGAATCCAGCGTTCGGTTGTGACGTGGATAATTTCAGCGCCTCTTGCAGCCAGGAGATGGCGTAGTCAAACTGATTGTCTGTGTGTGGGATATATGACCGGTCAGTACGCGGACATCAGCATACATCATCGTTTAACATAAAGATATCATCATACATTATCTATTACTATACATACATCATGATACATTATCGTTTATCATACATCATACATAAATCAGCATACATTATAGTTTACCATACATACATCATCATACACTATCGTTTAACATAGCGTACATCTGATAGGAATAAGTCTAGGCTTGCCAACCCCCCCCCCCCCTTTCCCCCACGTTCATCTGATGGGAATAGGTCTAGGTTTGTCATGTTTTCTCCCATGTACATCTCATGGGAATAGGTCAGGGTTTGTCATGTTTTCTCCCATGTACATCTCATGGGAATAGGTCTAGGTTTGTCATGTTTTCTCCCATGTACATCTCATGGGAATAGGTCAGGGTTTGTCATGTTTTCCTCCCACCTACATCTGATAGGTATAGGTCTAGGTTGGTCACGCTTTCCCCCACGTGCACGTGAATGGTAATAAGCCTAGATATGTCTTCCCCCCCCCCATCCCCCCATCCCCCCATTCCCCCCCCCCCCGGGATTAGAGTTTTCAATATGGACAGATCCCAATTCCCATCCCCGTGGGGGGGGGGGGGGGGGGGAAACAACATGTGAATGTCCCTTGCGGGACATTACTTTCAACCCCAGCCCCAAATTCATTTTCTAGGCATTTGCACGTTTTTTGTTTCTTTGTTCTGTTTTGTTGTTTTGTTGCTATAGACCTCAGTCTAAACGCTCGCCTATTTTATTTCTTTGTATGTTTTCCCCACGCGTTGAGCTTTTTAGTCGCAATTTGTGTTTTTATTCCGGGAAGATAATAAGTGTATAATGAACAAATAGTAGAAGTAAACTCAAATAAACGAAAATGGTGAAGTGAACTGGAAACATAAATAAATACACACAGACAAGTACAAGGAACCGACCGTTGAATGCAGCTTCTCCAATGTCAAGAATATCAGCTCTGCTAAGTTCCGGCCCAAAGAACCCGAAGTAGTTTCCCTTGATCATGTCTGAAGTGTTCAAATTGTACACTTCCTGTAAAGGAAACATTGATTAACATTGGGGTCATAATGTGCATGGACTTACAGACACATAGACTGGCAGTCGTGCAGATAGATCAACTGATGGGTGAATACTCCTATATAGGTACACAGGTATGCATACAGAGAAGGTATTCGCGGATCAGACTAAAGGTACACAGAAAGATGGACAGATAAATTGAGTGCTACACACACACACACACACACACACACACACACACAAACATGCACATACATACACACACATACAAACATATACACAGTCACACACACACAATCTCACACAGTCACACACAACCACCCACACATAAACAAGGATGCACGCCGGACAAGTCCATTTGGGCTCAGATCTCAGAGGTTAGCCAAAATCAGTTGCATGTTGTTTGACCAGTTTTTCTGTCCGTCACAAAGCCTTCAGGTCTCGTAACTTGATAACTTAAACTCCGTTTATGACAGCAGATACTCCCCTTCATGATAACACGTAACTCCCTGCTTGACAACTTGTAATTCCCTGCTTGACAATACGTAACTCCCTGTTTGACAACACGTAATTCCTGTATGACAACACAATATTCCTTGTATGACGACACGTAATTCTCTGTATGACAACACGTATCTCCTGTATTGATTGATTGATTGATTGATTTAGGAACCGACATCACAGCATTCGGGGCATTAACATGAGCGCTCCGTCCCCATCCTCAGCAGCCAGCGAAGAGTTCCAACACTATATAACATTTATATAACGTATAACAACTCGTAACTTGCTACTTGCCAACAGTTAACTCCCTGCTTGAAAACACGTAATTCCCTGCTTGATAACACATAATTCCCCATGACACAGGGGATGGGGGGGGGGGCTGAGTGGTCTCGAGGTATGGTGTCCACGTCGAGTGCTGGAGGTCCCGGGTTCAAGCCCCGGTGAGGACCGGGATTTTTTCACGAGGACTTCCAGTAATACAATTTCCCCTGGTCTCTGGGAGTGAGATCGGACGCCCGTGTGTATTGTTGCGCACGTAAAAAATCCTTGGCAGTTGGAAATCGAAAAAGAGTTGCCTAACGGCGCTGCCCGGGCAAAATTTCGAGTTAAAAATCTACCCAAAGTATTTCAGGATCCTCGATGATGCTACGGAGTTCGTGCATTGAGCTGAGTTTCTCCATACTAAGGTTTGAGTTAAGAGGAAAACGGAGCACTTATGGGTTAAACCCGTGTGCCGTGATGTTGATCCAACGACTAAACTAAACTAAACTAAACTCCCCGTATGACAACACGTGATCACTGTATGACAGCAGCTACTTCCCTTCATGACAACATGTAACTTCTTGTTTGACAACACGTTGTCCCCTGCTTAACATCAGGTAAATCCTTGCTTGACAACACGTAATTCCCTGTATGGCATCAGGTAATTCCCTACAAGACAACAATCTCCCGCATGCTGAGCAAGGCCATTGTCCCACAAATGTCATTGAAACTAGCAGTTATATGTAGATGGTCAGTAAGTTACATGTTCTTTGTAGGACATTGTAATCGGTCCCATCATTTATTTGATGTTTGTTATTTTCATCAATTCAAATCGATCGGCTCCCAGCTTCCAATGCGCGGCAGACGGCTTAACTACTTGACCAAGGAGATCTGCTGGCTCTAAATTTATACAAATACAGTTTTTATTTTGATACTCAGATGAATACACGTTTCCCTGAACAAGTTTCCTCCAACAAGGTCAACTTTGCAAGATATATTTATTGCGCTTGTTACTTATTTCCTAGTTTGCATCATCATTATGAGCCCTGCCAGCTGGCGTTGGCATTCATGTCTCTTCACAGATCTCTGTCTTTAGTGTTCGTTCTGGATCAACTCTGTTGGTGATATTCCTCAAAGCCACGGTCTCTGTCCGCCCAGTATCATTTCTCTTGTTCTGTCTCTGCCTCTTTTCACATTGATCTTTCCAGTTGTCAGAATATTCTCCAATGCCTCTCTTCTCATCACACGACCAAAGAAAGGTGTTGTCCTAGTTTTCAGACAAGCTATAATACTAGTTCTGGTCAGTCAAGACTGTTGTCTGGGTTACATCCCAACAGAAGCGCAGTTATCTTCTTCTTTCTACCTGTACCGCTGTAGTGACCACCCAATCTCATACAGATTATAAACATGGCACGGCTAGTTCCATCCCAGATAATACCGTTGGGATGTGAAGCGATATGCCCTCACATTTTTAGTATAATGGGGTAGTTTGTCTGTTTCCTTCCTCGTCAATTCACAACGACAGTATCTACTATGGGACTACATTTTTATAGTGCTAGGTTACACAAGCAAATAACTCATGTTCTCTCAATGTGTGTTTGTGTTATGGATCAGTTGTACAGGACAAGTATAGGATCCCTTTCTATAGAGTGTGTTTGGTATATGTTGCTAGCCGTACATTTTTAAAGAATAATCAGTATTCGATGTGTGATGTGGTCAATATCACACTGACTATCTTGCCCAGAACATTTCATAGTAGCTATTTTAGAAGCGCCGGTCTCCTTGGCGCAGACGTTAACGTCTTTCTCCTTAATCCCGTATATTCTCGTGAGTAACGCAGCTTCGCGAGATTCGGTAGCGGATCGCGCAGCGTTGTTTACTTACGGGGCTATGTGAGCCGGTCGCTCAGAAAGCAATGGCAAATTACTGAGCGTGATCTTGCCTAGTACATCAACAGCAGCTGGAAAATGCTGGTGTTGGCTGCATCGTAAAAAAAGAACGATCCTAGATGCGTCGCCCGGGCGTCCAATACACATTTTTATTTCAGTTCTCGACTCGAGGGGGATACGAATAACGGCCCCGCCTGACCTGAAGGCAAGGCTCCTAGCCATTTTTCCCATGTAGGTCTCCAAAATCAGTTTCACTGACTACTAAACTTAACATAGAACAGCTTCATTTAGCCAGATTTGATAAGATAACAGCTGTTCTACTGTTGAGGTTTAAATGATGGCTGACGGATGTTAAAGTTCAGACAAACCTGGAGACGAATGAAAGATTGCCTGGCTCCTATGACGTCTTCCTGGGCCGCTACTAGAATCCAGGTGTTTCTGAATTGATGGCGTTTGTGTGAAGTCTGGACATGGAGCAAGTGATAAATAATTCATACATATATAAATATACACAAACACATATCATCAAATTTTTCATACACACGCACACACAATTACGTTCAAACGTGTACACATATGAGCATACGGACAGACACACACACACACACATGATTACAAACATACAGGCACATGTTTACATAAATAAGTTAAGGACTCACTTAAGGCGCAACCCACAATGCACCTAGCTCCGTGGAGAAGGGTTTACGGACAACTGCGGGCGATTTGGCAACAGACCGCGTTGCGCTGGTGTTTATTTTTAATGAAATGGTATAGGTGCAAGTAGTTCAGAAAGCAATGGCAAACTACTGAACGTAAACTAATACAAACAGACATACTGACATACCCACACACACACATTAATCCACATTCAAACATACACACACACACATACATTCCGACATATAGGCAGTCTGACAGACAGATATATATTACATTTATGCTTTTTTGTTGTTGCATACCCTATTTTTGTATATTCCCGAGAGCCAGTGTGGCTTCAGAAAAGAACGTGGAACTGTTGACATGATGTTTGCTGCAAGGCAGCTGCAAGAGAAATGTCAGGAACAGAACTGCGAAATGCGAAAAACGAAAACACTTTCATTGACCTTACCAAGGCTTTTGATAGAGTCATCAGAGAAGGACTGTGGAAGATTATGGCAAAATATGGCTGTCCACGAAAGTTTGTCCAAATAGTGCGGCTATTTCATGATGGCATGCAGGCAAGAGTACAGGAAAATGGTGAACTGTCTGAGCCCTTTCCTGTCACTAATGGAGTGAAACAAGGATGTCTCCTGGCACCAACACTGTTCAGCCTCATGTTTTCAGCTATGTTGTCGAATGCCTTCGAGAACAACGACGTTGGAATAGACATCAACTACAGCATGGATGGAAAGTTATTCAATCTCAGAAGGCTGAAAGCTAACACCAAAATTGACAGCGACACCGTCAGAGAGCTCCTGTTTGCTGATGATTGTGCTCTATACGCCAACTCAGAGGCGGACATGCAACATAATGTTTCAGCTTTCTCACATGCCTGTGCCAACTTTGGGCTCAATATCAATTTGGAGAAAACTGTAGTTATGTACCAGCCAGCTCCAGGGAACAATCACACTTTGCCGAATATCAAAGTGAATGATCATAGACTAAGTGTTGTGGACAAATTCACCTATCTTGGCAGCACTGTGTCACAAGCTGCCACAATTGATGATGAAGTGAATGCAAGAATCTCCAAGGTCAGCGCGGCCTTTGGCAGACTGTACAAGAATGTATGGGACAGAAACGGAATAAGCCTGCAAACAAAGCTGAAAGTCTACAAAGCAGTTGTATTATCCACACTGCTATATGCTTGTGAAATCTGGACTGTTTATCAGCGACACGCTAGGAAATTAAACCACTTCCACACAGTCTGGGTTAGGACGTTACTGAAGATTAAATGGCAAGACAAGATCCCAGACACTGAAGTCCTAGAAAGAGAATCCATGCCCAGTATCCACACTCTACTAATGAAGAATCAGATTCGCTGGGCTGGTCACTTGACTCGCATGCCAGATCACAGGATCCCTAAACGAATTTTTTTACGGCGAGTTGCGTTGTGGTAAACGCTCCCAAGGCGGCCAGAGGAAACGCTTTAAAGACACTGAAAATCTCACTGAATGCTTTTGGAATTAATCATGACACCTGGGAGACTGCAGCCAGAGACCGAAATTCGTGGCGTACATCATTACGCAAGGGTGCAGTCATATGTGAGGCAACCAGGACTGCAAGAGCTGTGAAGAAAAGACAGAACAGAAAAACCACTGCAGAAAATCCTCCTCCAGAAACGTCAAGCATTCTTTGTCCACATTGTCAAAGAACATTTCGAGCCAAAATAGGCCTTATCAGCCATCTTAGAACTCACGGCTCCATACTTTCAACCCCACTGGATGAAATGAATGGTCATCATCATTCTTGATGGACAAACAACAGAACAGACCCTATTTTTACAGGACATCGCTGTCAACACCAGCACCGCTGTTGTTGTCTTGGCAAGTTTACGTTCAGTAGTTTGCCATTGCTTTCTGAACGACAGGCTCCCATACCCTCACGTTAAAACCCAGCGCGTTACGGTCTGCTGCCAAATCGGTCGCAGCTGTGTTTCGAACGCAGGTAAGCGGAATTACGAACCGCGTCCATAATGCCTTTGCTACGGAGGACGGCATTTACATCTATACATTCATTAAAAGACATATTTACATACATTTTTCATTGTAATGAAAGCTATAGTTTGTGAGAAGAAGACTATATTATTAGGTTACAATCTCTAATTCCTTTGTCAGTTACTTATTTTTTTTTTTACTCCTTTTATTCCATACACTTTGATATATACATTCTTGCAGCATGTCTTTTTGTTTATTACCTAATTCTTATTTCGTTTATTAATTATGTCCCTTGCTATGAAACACTCTTTCTTTCAGAAGCTCCTTTTCCATATTGTCATCGCACACTTGCATCACTTAGGATGATTGTCGTTTCTTAAGTGATGTATAAAAAAAAAATAATGTACGAAAGGCGAGAGATAAGAAGGGCAAAATGTCATTTACTCAGACTTCTCCCACACATTTACTCAGACTTCTCCCACACATTTACTCAGACTTCTCCCACACATTTACTCAGACATGTATCTCTAATTTATTCATACATGTAGCTCTAATTTACTCAGATATGTGTGGCTCACTTACTCAGAGTAGATCTGATGTTCTCATACTCAGTAGAGAATTGCTTTATACAGCTGTAGACCCCATTTGGATGACTTAGATTTCCCAGCACATGTGGATCCAGCCGACGCTCTCTCGCTTTTGGCAAACGGTCATGGTAGAACCTGTAAACAAGGACATTCGTTAGAAATCTGTTTCTGCGTGTCTGGTAAACTATCGGTGTATTGTGCATCACTTGAGGTGGCTTACAATCACAGCAATGACTGCTAATCAGTAGTTCATCAGAATCACTTATAGAAGCAATTATAGCAGCAAATTATAGAAGCAGTTATAGCAGCAATTGTAGCAAGGCAATAGGTATTTATCCCAAGTGAAAGGAGGAAGAGTGAAGCCTGAAATCACGTCGAAGTCGAAAAACTGTATGTAAAACTACAGGCATTGCCAACAAAGACGGAGACACAAACGCATGTATAGCATACCCGGGAAGTCAATTTGGTGAGATATTTTCATCTCTTTCTCCAGTAAGAAATCTTGCGGC
The DNA here is from genome assembly GCA_014155875.1 of Cepaea nemoralis. Classification (NCBI taxonomy): domain Eukaryota; kingdom Metazoa; phylum Mollusca; class Gastropoda; order Stylommatophora; family Helicidae; genus Cepaea; species Cepaea nemoralis. The sequence goes on from JACEFZ010003868.1 coordinate 141,336, forward strand.
AACATTTTCTAACTATAAACTCAGCTCTCAAAGGAGCCACGGACAGTCAGCTGATCCTAATATAAGGACCCATTTGGAATCCTCCACAAGCTAAAAGTGCAACTGTCTCACCGGGGAACATGACCTAAGGGACTTGTCAGTTGAGCATAGCTAAAATTTATTATATATTTTATACTTGCCATTTGCTCATACAACATCCTCTCATAGCATAGCAACAATATAAGCTCAAATCATCATTGATTCGTCTCATCGTATTGAAGAATAATGAATAATAAAACACCCTGTGGTATTATTTTAAACTCACAATTCTTCCATACTTCTAACTGTATGTAAATGTCTTTGAAGATTGAAGTGCTTTACACTCTTTTACATATCTGTTAGTGGGGGTTCAAGGACATCTTCCCAGGAGGGGACACGTCAGAGAGGTACCTTGCCTATGCAGCTTTTTTGCCACAAGCTCATTCCTGCATATCTCATTTCCACTTTCTCACTCCTTGGGGTACCAAGAGCAGCTACTTTTATCTATTCAGCAAGCCGATTCTCGACTGTTTTATTGAGTATCCAGGGACAGATTCTACTATCAGCAAACAATAGACATTTGTCCCGAGTTTTCTCTCTGGGATCTGGTATGGTAATTAGTCACCTCTGACAAAGTGGTTGTTCACCTGGCAGATTCTGACAAAGTTAAAGGTTCTCAATCTGCACCCAGAATTAACCATCAGCAGCAGAAAATGACTTTTGACAATCACCATCATCATCATCATCATCATCATCATCATCATCATCATCATCATCATCATCACCAGCATCATCACATGCCATGTTGATAACAGTAAACGGTCGTGATACGACATCAGACAATATCACTAGTCACCACCAAAGTTTAGTTAAGCATATATAAAGGCACAAGTAATCGTAAATGAGATCTAATATTTGTGTACTAATAACTTACTTGGAGAAATACGACAAAAGGGTTTCATTTCCCAACTCCTGGACGGCTGTCTGTAAATCATTTAATATTTGCTCCTCCCGTAGAACCATGTCCTCTATTTTCTTCGATGACGTGTAGACGTTTGAATAGGAGACGTGTAACATGGTAGCAGTCCATGCCAGGACAGTCAGTGATAAACACAGAAGTGCACTCATCCTGGTTCTGTTGTGGTTTTCTTATTCTTTATAATACCTGAATCCAGTAAAAAGAACCTAAACATAAATAAGAGGGGGCCCAGTCAGTATCTACACCAATGCCATCTCTAGACAACTATGAGAGATTAATATTGCCTGCACTATTTTCCGACGTAGACACCTGCCACTACAATACATTTTCCCCATCGGGCTACATCCGACAGCGTAACATTCTTTTGGCTGATCCTTGAGCCATTAGAGAAGTGTATGACGCACTTCGTCATTAATGTCAAACCTCGAGATGCTGTTGCAGAAGGCCATAAAGGTGAAAATCACTCAGAGCCAAGTCAGGACTGTAAGGCGGAAGGGGCAGTACTTTCCAATGCAATTGGTCAATAATTCATATAGTTCTGGCGGCTGTGTGGGATCTCGCGTTGTCGTGTTGAGTCAACTTTCAAGGTACTCATCTTCGAGACATTCATGACCTTCACAAAAGCATTTACACCATTCAGACACGGATGACCTTGCTACATTCTGTTCTCCAAATACACATGCCAGCAGTCGTTGAATTTCAGCTGTTTTTCAACCTTTTTTCACTAACAATTTCATCTCCACACTGCTGTTCCTATAATGGAGTCAACTGGTCCGATGCCACTTTTAAAAACAAAGCGCGTGAAAACTGCTGATACTTGTCCATTCCACCAATAAGTGGAATAAGTGTATACTGTTCACTTTGGAGTAGTTGATAAACTGAACAACCTTCCCCTTTGGGTTATCCTGACAAAATCCGAATACTCACTGGACGACCCTCATATAAACAAAAGAAGTACACGCGTGACTTGTTGGGTTATGAAACTTGTGGAATCCAGATGTGATCTCTTAAATTCAATGCATTGTCAGATCCCGAAGAAGGCCTTGTGTCCATTTGAGTGAGGTTGGTATAGAGATCTTTATTCCCACCCGGCACCAAAATACTATCTGCATTAGGGTGGTATTGCTGTGCTCTGATTTCCCTCTCCAACTTCCGTAACCAGGTAGGTGTTCATGACCAGTACTAGAACTTCACATCTTCGGGCAGGATGCAACCAGGCTCCAATTCGGCAGAGCACATATGGACTATCTGGAATTAAGTCTTTTTTTTTTTTTTGCTGCATACGCTCACTTTAAATTCAAGCGTAGTAAATACACTACTTCTGGGCTGACTTTTGCGTGTGGATTACCAGTGTCCCTCGCCATGAGGCGAACCCATTCTGACCTCAGAGGTACTTGTAATTTAATTACCCAAGTCAAGGACGATCGGGATCCAAATGATCGGGGTAGGGCTTGGACCCGCTACCTCGACATCAGCACACCGGAAGTTTAAGAACGAGTGTTTTTATCCATTCGGCCATGCTGACATCCGGAATGTAATCTATGTTTGTAATGTTTCATTTTCAGGGTATGTGTATTTCAATGTCATCTCATCCCATCTTGTTCCCTTTGTACTTTGCGGTGTCGAGGTGAAGCATAAACAGCGGGAAAGAGCAGAGTTTGGCACCCAGCGTTGTGGGTAAACTCACTACATTTTTCTAGCTTTTTGTAATCGTACAGATCAGCTGGCAAACTGATAGTCCCTTTAACCATTAGCTTTTTGTAATGGTACACATAAGCTGGCAAACTGATATTCCCTTTAACCATTAGCTTTTTGTAATCGTACAGATCAGCTGGCAAACTGATATTCCCTTTAACCATTAGCTTTTTGTAATGGTACACATAAGCTGGCAAACTGATATTCCCTGTAAACATTAGCTTATTGGAATGTACACACAACCTGGGAAACTGATATTGCCACTAAACACAAAGTTGTTAACATAACGTCCATATCCTGACAGTTTTGTGTTTCCACCTACACATTTACGGTGTTGGAAGGATGTTGCCTAATTGTTGTCACTTTCAAAGGATGAATTATTGCAAGGTTACACGTTTAAGAGAGCAGTTACATATTGGGACACTGAAGCACATGTGAGAAAAGGATCTCTTCCACAACTTGAGGCATACAAAGATGGTGCGAGTCGTATATGATTATAAACCTGTTGGTGAACATCACTGCTGCCGCCTCTACTTCCCTGAACCCTTCCTGGCGCCTATTCTAGTCTGGGTTGACATAGCATCCTAGTTCAATGTGAAAAACTTCCTGAGTGAATGTGGATGTGAACACTATGGCCATGCAGGCCTGCAGGCCAGCATGCTGGTCACTAAACAACCGTCGATGACTGATCACTTCGCGCAACCAGTGCCGATTGTACAGATATGGGTCTACCACCATATACCCAATACGACTTATGTTGTGAAAAATGAACTATTCCAACAATACCGACAGTCACGTGTAATGGTCACGTGTAATAGTTCTGAATTAATACCTACTTCACACAATCACACTTTGCTGGACAATTAATGAAAAGTGGAGATTTTGTGTTTGTACGTGCGTTCTCTCGCTTTGAACCCCAGCTCTATCCATACACTTGCTAATATCGCTGCGCTGGACTGATATTTGTTGTGCTTTCCCTATTACCAGCGTCCCTCGCGATCAGGTGAACCCACTCCGACTTCAGAGGTACTTGTAATGTCCGTTCCCAAGTCAAGGATGAAAATTCAACATTTTAGGTCAACTTAACGGTGTAGGGGCTGAACCCGCTACCTTGGCATCAGCGCACCAAGTTTTTTTTTTTTTAGTTGCATATCCCTTACAGGACGTTGCAGTAAACACTAACATTTTTCAGCTGCTGTTGATGTTCTTGGCAAGATTACGCTCAGTAGTTTGCCATTGCTTTCTGAGCGACCGGCTCACATACCCCCGTAAGTAACCAAAGCGACGCGATCCGCTGCCGAATCTCGCGCAGCTGTGCTCCTCACGTGGATATACGGGATTACGGAGAACGTCGTTAACCCCTTCGCCAGGGAGATCTCCAAGTGGGGATTCCATAAATCGAAACAAGAATTATTAATCTACGGTATATCCATAAATTATCCAGAGAAAATATAACACTGGAGTACGCATGTTATAGTTATAGGAAACTACATACTAGTTTCTAAGAATATGATGTATCCCTGTCTGTGTATAAATCACCGAGTTTCCTAATGTCTTCTGGTGACGTTTAGGAACTTTTGCTTGTAAATAGTCACCGACACGTGTTGCAACTGTCATTCTGCATAGATTTATATATACCTCTAATGTATTTGTGGACGTGCTGAGAAAGATCGATTCATTTTTAAGAGGATTAATGAATCAATTCACAATTTATTCGCGTAGAAGGCCAGATTTGTTCTTCCCCGACTGAATGTTAATTTAATTCAGTCATTTGTTCCTCCTTGTGTGACTGTTACTTTCACTCGGTCATGTGTTCCTCATTGGCTGACTTTTGGTTTCACTCAGTCATTTGCCCTCTTTATTGGACAGGCACATAGACTCAGCTAGTTACCCATTGATGTTTCAAACTTTTGCTCAACTGTTTTACACCACCATACACATGACATTTCCGTGTTACTTTGAGTAGCGAGAGAAGCTGTTTCTGTTCTTGGAGCACCAAGTGACGCACATTCCACCGTTAAATTGAGTGGCGTAAGTAGCTGTTTTTGTTTGTGGAGCACAGAGTGACACACATTCCACCCTTGCATTGAGTGGTGAGAGAAGCTATTTCTGTTTGTGGAGCACAGAGTGACGCACATTCCACTGAGTGGTAACCCTCTGTGTCAAGGAGAACGAATACTGTCCACATCTAGCAATGGCTTATGAGTATATAAAGTGTTAGGGAATGCTTGACACCATTAAAATAGCATGAGAAGTAACATGCGTCTGTGAGTTTATTTGTTGATATATACTTTGGTTATCATAAACGTATGAAACATATGGCCGTATATCAATGAGAAGATACTAAACATTTACAAATTCCATAGCTATGGATGTAAGTAGATTATATGGATATGGCTAGTGAGGACGCCATTCTTTGCTAGTGCAGTTAAAACTTATTCAACCTATAAAGACATAATACTCTTATAAACAAAAAAACATACTGGAGGGCAAGGTTGAAGGCAAGTGAGCAAGAGGTAGACAACGATACAAGTGGGAAGATAACATCAAGAGATGGGCGAACATCAATCTGACAGAATGTACAGTCAGGGCGAGAGACAGACATTGTTGGAGATCCAATGCAGCCAACCTTCATTGTGGAGGCGGCACCTGATTGATTGATTTATTGAGTTGCAATGTGTCGTAGTACACATATTCTTTCAGCAAGGTGTCGCCGTTTCAAGGCGACAGATTTAAATCCCCATGTAGTTACTGTAGCTTCCAATTTCATGTTCGAATGTGGAACATTTGTTATCCTGACGGTGATTTCAAATTTGTATATTGCTTAACTATAACTTGCATCTGCTTAGTATGAGTGTCAATCAATATATATAGATTTATTTCTAGTGATATGTCTCATATTATCTCACTTGCTACAAGGGTTACCCAACAATATATGTGTATATTTATTACGTCTAACACAATGGAACCAACCAGCCACGTCTGATCTTGAAATATTCGTAATATGCTGCATACAGCATTCATGTCTTATGTATTTCTTTATTTGTTACTTGACCTGTTCTAGGTGTATGCTCACTTCTGAAACATATGTTGCTATTCTAGTGCTTAGATACGAATTGTGTCCATGTTCCATTGTTGAGTGTCCTGGTGGACGACAGACCTGCTTAATGAAGACAGCCCTTTCTCAGGATTGTTTAGCTGGCCGTAGATCAAAGTATACTTGTTCTTACAACGCAGCGCTCTTGTTGCCTGTAGGTGAAATGCAACAATCCAGGCGTGGTCGCCATAGCATTGAATCTGTATACTGTCTACTGTGTCCTTTAATCTCTAGTTCGTTCCTCTATCTGTGAGTACATTCTTGTTTATGTAGATATTTAGAATAGTGGTCTCAATCTCAAGGCCGTGGCTTGGAACTACCATTCCAATCTGATCTCAGATTCGTTCAATGCTTTGGTTTGTCTGAAGAGATTTCTTACAGTTGCGTTCCGTGGCAAACCACCCAGTCACTGCTATATCACCACCACCACCACCACCACTACCACCATCATTATCATAATCATCATCGTCGTCATCTAGTTGTGGTCCGTGTCAAATACTCGGTGAATGTTATATAATCACAATCATCATCATCATCATCATCATCATCATCATCATCATCATCATCATCATCATCATCATCCAGTTGTGTTCTGTGTCACGCCACCAAGTCACTGTCATATCATCTCCATCTTCATCATCATCATCAACCAACTGTTTGTAATGTACAAAACATTTCCCCATAATTCGTTCGAAATGTATCCCTATCATAAGCCAGATGTGATGTTGTTATGTGTCAATTACGCTGGTTTACGCACATTTTGGTGCTATAAATTGTGTAGCTGTTCTTGGGTGTAATTTTGTGTTGCTGATTCAAAACATGTAATCAGATTGTTTTCTACCAGCTCTAGCTTTTGAGATAACTTAGAATTGTTACATACAAGCTTAGAGTTAGGTGACAACGATGGAATTTTGACTGTCATGTACATTCATATTATTTGTAATTACCGTGCATTTATTACTTTCGTATTAAATTAATTAAATGTTTGCATATCCTTTACAGGAAATTGCTGTGAACATCAGCATCTTTCAGCTGATTGTTGATTTCTTGGCAAAATTACGCTCAATAGTTTGCCATTGCTTCCTGAGCGGCCGGCTCCCATACCCCGTAAGTTACCGACGCGATTCGAACCACCGCTGATTCTCACCGTTGTCACGTTACTTACGAGAGTATACGAAATTACGGAGAAAACTTGCTAACCTCTAGGTCAGGAAGCCAGCTACCTACATATAAACTTGCTAACCTCTAGGCCAGGAAGCCGGCTACCTACATATAAACTTGCTAACCTCTAGGTCAGGAAGCCGGCTACCTACATATAAACTTGCTAACCTCTAGGCCAGGAAGCCGGCTACCTTCATATAAACTTGCTAACCTCTAGGCCAGGAAGCCGGCTACCTTCATATAAACTTGCTAACCTCTAGGTCAGGAAGCCGGCTACCTTCATATAAACTTGCTAACCTCTAGGTCAGGAAGCCGGCTACCTTCATATAAACTTGCTAACCTCTAGGTCAGGAAGCCGGCTACCTTCATATAAACTTGCTAACCTCTAGGCCAGGAAGCCGGCTACCTTCATATAAACTTGCTAACCTCTAGGCCAGGAAGCCGGCTACCTACATATAAACTTGCTAACCTCTAGGTCAGGAAGCCGGCTACCTTCATATAAACTTGCTAACCTCTAGGTCAGGAAGCCGGCTACCTTCATATAAACTTGCTAACCTCTAGGTCAGGAAGCCGGCTACCTTCATATAAACTTGCTAACCTCTAGGCCAGGAAGCCGGCTACCTTCATATAAACTTGCTAACCTGTAGGTCAGGAAGCCGGCTACCTTCATATAAACTTGCTAACCTCTAGGCCAGGAAGCCGGCTACCTTCATATAAACTTGCTAACCTCTAGGCCAGGAAGCCGGCTACCTTCATATAAACTTGCTAACCTCTAGGCCAGGAAGCCGGCTACCTTCATATAAAACACCAAAAATGTATTAATACTTTATCAGTAGACCAAGGGGAAGACAGAGAAGTAAATACCTGGATGGCTTGGCCACGTGGCATGGTCGGGACAGGAACACGGAGCTAATCCATGACTCTGGTGATCGAGTGAGATGGCAAAACATGACCTCCCACGCTTATCAGCGTGGCATTAAAACAGTGCTTTAACACACTGCTACATCAAGCCAAGTTTTATAATTAATGGTGGCAGTAGAACTCTTTTTCGATCAATGAGAGGCTTGATGACAATATTGTTTTCTCCAACTTTAAATCAATCCCTCAACGGCCACTGTTTCTTTGTCCAGTGCAATCTTTTGCCCTGCTATCCCACAAACATATAAAGCATGGATATTTGGTGACTCCTCTTTGCTGGCCAAACAAGAAATTCATCATTTTAAGATCTACACAAACCATCCAGTCATGTTCTAAATATTTCAATTTTTCCAGAACTGTGCTTAATGTAGAATACTCTTCCTTCGTTGTAGTAGAATGAACAATTGGAATAGAGTCATATTTGTTACTATTGTCTAAGAGAAACCCTTTCAAACTTCTTTTAGAGCTGCCAATGAAAAGTCGCCACTCATCTGGTGTGTAACTTACACCCTTCTGCAGACCTACTGCATTAAGACAAAACACAAGTTTGTTTTCTTTACAAAAGAACGAAAGAAAACCTTGCTCTCTTCTGTGATAAAATGTAACCTTTGTGTCAATCAATCACTAAATTTTTTTTTAAAGTTTGTTTTCTTTACAAAAGAATGAAAGAAAACCTTGCTCTCTTCTGTGATAAAATGTAACCATTATGTCAATCAATCAATAATTTTTTTTTTCTATCTTGAAGTCAAAGAGAGAGATCTAGATCTCTGATTAGATGATTTATTTCATGCTGGTCGAAGCGTTAAGCAGCTGGAAAATCATTTTCGAAATCACTATCACTGTCACTTGTCATTCCACATGCCACTGCTGTCTCATCTTCTAGCAGGGAATCCGAAATCTGACTGAAAGTTGGAATGGGTATGTCATTTACGTGTGGAGAAGGTCATTTAGCAGAACCTAAATCTGGATATTTCCCTTTTTTATCGTTTCCATTAATTTCCTTAATATTGACAACACAGAGTTATCAGTTATCATAGTGGTACTTGGGTTCTCTCCAAAATATTGGAATTCCACATGTTCTTTTCCCACAAGTCTGCTGTTGCAGGAGTTAAACACATGTTTTGCAAACAATATAAGAAACCGAAGAATTGTTCTGGTCACCTAGTTTTACTTTAAAGTAAGCAAAATATGCCTTTTTCACACACAAACTATAATATGCGTTCTATGTTCTTTCAATGTGTACTCTTCACAAACATAACAAAATAAATCCGGCGAAAGAAAACATGCATATCTTGAAGATGGTGTCATTTTGTGTCAGAAATGTAAGAAAATACCTAACACACTAACATACATATAGTGGGTTAAAATCTAAGGAAATAAAAAAGGTGTTCTTGGAAGATTATTGGAAAACTGATACTGGAAGTAAACAACACGTTTCATTTTGTAAGGGACTAGATAGCTTGCTTGCTTGCTTGTGTTCGTTGGCTTGAGCTCCAACGCGAAGTCCTGTATGTCGGATGAAGACATCCTGTTGTCCAACATCAGTGTGATGTCATACAGGACCTGAGTTTTGCGTGAGTATCCGTTGTCCATGTCTGGCTTATTGGTGTGCAGACTGGTGGTTCCTCGCCGTACAGGCAGACACTCTCCGACTTCGGAGGAATCGGCGATCCTACTGACTTTAGCCAGGACCCCGAAGGGACCTGTTGCCCAGGACGCTCGACGAGGACGCGTCAATAGGTCTTGGCCAGTATATAACCCGGCCCTGGTGCCTTGGAAACACCTCTGCGTCCCGGACTAGATAGCAATAGTTTTGTTTTTCAGAGCCTTATACAGAAAATACTGTAATAATAATAATAATAATAATAATAATAATAATAATAATAATAATACTAATAATAATAATAATAATAATAATAATAATAATAATAATAATAATAATAATAAAATTCGACCCCCGCTCGTGACTTGCGGGATACTGAGTCGGCCGCTCAGAAAGCAATGGCAAACTACTGAGCGTAATCTTGCCAAGAGATCAACATACAGCTGAAAGATGCTGGTGTTGACAGCTAAGTCCTGTAAAGGATATGCTAAAAAAATAATAATAATAATAATAATACATAAATGCCTGTGTCTCAAAAACTAGAGCTGCTACAGACAAATAAATGTGATATTTGGATTTAGCAGGCCCCATTTATGCAAAATCAGGTTAAAATATTTGGTACCCTGTAACAGGATGGGTGCCAACAGATTTCTGTACGTCCTTTTCAGTTTGCATCCAACTAGACAGAAAATGCAGACAAGAAAATCCAACTGCTGTGGAGGGGGACGAACAGGCGTTGGTTTTCGAGAATTCGTTAGAGGGTGATGCTGTCATTTACACAGATGGGTCGGTCGTTTGACGAGTGAGAAGTTCATGGACCTTTACGGCTCAGGCCGGAGGGAGAATTGTGAAGGAAGATTCTGGTGCTTTTGCGGTGACCACAAGTAGCATGACTATAGAAGTCATGGCAGTAAGTAAAGAAATAACATGGCTCGAGACACAGACATTCACTAGGGTATGTTTCCTTAGTGACTCAATGAGCAAGCTCAAGAAGATAGAGATGGGGTGGATCCGAAGAGAGTAGTTGCTGTCTCTGGAACGGTCTTGGCTGGCAAAGCTTAGTTTCATTTTAGTGCCAGGGCATGCGGATGTACGAACGAACGAACGAACGAACAAACTTTATTTTAAAAGGGTAAAAAATTGGGCACGCAGGCCCGTCTTACATTCGGCCCTTTCGATCACTCATCTTTCATTACATAGGCAAAAAGAACATTGTCAAATGGATTTTGTAAGCATAAACAATGCATATTAAGCATGGTACATTCACATGTGGAGGGGGGGGGGGGGGAAACATTGTCAAATGAAAGTTGTAAACATAGACAGTGCATATTGCAAGAAGGTGTACAAGAAAATGAGCGGGCTGTCAGGCTCGCAGGTAAGGCTACTGTGGAAGGCGGACGCGCCATGGACCAGGCAGACATTCTGAATGCTGTACGAAAAGTACGTCGTTCGCAAGAAACATGTAATGACTGTGAATCTGCAACCATGGTCAGGATGCGAAAACAGCAAATTAAAAGAGGCTTGGCCAAACAAGAACACTGCGCAGGAAGCCAACGAAAATTAATAAACCAACAGAGAACTGGTGTCGTTACACACTACACGCTGCGAGATTTACTGAGGAGGGGATCCGAGCACTTAGGGACTGAATAGTTCGATGTGCAATGAGGATGATCTTTCTACTAACTAACGAATTAACTAACTAAATAACTTACTAACTAACTAACTGACTAACTAACTAACTAACTAACTAACTAACTAACTAACGAACTAACAGGATGGGTGCGGGATTCCCATTCCCTGCAGCTATAATCTATGTAAAGTGTTATTCTTCCCCCCCCCCCCCCCACACCCCTCCCTCTTTCTATGCTTGTGTGGCCCGACTAGGGTTCCCGGACAAGTGAGTACGTGCTACGGCTCCTATCTACAACAGACACTTAACAAGACTAACAACCCAACGTAGAAGGAGAAGACAAAAGAAGATTTATTACAGACCCTGTCTCTGTGTGAAAACAAATCAATAAAGAACGAAAGAACATGATTCTCATAGTGAGAATAGGCCGGTTGGCGCCATCCTCACCAGACCACTGAAATGTCAGAAAATATGTTCGTGGCAGTTTATTGGAAGGTCTGTTTGAGTATTGGATCACCTTGAGGTTGTAGTCCTGAGGCACTTCACTGGAGTTAGGTGGATAACGTCTTTTCTCTGGCCGGGGTTGTATGTCCCGGTCGGTGAGCCTTCTCTTCAGATGGATACATCCTTGTAGCAGCTCTGAATTGGTGGTTAGCTCTGTCTCTTGGATTGACTCGGGATATGGATCATCTCTTCGTCACCATGTAGGCATAAAGGGAGATCCTGGAACAAGACCAACGCAGGTGTAACCATCCACACAGACCATTAATATTCTACTCTGCATTATATAATCCTCTAATTATATGTCACTCAGTTCTGTAGGAGCAGACCTATATTTTCTCCTATTATACTAGACAGGAATGGTTATAGAGTTTCCTAATCATTTTCTCCCATCCGTCTGGATTTCAATCTTAGTAGTAGGGGCTGCGTGGTCTCGAGGTATGGTGTCCGCCTCGAGTGCTGGAGGTCCCGGGTTCAGGCCCCAGTGTGGACCAGGATTTATTTTAAAAAATCCACCTGGACTTCTAGTAATAAAATTTCCCCTGGTCTCTGGGTAGTGAGATCGGACGCCCGTGTGTATTGTTGCGCACGTAAAATATCCCTTGGCAGTTGGAAATCGAAAAAGAGTAGCCTAACGGCGCTGTCCGGGCAAAATTTCAAGTTAAAAATCTACCCAAAGTATTTCAGGATCCTCGCCGATGCAACGGAGTTCGTGCATTCAGCTGAGTTTCTCCAGACTCAGGTTTGAGTTAGGAGGAAAACGGAGCACTTATGGATTAAACCATGTGCCGTGATGTTGATCCAACGACTAAACTAAACTAATCTTCAATCTTAGTCTATAGAGTTAGGAGTTGTTACAGGAAGAAGGCAAAGACCAACGCCGTCCTGTGGATTTTCAATGTAATTGAGGCATGTTTAGTTTAGGACATCCTGAACTAACACAGTCATTTATGAAGAAAAGATTAGGTATGTATATCTAAGATACACATGGATAGCATTCTCTAACATGTCGAAAAGGCTGGGTAAGTGTGAAAGAGTAGCTCCGGTAAGTATTCCCAATGATACCGAAGGGATAAAGAGATATAGAAAAAGGTGGGAAGGATTTTGGTTGTGTTTGGATAAGACCCTCACCACGTATCTCACTCGAGTACATCGAAATGCCACGTGTGAAGTTAAAGGCAACACAGACAATCATATTACTTTTAACAATAAAGAATGTTTGTGTGGGGGGTTCCAGACAACTATGATAGCATGATGTTCTTCTGTGCAGTTTGCTGCATCCTGCTTTCACATGCTGGGTAGACATATCCTAGTTCAACGATTCGTCGAATCGGTTACCCACGAATAGTTTAGCCAGCCTGTCACAGCCGTTATCCAGGGGATGGCTGCTGTCGCATGCTGACAGCTCCTAGGAGCCACAGGCGTGAGCTGGATGTCAGGCATGTACCAGTCGGGAATGGGCCCTGAAAAGGGCATGACAGCCATCCTTACCAAAGGTACTACCAATGCCTTTCATCCAAGACCCTTCCCCCCCCCCCCATGACAATGTACATTTAGACTGCCCAATCTTCTAGTCACCCTCTCCCCCTTCACGTAGTACTTACACTTGACCTGGTTAATTCAGGAAAGTTGACAGGGTTAGGGTGGTTCTCATGGACAGCAAAGTCTTAACGATCACATACCTGAACTATCTCATCACACATGCTTCACATGGAAGTTATACAAGACGCACTAGTCCATAGATCTCTCATTGGCACACTCCTGCAGGCAATATCACAGTTCATGGCTAATCAAACAGTTGATGTTCACATACAGTACCTTGTACAGGAGAATAGGTTGCCGCGATGAAGATCGATACAATCAGTCGCCGAATAATGAACTAGGTGGGTCATCTAATTTTTTATTATTATTATTCAGTTTGCAGTGTAAGGGATACAACAACTGAGAATGTTTCGTCCGGACTACTAAATGGGCAAGTCCATATCAAGGAAACAGATTATATATATATATATATATATATATATATATATATATATATATATATATATATATATATATATATATATATATATTATATATATATATATATATATATATAAGCTGATTGTTGCTGTTTTGGCGAGATTACGCTCAGTAGTTTGTCATTGCTTTATGAGCGATCGGCTCACATACCCTTAAGTTACCAACGCGGCGACAACCGCTACCGATTCTCGCGCAGATCACGTTACTCACGTGGATATTCAGGATTACGGATTAAGACGTTAACACATAGGCCAGTGAGACAGGCAACATCTATGGGACCACCTTTAATCTCTATTCCCCTATTATTCAGTTTGTTCTCTGAAATTCAGTTTGTTCTCTATTATTCAAATTTTACTCTCTTTTATTGATTATTTTTGCTATGATTAAATTTATTTTCTATTACATAATTTATTGTCTATTATTCAATTTATGCTCTATTATTTAATGTGTATTATCTGTTATTCAGTTGTTTCTCTGTTACTCAATTATTTCCTCTACTATTCAGTTTGTTCTATATTATTCCACTTTTTCTCTATTAATAATTGTTTTTTCTCAATTATTAAATTTTTCTCTATTATTCAATTATTCACAGAGGTGGAATGAGAACAGAGGCATAAGGCCGTGTAAAGAAGCTGGCTTTCCCGCGGGCAGTTAATGTGCAGTGATAATGTTGGCAAATGAACCGGGTGCACAACGTTCGCCTCCCCGAGGACGGGATGCCTTGTGGGCAGGAAAACACTGCCATCTTAATGTAGGATATGTGAGATCTACGAGTACTAAATGTCTCAGAGGTGGATGTGCGAACGCACAATAGGAGAAAAAAATCACAGGTGTCATTGCCTAGGCGTCCTCCCTCCCCCCCCCCCCCCCCCCCCCACCCTTTTCCACAAGTGTAAAGGCGGGAGAGGGGCTGAAACTAAGGGTTAGCCAGCGCGTTTCACAACTCTAAATACCAGGTTCGAAATTAGATGCAGCGGGTTTGGAAGTAGACCGCCTCGCGTTGATTTTTAATATTGGTATGCGCGTCGGTCGTTCAAAAAGCAATGGCAAACTAATGAATGTAAACTTGCCTATAAAATCATAAGTAGCTTCTCTTTGCGTTCCACGAATAGAAACAGCTTCTCGCGCCAATCAATCTAAAGGTGGAATGTGACGTGTCGTCATAATCATCACCCAGTGCCTTGCCGGCTGGCGTGGGTGATCATGCTTCTCCAGAAATTGAGATCTCCGACGGCATGGATCAATTCGTGTATTGACTCCATTCCGCGCCATGACACAAGACTGTCAGGAATTTTGCCACGCGGCCTTCCTCATTTTCTCTTTCCACAAATATTTCCGGTTGCCACACCATGTTCCAGTTTTTGTCTTCCCCCTTTCTGTTGTTTGTGATTAGTTGTCTTTGCGACTTAGCTTCCCTCAAAATTTCCATATTTGGGCTCATTTTGGCTATCCAATTAAATGGGATGTGTATGGTAGTCTAAACCACATCCACAGCAGTCTGTCTTAGGAAGTTATTGAACATCAAATAGCTAGACAAGATCCCAGTCACAGAAGTCTTAGAAAGAACCTCCATGCCCAGTATCTACACTAAACTAATAAAGAATCAGATTCGCTGAGCTGGACATCTGACTCGCATGACAGATCTCAGGCTTCCTAAACGATTTTTTGTTTTTAATACGGTGAGTTGCGTTGTGGTAAACGCTCCCAAGGCGATCAGAGGAAACTCCCCAAAGACACTCTGAAGATATAGCTCATAGCTTGTGTTATTCATTACGACACGTGATAGACTTCTGCCAAAGGCCGATATTCACGGCGTACATCAATACGCAAGAGTGTAGTCACTTGCATGTATTCAGGACTGGAAGAGCTGTGGGGGGAAAAAACTGGACCAAAATCTTCCTCCTGGAACCTCAAGCATTCTTTGCCCATATTGTCGAGCAACATTTTGAACCAAAACAGGCCTTGCTAGCCATCTTAGAACTCACGACTGCAAACTTTCAAGCCCACTGGATAAAAGGAGTGATCATTATTATACATGATGGACAAAACAGTCGAACAAAAGTTTAAAACAATAAAGGATGACAAAGAGTCACATAAAGCTAAGTGTGTGCGCCTGTCCAATACATAGAACAAATGACTGGATGAAACTAACAGTCAGCATAGGAAGAACAAATTATTGAGTGAAACTAACGGTCAGCCAAGGAAGAAAAAATGACTTAGTGAAACCAACAGGCAGTATAGGAAGAACAAATATCTCAGTGAAACTAACAGTCAGCCAAGAAGAACAAATGACTGAGTGAAACAAATAGTCAGCCAAGGAAGAACAAATGACTGAGTGAAACTAACAGTCAGCATGGTAAGAACAAAAGACTGAGTGAAACTAACAGTCAGCCAATGGAGAACACATCCTGTGTTCCACTCGGGTAAAGTCTGAATCGATTTATTAATCCTCTGAAAGTTTAACCGACCTATATATAAATCTCTTCAGAAGTGCAGACGTGTCGCGGTGACTATTTACACGCAAAAGTTTCTAAACATTCACGAGAAGCCATTAGTAAACTGGGCCATGTATATACAAACAGGGATACATCTTATTCTTAGAAACTAGTAAGTACTTGTAGTTGACTTTAACATGTCTACTCCAGGGTTATATTTACTCGGCAATTTCTGGAGCTAATGTAGGTTTATGATTATTGCTTCGATTTAATGAATGCGTTTTAACTCCCAACGTGGAGGTTAGCATGGTCACATGGACAAGGAGCGCTCGTTTTTAAACAACCGGTGTGCTGATGCCCAGGTAGCGGGTCCAACCCCTACATCGTTCAGTCGGCCGAAGATGTTGACTTCTCTTCCTTCTTTCTCGAACGTTAATTACAAGTACCTCTGAAGTCAGAGTTGGTTAGCCTGGTGGCGAGGGACACGGATAATAGGGAAAGCTAATTCACACACAAAATTCAGTTCAGCATACAAGGGTAAGTTAATAAGTAAGTCACAAATAGCTGTAGAAAAATAACTAAATATGATAACAACTTGAAACCAGTTTATTTGCATACATACATTGTCCCTGTATTTCTCAACATAATTTCCACTAACATTGATGCACTTATCCCATAGTTTTATCAGTTTTCCGGAGTTGACCGGTTTTTGCCTTATGCAGCAATGCGTGGCTGCTGGGTTTCTGGTTGACTGCCACTGCCATCGACGATGAACTGTATTTCGTGGACTGTGTGGGTGAACATCTAGGAAACATCCAGATGGGAAAATAGCTGCAGATTCCATCAGAAATGAACTGGGTGTTTTGTGGGGGACTATTGTGTTGACATTCTGGCGGCGGCATTATGCACAGTGTATCTGTGCGGCTGTTGTTTGTCGAGACTCCTGTCTTTTCCACTTTTCACATTGGACAGTGGGGAGCGTTTTGTATGATATTCACTGGCACAGGAACGGAGCATAATGGGGACGTCCCGTTGCTGTGAAGTTGGAACTGCGACTAACTAACTAACTATCACACGCTACCATTATACGTGACTGTCGGTATTATTGGAAAAGTTCATTTTTCACACCATAAGGCGTACTGGGTATATCCAGTCAGGATGTTTTTTTCACGTTGAACTAGGATGCTATGTCAACCTAGACTAGAATAGGCGCCAGGAAAGATTCTGGGAAGTAGAGGCAGCCGCAGTATTGTTCACCAATGGGTCTATAACTATATACGACTCGCATCATATACCCTGTATGCCTGAAGTCTTGGACGAGATCATTTACTCACATGCATTTCAGTGTCCCAATAGGTAACCGCATTCTTAAACATCTGCCATTGCAATAATTCATCCTTAGAAAGTGACAGCAATCCTTCCAACACTGCAATGTGTAGGTGGAAATACAAACCTGTCGGGATATGCGAATTATGTTAATAAACTTGTGTCTAATGGCAATATCAGTTTCCCAGCTTGTGTGTACATTCCAATAAGCTAATGTTTAGAAAGAATATCAGTTTGCCAGCTTGTGTGTACCATTACAAAAAGCTAATGTATAGAGGGAGTATCAGTGTGCCAGCGTGCGTGTGTGTGCCATTTTAAAAAGATATTGTTGAGAGTGAACATCACTTTGCAAGCTTGTGTGTACCATTACACAAAGCTAATGGTTAAAGGGAATATCAGATTGCCAGCTTGTGTGTACTATTGCAAAGAGCTAATGTTTAGATGGAACATCAGATTGCCAGCTTGTGTACCATTACAAAAGCTAATGGTTAGAGGGAATATCAGTTTGCCAGATCGTGTATACCATTACAAACAGCCAATGTTTAGAGGGACTATCAGATTGCCAGCTTGTGTGTACTATTTTAATGCCGTATTAATTAGAAGCAAATATGATGTTTTGGGAGGGCGCTAGTGAAGTTGACAACTCATTGTGCTGGTGATGTCATGAGTACTGTCGGGCACCGGTTCGACTCATGGGCCTCGTCGCTGGCAAAGATCAGGCACACATTGGCCAGCGATTCTTCTTTGCTCTAGGCCTACAGTATGTTATGGTGTTATCACAACTCAGACCCATACCAAATAAAACTACTTCGAGACAATTTACAAATTTTTGTAACGTCTTCAGTTGTGTCACAAAAGTGTGCTAACTTACTGACAACCAATCTTACTGGACTGACCCCATGGACCAAACTCAGATCTGTCCCATTAAGATAATGAACATAATAAGAACATAACTTGCTGGACATTCAGTTAGAGTCTGTTGACACGAAGCCCATAAACGGGCACTCTCCCGCAGTTTATGCTTCACCTTGACACCGCAAGGTACAAAAGGAATAAGATGAGATGACACTGAAATAACTAAACCCTGCAAATGAAATACCTAAACCATTGCAAACATAGATTTAATTCCAGAAGTTAGCATGCCTGAATGGATAAAAACGCTCCTTCTAAAACTTCCGGTGTGTTGATGTCGAGGTAGCGGTTTAACCCCTACACCGGTCAGTTTGACTAAATGTTGACTTCTCGTCCTTGACTTGGGGACGTACATAACAAGTACCTCTGAAGTCAGAGTGGGTTCTCCTCATAGTAACATGAAAAACTAAACCACACGCACAAATGTGTCCAGAAGTAGTAGCACATGTATGACTACGCTTGAGTTGAAAGTGAGCAACTCTAAACAAAAACAAAACAAAAAACAAATACTGCCCTTGTGGAGATGGTACTTGGGTGCCGGGTGGGAAGAAAAGTCTCTATACAAACCTCACTCAAATGGACACAAGGCCCTTCCTGGGCTCTGGCGAACTGACCGCCAATGAATCTAGTTTAAGAGATCACAGCTGGATTCCACTAGTGTCATAACCCAACAAGTCAATCGCGTGCTTATTTTTTTTTTTTTTTTAACGAGGGTCGTCTAGTAGGTTTCCTGATTTTGTCAGAATAACCCAAAGAGGAAGCTTGTTCAGTTTATCTACTCTGATACTTATTGATGGAATGGACAAGTATCAGCAGTTTTCCCATGCTTTGATTTTTAAAGTGGCGTTAGACCGGTTGACTCCATTGTAGGAACAGAGTGGTGACAAAATTGTTGGTGAAAGAATGTTGAAAACCCGCTGAAATTCAACGTCTTCTGCCACGTGTGTTTAGAGAACAGCATTAGCACCCTCATCCATGTTTGAACGGTGTAAATGCTTTTGTGAAGGTCATGAATCCTCGAATAGAGCCCCTTTGAAGATCGACTCAACACGACAACGCGAGATCCCACACAGCCACCAGAACTATGGAAATTATTGCCCATTTGCATTGGAAAGTACAGCCATTCCCGCCTTACAGTACTGACTTGTTTCTGGATGATTTTCACCTCTTTGGCCGTCTGCAACAGCATCCCGAAAGACAAAAGTGTGACAGTGTTGACGAAGTGCGTCAGGCAGTTCTACAAAGGCTCAATGGTCAGTCACAAGACTGTTATGCTGAAGGAGTACATAAGCTCGTAGTTCAATGGGGAAAATGTATTGCAGTGGTGAGTGACTAAGTTGAAAAATAGTACAGAAACTTTTATCTCTCATAGTTGTCGTGTATCCGTTTAAAGTGTCGTCCCTGGAGTGAGAGGAATCAACACCCACATTATATTATAACCCCTTATCATTTGTCGTGTCTTCCTTTAAAGTGTCGTCCCTGGAGTGAGGGGAGTCAACACCCACATTATAATTTTTCTTCCCTATCAATATCCTGGAGAATCCACCAGCTTCCGTCCAACACACTCCCTCAGCCCGTGGACACCCTTTCCTCTCTCTCTCTCTCTCTCTCTCTCTCTCTCTCTCTCTCTCTCTCTCTCTCTCTCTCTCTCTCTCTCTCTCTCTCTGTCTCTCACTGTCGCACTATGCCCCCTCTCATACTTCCCCCACGCAACATATTCAACAACTCTTGCTTCTAAAACTTAATAAAGATTAATTTATTAAAAGAAAAGTGTAAAGTATATGAGACGTGTATGCGAAGAAAATGTGTGTCGTGTATTCTAATGTAAATGTATAAGTCAGACCACAGAGTTCATGTTCAGAGTCCACTCATCATGGCAAGGATTACACGACATCACAAGAATCAGTACAATGGACCTCACCGAAGTCGAGTCCTTCTCTCCAGACATGTCCTCCTCCAGGAGCTCTGATGACCATGAGATCAGAATCCCATTCAACTATATAATCCGTGGAAAAAATACTATCATTGTTCCTAACACAACTGTTCCTAATAGTTTATAGAAACTCAGACGTCATAATTCCTGCGCAGCGAAAAAAACATGGAATACTGTCCTATGGACATGACGTTTTGTCTTCCTCTTGCGAAATGTTCTATAGTTTTCTTGTTTTCTCGTTATTGTCTTAACGTTATAATTTCCTTGATATGTGGAACAACTACACTTAAATGTTATCTTTCCTCCAATGTGAACATCAGTCGCTACTGTTCTCGTCATACGTGGACTAAACATCCATCACTACTGGTGTGTTAAAGACTGGTATAACCTACAACTCATTCGGTACTTATCCTGTAGGATACTTCTACCATTCAGCTCCACTGACCAATGTTTATCAGCCTCTTCTAGCATAGACCCATTTAGAAAGTTGCTGGCCAATCTCTCTGCATCCTAATTTATCCGGGATCGGATTTTTCCTTGGTTCCGTGTTCTTCCTTCCAACCACAGGGAACCTGTAAAATAAATCATACAACTGGTGATAGCCTCCCCGTCACTGATCTCTATTAGATGATCGTGGCCATTGGCCCTTGCTCAGCAAAATACAATGAACCTAACTCTGTCAGGGACAGATGAACTGAACACATAGGTTTTCATCAGGCCAAGACAAGAAGAAAAAAAAAACAACCAACAGCGTGCGGAACCCCCCCCCCCCCCCCCCCCCCCACCAGGGAGCACCCACTGGAAGATCCCAATTATCCCCCATTACTCAATTCTCAACTAGTAGAGCTTATCAACACTTCACTAATCTATTTTCAACTAACAGAGCCAAGTATCACTTCCCTACTCTAACTAGTTTTCCACTAACAGTGCTAATCATCACACTCTAGTTTTAACAAGGCTACAGCCTATATTAATTAGAACTAATTATAATAGGTTATACCTTATACGGCACTGCAGTTTTTACTCAATCACATCTAAGTTTGCCATGACAGGCACGTGTAAAATAAATATAATATATCCCGCACACGTTAGATGTTATTAACTCCCTAACCGCAGTGCCAAAGCACGTCTTCCTAGATCGACGTTTCGAGTTACACTAGTTGTCCCCAAATCTAATTTTTGGCAACCGCCTAAAATTGGTCACGTGACGTTATTTTATATGTGCACACAGGTGTTATTTTGGGCCGATCATCCCTTGTCAGGAATCCATCTCCCCTGGCTTAGTCACTGTCAGAGTTGTCATCACTTGTTTTGACTCCCAAAACAATCCAGCGAGTTCCTGTACGATCCCAACAACGAGCTTCCACAACACCCCGCCAATCCGCGTGATGTCCGGAAACTCTAAATGACAGACGGGACTATTTCATGTCACTAGCTGGCAATTCTACGTTGATCCGCCCTGTTGATAAACTATCAAAGTGGTGTATTGAGTCATCTCACTCACTTCCCCTACACATCTGCAGCTGTTAACTTTGCCTGACCTGTGATGGTTGGCATCTGATTGTAACCAGGATCTGACGGGTTCTATCTGTATTCGAATGTTGATAAACTGTCAAAGCGATGCAGGGATTTATCTCACTCACCACCGAATGTTCCTAATCTGTCGACCAGATGTAAACACGTGCAGCTGCAACCCCGACTGTTTTCTCTGGATTTGTTGAAACAACCTGTGGCCTCGAACATGCCGCTAATTAGAACGCCTTTTATTCTCATCACTGGTTAAATCACGTTGGTCTATTATGTGACATCATTATCCTGGAGAAACCACTAGAATCCGTCTACAAAGCTCCGTCAGTTTATGGACACCTCTTTCTCACTCTCTATCACTGCCGTATCATGCCCCCTCTCATTCTTCCCCAACGCAACATACTCAACAACTCTAGCTTCTACAAATTAATAACAATTAATTTATTAAAAGAAAAGTGTAATGTATGTGAGAAGCGTATGCGAAGAATGTGTGACGTGTTCTATAATGTGTGTAGAATCGGACCATCAGATCAATAGCCCAGTCAGTTCATCCTTGCAAGGACACACCACAGCACGTTAGGTCAGCACAAAACAACCTCACCCAGTGATGTATCTCTCCTGCCAGACACTGACTTTCTTCCGTAGCTACCTGATAATCCATGTACATGATCATCCGAAATAGATACAGTCTATAATTTACCACTGATCATGGACCGGTTGCACACTGCACATTATAAGTCCCTATAGTTCTTAAAATGTACAAATCTCTGTACTGTGAAAATAAGTATCACTGTTGTTGGTAATAGACTTGATCCTATCTATTGTCTATATTGTCTCAATTACAATGTCCCTTGTAATATTTCACTGGAATCTACCACACCATGTGAATGTTACATTTAAAGTTCTCGTTTAGTTACTATTGTTCGTATGATATGTGGTGTATCAACAAACATCACCCATCCTAGGTGAACCTTATCACACAGGAATCGTTATATGGTTTTGCTCTTCTGAGCCATGTTATGGTGGACCCTCCTGATCATGGGCCCAGCGTAAACACTATTGTCCAGACTTTCTTCTCGGACGTTATTCATTTTCCGTAAAAACAACATTGACTGTTCAACTGGTGTTCTTCCCAATCGGAGTAAAACTTCTTCAAAACGAGTGTAGAGCTTCCTCGTAACTGGCAGGGAACTTGTTAGAGAAATAACACACCTGGTGAGATCACTAGTCACTGATCCTACCAGCTGAGTGTAGGCCTACGGCCTCGCTCAGATATTTATCAGCGAACTAAACTCTGTCATAGAGCAGATGAGCTCATCACCTAGGTCCGAATCAGGCTATGACAAGGAAAGACCAATAAACAGAGTGTAGAACCCCAGTGGGCACCCCACTGAAAGATCCCACTATTGGACACTTCCCCCATCTCCCAACCCATCCTTAATCTCTCCAAATATCACCCCACTACACTATTCTCACTAGCAGAGCTAATTCTCACTTCACTACTCTATTCTCAACTAACAGAGCTAATCATCACTTCACTACTCTATTCTCAACTAGCAGAGCTAATTATTTCCTCACCCTAGCTAGTTTTAACAAGGCTACTGCCTATATTAATTAGGCCTAAATACACTATATGTAATACCTTATGCAACACCGCATCACTCCTGGATGGCCTCTACAATTTGCCATAAAGACACATGTTATTTAATCTTTAATTAAATCTAACACTGTAGATGCTCTCCGAATTCCTAACAGCGGTACAGAAACACGTCAGCTCAAGTCAACTTTCTTGTCTACACTAACTGTAAACAAGTCATGTTTTTGTCAAAGAGCCTTGGAGTGTTCTAGTGAAGTTCTTTGATGTCAACACATCAGAGGGTTCCAGGGGCAGACTATCCATTTCAGAAATCTTCTCTCCCCCTTGCTTAATCAATGCAAAAGTGGTCTCTCTTGTTTCAACAACCAAACCAAGCTAGCGAGTTCCTGCATTCTCCCAATCGGGTCACAATAACAAGCCTACAATTTTCTGTCTTGTGGGGAATTTTCAAAGACGACTGTCCTGTTTGATCTCACCGACTCCCCGTAGTAAATAACTTGTAGTTGCGAATCAAACTGTCTTTGGTATTTTTATAATCTGATTGTTAAATTACAGTGATTTCACGACAATAGTTATCTAGAGATGTCATTAGTCCGGATACTGACTGGGCCCCTATTATTTATGTTTAGGTTCCTTTTACTGGATTCAGTTATTATAAAGAATACGAAAACCAGAACAGAACCAGGATGAGTGCACTTCTGTGTTTGTCACTGACTGCCTTGGTATGGACAGCTACCATGTTACATGTCTCCTTTTCACACGTCCACACGTCATCGAAGAAAATAGAAGACATGGTTCTACTGGAGGAGCAGATCTTAAATGATTTACAGACAGCCGTCCAGCAGCTGGGAAATGAAACTGCCGTGTCATTTTTCTCCAAGTAAGTTATTAGTACACAAGTATTATATCTCATTTATGATTACTTGTTTCTTTAATATGTTTAACTAAATGTTGTTGATGGCATGGCATGTGATGGTAATGATGATGATGGTGATGATGATGATGATGATGATGATGATGATGATGATGATGATGATGATGATGATGATGATGATGATGATGATGATGATGATGATGATGATGATGATGATGATGATGATGATGATGATGATGATGATGATGATGATGATGATGATGATGATGATGATGATGATGATGATGATGATGATGATGATGATGATGATGATGAGTGATTAACAGAATGTTGTTTGAATTTATCTGAGTGCCAGATAACAATGATTGAAGAAGAAAATGTTTGATGTTAAATCAGTTCCGCTTCTTCGTCTTCGTTTCTTCTATTTTCACTCCTATGGTTCTTCTTCCTCATTTTTCGCTACGTGTGAGAGTGAGAGAGTGGGTGACTGAATGAGAGAGTGAGTGAGAGAGAGAGAGAGAGAGAGAGAGAGAGAGAGAGTGAGTGAGTGAGGGAGTAAGTATGAGACACAGAGAGAGTGTGTGTGTGCGTGTGAGAGATTGAGTGAGAGAGAGTGAGAATGAGTGTGTTATAGAACGAGTGAGTGTGAGAGAGTGAGTGTATGTGTGTGTCAGTATGATTGTCTCTGTGTATGAGTGAGAGAGTGAGAGTATGTGAGGTGGTAAGTGAGTGAGTGTGGGTTAGATAGTCAGCGAGAGAGTCTCCTTGAGAGAGTGTGAGAGAGAGTGAGAGATCACTGAGTGAGAAATTAAGTTGTCTGTCTGCTTGTCTCTCTGTGTGTGTGTGTGTGTGTGTGTGTGTGTGTGTGTGTGTGTGTGTGTGTGTGTGAGTAAGAGAGTGAATGAGTGAGTAGGGAGTCTCTGTGGCGAAGTGGTCAAGCCGTTTGACTCGTGCTCCGAAGGTCGTGGGTTCGATTCCGGACCGCGTCCTTCGGTTTACGAGTTAAATGTTTCGGAGACTCCTGTGGGTCGTCGCTTAAAGCTACAGAGTTCGTGCTTTGTGCGACGCTTTCCGTGCTGCGGAAAGAGACAGAGCCATATGGGATAAAACACCCGGTGCAATGAAGTCGACCCTGTCGACTTTTAAGAGACTTTTTTTTTTTGAATGAGTGAGTAAATTTAGAGAGTGAATGAGTGTGAGTGAGAGAGAGAGAGAGAGAGAGTGAGCGAGTTAGTGTAAGTTAGAGAGTGAAAGAGCGAGTGACAGAAATCAAATCAAATCAAATCAAATCAACTTTATTAGGGTCACAAATTGGGCGCGCAGGCCCGTCTTACATTCGGCCCTTCCAATCACTCGTCTTTCGTTCATCAAGAGCATTATACATTTACATAGGAAGAAAAATAAACATTGTGAAATGAATGTTGTAAACATAAACAAGGCTAATTACCATGTTATGAGGCCCATCTCCCACCTATCCATACATCACCCCACCCACACCCCCACCTACCCACACACACGCGCACCAAGGGACACATAAACACCCCCACCTACCGACACACACGCACACCAAGGGACACATACATACCCCACCAACCGACCCATCCCCCCAGCACATCCCCCACCCACACACACTGCCCTCACCTGATCCCCCAACCAAAACACACTCGCCACCCACAAACATTCCCCCACCAACCCACACATCCCACGCCCATCCACATCCTACCCCACACATCCTCTCCCCACCCACACCTCAAACCACCAATCCCCCAGCCACATCTTCATCCACAACATATTCCCCACCCACACACACAACCCCCCCCCCCCCCCCACCAACCCACACATCGCACATCCACTCACACATCCCCAAACCATACACACACATCCCCACCAACTGACATGTCCCTACCCCCCCCCCCCCCCACACACACACACATCTCCCTAACCACCCATACATCCCCAATCCACTCACACACACCCCACCACCCACACATACAACTTCCACCCACCCACACATGCCTTAACCTAATCCCCCACCACACAATCCCCCACCCGCACATCACATACACCCCCTACCACGCACTATTCCCAACCCACGCACCACACACACACATATCCCTCACCAACACATCCCCACTTACACACCACACACATATCCCCCACCCAGATACCACACAATACACAATACCACACACACACATATCCCTCACCAACACATCCCCACTTACACACCACACACATATCCCCCACCCAGATACCACACAATATTCCCACCCACACCCACACAGATACCCTTACCCATCCACCCCACATACCCCCACTCACACACCACAAAAATCCCCCACCCACACACACATACCTCACCCACACAATATCACCAACCAACACACCACACACCTCTCCCCACCCACACACGCATTCCCTACCCGTCCACCAACACACACTCACTCACGCATAAATCCTCCACTACGCACCCACACACCCCCACCCACCCACTCCTAGCCAAACATCTTTCGATCACATTACCCCTACCCCCACACACATCCTCCACCCACTCACACATCCCACCCCGACACATACAACTCCCTCACCCACCTACACATCCCTAAGCCACTCACACACCCCCACCCACACATTCCCCATCCACATACACACATCTCCCACCCACACTCCCCCACATACTTCCCCCAACCACCACAATCCCCTGCTCACCCACACATATACCCCACCCATACGGTATTTAACTGATAATATGACAGATGAGAATACACACACATATGGATTCGCGTGTTACATAACATGCGTGTTACATGACATGCATCTGCTCAGCTCTCTCTCTCTCTCTCTCTCTCTCTCTCTCTCTCTCTCTCTCTCTCTCTCTCCCTGTATTCTTTCATATACACACACACACGCATGCGCGCGCTCACACACACACACACACACACTAACACATCAACTCTCCCACTGTCTCACTCTCTAACACACAATCCTTTCACACACACACTCACTCTCTCAATCACACTCTCTCACACATACACATGAACGCATGCACGCACGCATACACTCCCTCACTCACTCTCACACATACACGTACGAATGCAAGCAATGACACATTCCCCCACCATTTCTCGCTCAATCACTCTCTCCACACACACATGCGCACACACGCATTCACTCTCTCCCTCTCACTGACACCCACTTTCTCTCTCTCTCTCTCTCTCTCTCTCTCTCTCTCTCTCTCTCTCTCTCTCTCTCTCTCTCTCGCTCCCACACGCACACACATATATAGTGAACAATTATAGTTAAACAATTATAATGAACAATTATACTGATCAATTATACCAATAAATGAATTATGGTGGCATATAGTCGGTATGGATTAAGTATTGAAAGAGTTTTCGGTTAAATGTGTAGGGACTCATTGGAGTTTTCAGATCTGGAGGCAGATCATTCCATAAGTGAGCACCAGAATAGGCGAAACATGTTTTGTATAGGTCCAATCTAGGCTTTGAACGAGTGAGCGAGTCTGAGATTGAGATGAGATACATACATACTTGCATGCATGCAGACGCACGCACGTACGCACACAGGCAGCCAGGTAGGCAGGCAGGCAGTCAGGCATGCATCACATACATTTTATGTTTACAGAATGAATTGGACAAGTTTTTTTTACCCCTAATTCAATATCTAGTCTAGTCTTTCCTCTTGGGCCTAAGGCGGCGCATAGGGCAGAAGTAGTGGCTCTTCATATTTGTGCGTAGCGCTAACATTTGGAGCCAGAAATCTGATTCTGTAACAACGACGAGTTTTATGATGGCGGATTGTCAAGCCGCCGATCAACCGACTTAAGTCAAGCTAGAAGAAAACACGTCCAGCCATCCTGACCCAAGCCGGAAACTCTCTCAACAAACAAGCAGACTAAAGCCCGTGGTCACCGCACCACATCACCCCACACTGGTCTCACGAACCGTGAGCAGCCGTGAACTGGCCAAACATACCTGTGCTGGGCAGACGGGTTCAGGGCAGCGAGGCGGACCTCAGGAACTTGTAAAATAGCTATGCACAAACACACAATTATACATACAGGAAGTGATAAACATGAAATAGGTGTGGGACTACTGTTTGATGAGAAAACAGCTACATTAATAAATGGTTATTTCTATATGTCTCCGATTGAGAACTGTAGCTCGCGATAACTAGCTGGGAATCTCTCAGTTGTACTTACTAGGCAACATTACCTTTTGATCTGAGCTCATAATTCAATATAATATGCACAATTGATAAGCAACAGATGAGTGATTTGGAAGGGCCGTATGTAGGACAGGCCTGCGAGCCTAATTTGTGACCCATTGAAAATATTTTTTCACTTACATTCCACTTGTTTCCCCTCTTCATGCTCTCTCCCTTTCTCCTCCTCCTCCTCCTCCTCCTCCTCCTCCTCCTCCTCCTCCTCAACCTTCTTCTTCTTCTTCTTCTTCTTCTTCTTCTCATGCTGCTGCTGCTGCTTCTACTGCACCTACAATTATTTCACCTTCACCTCCTTCATCTTTAGCCCCGAATATATCCTACCACCTGTGTTATCCAAATGTTTATCTGGCTACTTGAAATAACATGTATACTCTTTTGTCAAATATATGGTTACACTCTGTTCTAACATGCAATGTCCAGTATATCAAAAATGTCTCCCAAATGATCTCATCTCATCTCATCATGTTCCTCTTGTACCTTGCGGTGTCGAGGTGAAGTAAAATCAGATGGAGAGTGCCCGCTTATGGGCTTCATGTATCGATATTCCCATGGACTCTGTTATTCCCTGCGCCCATCGTTTACGTGGTCGGCCTCTTCCTCTGCTACCCTCTGGTCTGTACATGATTGCTTGTTGTGGTATACTGTTAGTTGGTAACTTACTTACATGGCCAAACAATTTGACTTGCTGCCTACTAATAAAATCTAATGCAGCTATAACCCCCACTTTAGTCCTGATTTCTTCATTTCTGATCGTATCTCTTCTTGATACATTGAGTATTCTTCTCAGGAATCTCATTTCTGTTGTTGTGATTTTTCTTTTCTCTTTTTCTGTCATTGTCCAGGTTTTCCATCGGTAACTTAGAGTTGGTAGGAAGATTGTGTTGTAAAGTGCTTTCTTAGTAGGTATTGATACATGTTTGTTCTTTAGTATTGGTGCCATTTATCCAATGAGTTGGTTTGCCTTATTGCATCTATTTTCGATCTCGTCTTCTGATTTGCCATTTGATGATATTATACTTCCTAGGTACTTGAAACTCTTTACTTGTTTCAAGGGATTTTCGTTTAGGTGAATCGTTGTTGCTTTTTCTTCTTTAGTTATAGTCAATACCTCTGTTTTACTTGTGCTAATTTTCATGTTATGTTCCCTGCACATTTCGTTTAGACTATTCATGTGGTCTTGTAATTCAGCTTCTGATGTTGCTATTAGTGCTTGATCGTCCGCAAACAAGAGTTCTCTAGTGGTTAGATTTGCCGATGGTTCTTCTTCTGTGTTCTCTCGTCATGCGGTGTTCTTGCAGTCTCTGTTTGGCTGGTTTCTTTACACATGTTGTCTATATATGTTATGAACAAGAGAGGGGACAGGACACAACCTTGTCGTACTCCAGATCTTATGGTGAAGGGTTCTGAGTGTCCTCCAGTTGCTCTCACTATACATTCACTGTTCTTGTATAAGCTTCTAAATAGGTTTGTTAGATGTGTATTCACTCCATATTGTTTAAGGATTTCCCACAGCTTGTGTACACCTACTCTATGAATGCCTTTTCTTGGTCGACAAAGGCTAAGTAGAGTGTTTCATTGAATTCGATTGATTTTTCTATAATTTGTCTAAGAGCAAAAATGGCATCTGTGCATCCTTTATTTTTCCAAAATCCAAGTTGTGTTTCACTTAGCTGGGGTTCTATAATAGTTTGTAATCTTTTCTCAAAAATGTTGCAAAATGTTTTCTTAGTATGACTCAACAGTGAAATGCCTCTGTATTGTGTGCAGTCTCTTTGCTGCCTTTGTTTTTCCAATTATGGCGTTTCCCCAAAGTGTCCCACATGATATTTCCGTGTAAAACGTGTACAACAGAGCTTGACTCTAGTCCCACTTTGTGAAGACACATGAAGGGTGTAGCATAGGTGGGAGCGCAAGCGCAATTGAAATACCACTACTTTTATCGTTTCTTTATTTATTCAGTCTCTTGGTAGAGATTTGTTCGAAGCAGACGAGCATAATCTCCGGCGGGCCTATTCTCGCCTGTCGCGAGATCCGCGCAGTGGAAGGACGGGGGATTTGCTCGCAATAGACAAGTAATATCCCCTGCGGTAGCTCTGGCGGGCCTATTCCCGCTGGTCGCGGGGTCCGCAAAAGTCAGGTGGAGAGTCTGACGATAGTGCACGCTTTACACAGGACCGGACACCTGTGATTGACAGATGTGCGCCCCTAGGGTCCGGGCTCGTACGAGGCCCTCACTTGTGGGACTTGGCTGAAGGCCTCTAAGCCGGGACCCTTGGGTTTCAGGGTCTGGCCATCACTCGCCACCGGCTCGTGGTGGCGAGGTCTCGGAGGTTGACGCTGTGCCGCCAGCGTCTGCAGCCTACCTTGTGCCAGACGTATTGGTTACCCATTCCTCTGGATAACACAAGATAGGTCAAGAGAGGGATCATGTCGTTTGGGCGCCACATGTTTCTCTGAAGCTCTGCCCAGGCATTGTGATGGAATATTGGCCACATTCCAACTCACATACTTTGGTCTGTCAAGACTGCAAGGTGCCAACAACGTGTACAACATTACAGCCGACCAATCATTTATCTTGTTTATATGGTCATTAATATTCAGGATACAGCATTACGGTCCGATGTGTCCGTTATTTGATCTCTGCTGGTTTAATATAAAGTTTCAAGACTATGATGGTATTTCAATTGTTAGATACGAATTAAGTCCATATTCCATAATTGTTTGTCCATATGGATCATAGACACGGCTAAGAGAGTTTGAAAGAGACTGAAAGAGAGACAATGTAAGAGAGAGAGAGAGAGAGAGAGAGAGAGAGAGAGAGAGAGAGAGAGAGAGAGAGAGAGAGAGAGAGGAGACTGAACAAGAGAGCGAAAGAACGAATTTTATTTTCAAATGGCCACAAGACACCGACATCGACACACACACACACACACACACACACACACACACACACACACACACACACACACACACACACACACACAGAGAGAGAGAGAGAGAGAGAGAGAGAAAGAGAGAGGGAAAGAAATAGAGAGTGATAAATAATATCAGTAGTTGATTTATAGAGGCATATATTCGGCATAGAGTAATTATTGAAAGAGTGTTCGGTTGAATGTGTAGGGGCTCACTGGAGCTTTCATATCTGATAGAAGGTCATTCCATAAGTGAGCACCAGAATACGCAAATCATATTATGTATAAGTGTCAGAAGTCAATGTTTTCTCACAACGGAGTTGCAATGGGCGCGGGTTCACTTTCCACACGTTTACAACCTAAGCAGGCAAACTTAGGACAAATGTCTTTTATAGGGTGAATAAAGGACATGTGCCGGGATACCCAAGCACACAGCTGGAAAGGGCTCTTACCTTATTCATTGCTGTGTGCCACTTTAATGGCATAAAGTAACATACCTTTAATGCCATGCGCCACTATAGTGGCAAAATGTTGACAGTTTGTTATTTGCTTTATTTCGCTCAACTTCCGTAATTTTAATCCCCGGTCAAATACATTTTACACTGGAAGAAGGTATGCCTTCCCCAAACACTTGACGCTGGGTAGCAAATATCTCAACTTTGAGCAGACATTTTAGTTAAATTGTGGTTACTTTTATGATTTGAGAAAAGACAGGGTTCTTTGGTTTTTGGCCTCGCATATTTACATTAGATAAAAGTTTTAAACAATTTTAGATTATAATTATTCTGATTAAAAGGACTTTGTGAAAGATTCTAAACTGATAGCACGTGGTTAATGTGGTTATTCAGTTAAAATAATTTATTTAGAAGGCGGTTATAATGGAAAACAAAACTAACCGTGAAAGTTTTTCATCATGTCGAATTATAATTGCTCTTATGGGCCACACTTGTCCCTCTAAGTTTGCTATACCTAACACAATTACTCTTAGGAGTATTTAAATAATTAAGTTTAAAAGAATACTAATTATAAGCAGCCGATTTCACACTAAAAAAATATCACAGTTGGCTGCGCTGGAATGAAAGGAAGACGTGTAGAAAATTTCATCTCAATCGGATGGACCGTTCGCGAACGCATAAAGGACACACACACATGCATCCTCTTTTATATATAAGATATATATATTGTTTCACAGCAAAAATCTGAATCGCATGTTCGTGATTTTTTATATTTTGTGCGAAAATGATGTGCTTCAAAATAGGACGTTTTAATCGTGTTTTATTGGTGTTAAGGAACAGTTCTTGTGATATTGGTGAAGAAAAGTTGTGTATTTATCATTATTCAGTAAATCTCATTGGATTATCATCAACGATTCAGAAGTAGTGCTTTGGTAAGTGGACATTTTCAATAATTCTCACCTCTGTCTTCAATTTTCTTTTTTTAGAAAATCTAAGATTTTTAAAGATATTTCTATCCTCTAGCAATAGTAGCTATACGGACGTGTTCCTTGTGCAATCTCCTGTAATTTTATATAAAATACAATATAGCTGCTACCATTTCAACCATTTGTAGATCATTACTTCCCTTTTTCTGCCATCAATTTCTGTTTCGTCCAAACCCACTTTTTGTAGGCATTGAATCAGGTAAAAAGGTAAAGGCAGCTGGTCTCGGTATCCCCAAAGAATGGGAACGAGGAGGCTAGTTTAGATTACTAGGCATGACAGATTCCTTTCATGACAAGTCTTTTCCCCACCAGGTGTCTTTTTGTTTTCATGAACAGGATTGTGTAACCTGGCGCTCTGGTTGAGAGCTTGAAATAGACGATCCAGAATGTGTAGTTTCTAAGACCTACACATATAAACTCCTATCTATACCTAAAAAACAAGCACATAAACAACATGGTGATGATGTCTGGCGATGTTTTTCATCTAGGTTTACCGCTTATACTTTAATCTCTCTGTATCGCTCTCTCCCCTTCTCTCTCTCAATTTATGGAGTCGGACCTTTCCGTGGTCGAAGAGATCCCGTCTCCATATCGCCCATTCAGACATGTGGCTTCTTTGCTGCTGCCCCTTCACCAACATTGTTTCAGCAGATTAAGTGTTCAGTTGTGGTAATACAATAGTGTCTGATGGTCGGGCTTACATGCTGGTGATTAGTCTCTGCGTCAGCCTCATGTTAGCTACGATGAACGCACATTCATCATGTATTTGTAATTGCTACGCACACAATATTCCCGTCTCATAGTTTGTGTATTGTATACACCACAATACCTTTCCTTCAAACACAACCACGAAGTATCGTATAACATCACCATGGGATAACGTGCTACATCTGAAACCTACCACAACAATAATCAATATTGATTTATTTGGTTGTTTCGGGATTTGGGGTTTAAATATTGAGCGCAACCCACTACTGGCAACGTTGATCGCATTCCGGTACGAACTTAAGCCTTGTCTACGTCAATAATCAATATGCATAAAGACAGCTATTCATAATAATAGCACAGCACATATTCACCCTAATGTGTTACTATTATACACTAGTACACTAGTATAACTATCTTAAACATCATATACATTCCGTATATTTAGATTATAATTAAAATATGCATAGAAACTAGTACTAGCATAGCATGCGCCCGTGTGTTGCCGGGGCCCATACGGGAGAGCAAAGAATAGTAACACTGTTGCCTACCATGCACGTCATAAGTGGCGACTAAGGAGGCTATGGTTCCGTCGCCCTGCTACTGAGTGAGTGCGTGACGCGACACTGTGAGCTGTGAATTTCGTGTGGAATGCTTTTGCATCTGTCCGCGGTTGTTTTTCGCGTGAACTGCATGTTCGGAACGATAACGGCCTGCTGTTGCTGGATTGACTGGTTTGCCTTTTCGGTTCACGAGTGCATTTTTCAATAGACTCCTGGGAGTCGTCACTGTAGCTATAGAGTTCGTGCTTTGTGCGGCACTTTCGGTGGGTCGCCCTGCAGAAAGAGACCGAGCCATATGGGATAAAACCCCTGTCAATGAAGTCTTTCTGGTGACTGCCGTTTTCATCGACGATGAACTGTATTTTTCGTGGACTTTTGTGTTGGCATTCTGGCGGCGGCATTATGCACAGTGTACCTCTACGGGCTATTGGCTTGCCGACACTCCTGTCTATTCCATTGTTCACATGGGGCAGTGAGGAGTATTTTGTGATATTCACTGGCACAGGAACGGAGCAATATGGGGACGCCCCGTTGCCGTGAAGTTGGAATCGCGACTAACTAACTAACTAACTAACTAACTAACTAACTAACTAACTACTAACTAACTAACTAACTAACTAACTAACTAACTAACTAACTTACTTACTTACTTACTTACATTCTGTATATTTAGATTATAATTAAAATATGCATAGAAACTAGTACTAGCATAGCATGGACTTCCTACTTATGTGTAAGAATGAAAGCAATATTGTAATATAACTATAAACAACAAAATGAAACAATGGTAGTTCTCATAGTAGAGACATACATCGGACAGACGAAATAAAGTCCGCCAATGTTGCGACTGTCGCTACTTAGCCACTTGTATGGTAAGAATAAAATAAATATAGTAATATTAATATATACAACAAAATGAGACAATAGTTCTCTTTGAAGTGACATACATCGGGCAGGCGAACCGCCAGTGTATAGACTGGGTTCTTAGCTGAATAGTTACTAGGAAATAAAGTCCATATGAAATTCAAAACACGAAAAGACTCAAGACTTATCGGGAAATGAAATATACATATGAAATCGCTTTCTACCTGATTCTTCCAGAAGACGATTCTAATGGAGAATTCCCAACCCCTAGAATATCTACAGGTTTGGTTATCTCACTTATCTCTCAGAAGTAGGCCTTATTCTTCTGATATTGCGTTTAACACATAATGTGGGCATGGGGGTTTCCTTGACCAGGCGTTGTGTCAGTCAGTTCACACTGTTGACCGGCTAGAATGTTTCCCTTGGTCTCGTATTTCATGGCGACAGGTGAACTGGGGAATTCGTTTACGATGTTTTATTTGATGCCAGACTGACTGAAGTTGTCATTACCTTTGCAGGTCATCTCGCCGGTGAATAAAAAAGTAAATTTGCGATTAGGCTCCCGTTGGTAGAATCCTACCCTGTGGTCGCTTTGATCTATTAACACAATTTTACGTTATAGATTGGTAGACGCCGTCGAACGGGGTGAAGTTTTATTCTTCTGTCTTCTCATTCCTCCTTTATTCCTCTTGATTGTAGAATGGTAGATTCATTCTGATATTATCCTGGGCTTTCCACCCCAATAAATCCAATCTAGACTTTGCAACATGTAATAAATTTGAGCGCTTGCTGTTCATTGCATGAAATTGAATCAAGGGTAGCACATACTCAGTGGTATTTTGAGATATAATTTTCAGCAGCTATGATAAAGAAAATAATTCATAGCTTATAGCTTGTTTTTCAGTGTGGCAAGACTAGTATAACATCTGTTACCTTTTGCATTGATTAGATGCATTCAGCAACATATAATTTTGTTTGCGTGCGGAGTATGATTTTCACACTATGTAAGTAAAGTACAGGATCCTGTCTCACCCTCCAAGCGTATTGAGTATTGGAGGCTCCGTGGCGAAAGAGTTTCGGACTCAGTTCATAATCCCATATACTCGCGTTCAAAACACAGCTATGGGCGATTTGGCAGCAGGCCGCTTTGCGTTGGCTTTTACGAAATAGTATGCGTGCCGGTCGTTCAGAAAGCAATGGCAAATTACTAAACGTAAACTTGCCAAGAGATCACAACAGCAAAAATACTGGTGTTGACAGCAAAGTTCTGTAAAGAATATGATAAAAATAATCAAACATAAATAAACTCTTTTCTTCCCTACCGGCATATTGTGTAAATCTTCTTCCTCTTCGTTCCATTATAATAGGTAAATGATAAAAGTATAGTAATAGTAATAGATTCCTTTCAAGTCATAAGGCGTATGAGGTATATAGATATAACACCATATTATTAGACAACAGCGCACTCCGTGTGTGATGCGGTCAATTTCTATTGGCCAGCTGTACTTCCCATAATATTTCCTAGTGCCCAGTTTTGGCTGTAACCAGGTCGACGAACAAAACTATCATCCACAATGTGTTGATAGCGCTTTGTTGTGTTATGTTATTATATGATACGTCGTACTACGTCACTGCACATTGGGCATTCTCATGCGTGCTTAGTGCCCCGATGCAGCAGCCATCCCACAGTATTTCTGCACTCTTTTTCCATGAGGTGTTGGTTATGGTCCCACAAAGGCGACATTGTGGTGCTTGACCAGGCCTTACTCCCAGTTCGCGCAGTCAGGCTAGAGTCGTTATCTCCTCAGTATCCGCCAAATGAAGTCCATACTAGTACTTCACTGATTATATATGCTCTGCCTATGCTCCTTCCCAGTTGCGGTGGTGTATTATTTGCCAGATCTTCTGCACGCTCGTTACCCCTTACTCTGCATGTTCAGGTGTATACATCGAGTTGAGTGAAGTGAGGCGTGACTTTCGAATGCTGTATATTTATTCGGAGCGAAGGGTGCCGTTTTTTTAGTAGGCTATTCATGAAGTCGGATATGATTATGATGCGTGTGATTTCGTGTTCTGCTGCCCATGCGAGCGTTTTGAATACAGCGGTGATCTCCACAATTAGGCTTGATGGAGTTATCTTGAAGGCATCCCCATTGATTGTTCTTCCATTCTTTTGTGCTAGCCCATGATGACCCTGAGCCCCGCTTTATGTACCGAGCTATGTCTTCTGGACGTTAATTTGTTCGACCAATTCCTTTATCTCAGTGTCGACCGATACAGGCAACTGAACTCTCCAGTAATCTCCTAGTGTTTAGATACCTGAGAATGTATTTGTAAGTCCTCGGGTATGCGAGTCTATTCCTCTCCATGTTGAAGGTCACCCAAGCCACAGACATGCTTGGTTATCTCTTCAGCCTGGACCAACTAGGAGAGACCTCCTTTATGCCATTAAAAGCGCTGTGTAGGGGGTGTTTTTTTTTTTATTTTTTTTAATTTGCTAGTTTATGCCCTAACCTGTGCAATGTTATACCTTGAGGCCACCGTCGGTAAATCATAGATGTGCTGAATGACCGGGCACGCGGTGTCCTTTGTGCAGCCGAGTATGAGTCTCATTGCTTTATTTCTCAAAGCGTCTTATCTTTCTAGCTGTGTTTTACTGACGGTGGGGAGGCCCAGTTGGTAAATTATGATACTTAGCATAAGTCCTTGATAAAGAAGGAAGAGCAGGCGTTGCTTAATGTCAGCTGTTGCCATCACCTTTAATGATAATAAATCTTTCCTGGCTCCGATTATATCATTGTCGACGTGATACTTGTATAACATCCATCCATCAATGTGCCATGCAGGAAAGCGTAGGGCGGTCATAACTCGCCATTTCACTCGATCACCAGAGTCCTGAATCAGCTCATTGTTTCTATCTCTACCATGCCATGTGGCTAAGCCATCCAGGTATTTACTTCTCGGTCTTCCCCTTGGTCTGTTCCCGTCGATCTTGCCAGTTGTCACTAAGTTCTCCAGTTCAATTCTTCTCATAACATGTCCAAAAATGTTGACTGTTTACGTCTAATTTCTCTAATCAATTTACAATTTTCATCTGTTTCCTGTAGTTCTTGGCAGTTAGTTTTTTTTTTTTTTGTTGGTCTGTCCATGGAATTCTTAGCATTCTCCTCAGAAACCACATTTCTACAGCTATCAGATGTTTTTCAGCTTGACTGCTTATTGTCAAAGTTTCACCTCCATACAAAAGTACCGGCTCTATGCAACACCTCAACACTTTTTCTCGTTTCAATTGACAACATTTTATTGGTCAGTATGTTTTTCATCTTGCTAAAGGCTACTTTCGCCAAGGCGATTCTTGTTCTAATCTCTTCAAGGCATCTCCAATCAGATGTTATGACTGTTTCAAGAAAATTGTACCGATTCACTTGTTGAAGAGTATTCCCATTTACTTGTATATTACATTGTGGTATTTCGTTCTTCCTAGTGACGACCATAATCTGTGTCTTTTTACAATTTAATTCTAACCCCAGTTGTTCACTGCATGCAACAACCGCATCTACTAATTGTTCCAGATAGTGCTCATTTTCTGCACTCAATACTGTATCATCTGCATATCTAATGTTATTGATGTTTCGTCCTCCAATGCTGATTCCATTTATATCTTCTACATTTCTAAAAATATTTTCACTATATATGGAAAAAAAAGAAAACTACTGAGCGTAATCTTGCCAATAAATCAACATACAGCTGAAAGATGGTGGTGTTGACAGCGATGTCCTGTAAAGGATATGCAATAATAAAAAAAAAGTGGGGGGAAAAGATCTGGGGACATTACACATCCCTGCCCAACACCTCTCTTAATAGGCTGATATTGTCCCACTTCATTATCAATCCTTATGGTAAATTATTGTTAGGGAACATACAAAGTGTATTTGTATAAATTTTGAGACAGGGGATTTTCTTGGTCAAGTGGTTAAGCCATCGGCTTCATATTGGAAGCTGAAGACCGAACGCTAGTTTATGCCTTAACCTGCCCAATGTTGTACCTGGCGGCCATCGTCGGTAAATCATAGATGTGCTGCATGGCCGGGCACGAGGTGTCCTTTGTGCAGCCGAGTATGAGTCTCATTGATTTATTTCTCATCGCGTCTTATCTTTCTAGCTGTGTCTTGCTGACGGTGGGGAGGTCCAGTCCGTAAACTAGGACACTTAGCATAAGTCCTTGATAAAGAAGGAAGAGCAGACGTTGCCTAATGTCAGCTGTTGCCATCACCTTTAATGATATTAAATCTTTCCTAGCTCCGATTATAACATTGTCGACGTGATATTTGTATAACATCCATCCATCATGTGCCATGCCGAAAAGCTTGGGCGGTCATGACTCGCTATTTCACTCGATCAACAGAGAGTGTATGACAAGGGATTCTTTTACTTCCTAGGCATAGTTTAGCAGGATAATTTGGCATACAGCCAACACACTAGTGCTGTTATTTGCCTTACCTTCCTTTGCATGGTCACTTTTTAGAAGTCTAGATCATCTCTGGGGGCCTGTATACATGTTGTTGGTTTTTTTAAATTTACACTACCTAGATTTACGAGCCATTTCTATCTTTTATTATAATCTTTCATTCTGACAATCTGCATGTCGCTACTTTTGTATTAAAACTATATCCGTAGTTAGTGAC
Organism: Cepaea nemoralis; assembly: GCA_014155875.1. NCBI lineage: Eukaryota > Metazoa > Mollusca > Gastropoda > Stylommatophora > Helicidae > Cepaea > Cepaea nemoralis. The sequence continues at coordinate 180,979 of JACEFZ010003868.1, forward strand.
CATGCTACATCGGCAATAATTGCTTCTATAAGTTCTTCTATAATTGCTGCTATACTTGCTTCTATAATTGCTTCTATACTTACTACTATAATTGCTTCTATAATTGCTTCTATAAGTGGCTCTATAATTGCCTCTATAATTGCTTTTATATTTTATTCTATATTTTTTTTCTATAATTGCTGAGATAATTGCTTCTATAATAACTTCTGTAATTGCTTCTATAATAGCTGCTATAATTGCTTCAATAATTGCTTCTATATTTTTCTCTATAATTGCTTCTTTAATTGCTTCTATAATTTCTTCTATAATTAATTCCATAATTTCTACTATAATAGCTTCTATAATTGTTTAATTAATTGCTACTATAATTGCTTCTATAATTGTTTAAATAATTGCTGCTGTAATGCTTCTATAATTGCTTCTTATGAACTACTAAACAGACTCTAAGTGGAATTAGGAAGCATTTCTGTGATTGTAGGCCACTTCAAGTGGCGCGCGAAACACCGATAGTTAACCACATAAATAGAAACAGATTTGTAACGAATGTTCCTGTTTACAGGTTCTATCATGATCGTTTGCCAAAAGCGAGAGAGCGTCGGCTTGATCCACATGTGCTGGGATATCTAAGTCATCCAAACGGGGTCTACAACAGTATAAAGCAATTCGCTACTGAGTATGAGAACATCAGATCTACTCTGAGTAAGTGAGTAACACATGTATGAGTAAGTTAGTGGTACATGTCTGAGTAAATTAGAGGCACATGTCTGAGTGAATGTGTGGGACAGGTCTGAGTAAATGTGTGGGACAGGTCTGAGTAATGAGTGGGACAAGTCTGAGTAAATGAAGCTCAAAAATCTAAGTAAATAGTATCCACACAAATCTGAGTAAATTAGATGAATAAGTCTGAATAAATTAGAGGTACAAGTCTGAGTAAATGAGTAGAACACGTCTGTGTAAAAGTTTGATTGATTGATTTAGGAATCGACATCACAGCATTCGGGGCATTCCCATAAGTGCTCCGTCCCCATCCTCAGCAGCCAGCGAAGAGTTCCAACACTAATAGTACCAGTAGCAATCTGATTATAAGTCCGTCTTGCCTTTCCTCTGAGCGTTGAGCGTCGGCCAGATCCCTCCGTCACTCCTCGTTGTCTCATTCTTGCCAGACCATGGTAATCCATTTGCTCCTCCGAGGTGTGCACGTGCTCCCACAAGGCCGCAAACACGTCTGCCGTGTCATGTATCAATACTCCACCAAGTTCTGCAGAGCCAGCCAATCTGTCCGCCTGTTCATTTCCCAGCACACCGGCATGACCCGGAGAAAAGATCCAGGCGATGCTTGTCACCCGTGACCTCCGAAGTGAAGCAAGCCACTCCGCACGAAGTCTGCCCGTCCTCACCCTCGTCAGCATGCTTTCTGAGTCAGTTACAATCACGATGTGTGTGTGTGTGTGTCGTATTCTCCATCCAGCGGAGAGCCGCAGTGACTGCCTCCACTTCCATTCTTAAGCTGGATGTTGTGGTATCATATGCCAGGCTCTCCTGCCCCAAACATCGACCATTAGCTTTGGCTATGAACCCCCAGCCACTTCTCTCACCTCTTGACACCGAACCATCTGTGTAGATAATCACATCACTCGAGTGAGCATTGTCCTGAATTAGTTGCTGGATTTCCACTTCCGTGGCCCCTGCTGGCCACTCCCTGCACTCCCGGCTTAATGTGATTATAACTCTGCACAAGTCTGACTGCTCCGCTGGCACTCTGACCCACTCCTCTCCACGCCTAATGTTCTCCAAGGGGCACACCTGTCTGATCGTATCCTCCGCCTGAGCCATCCATCATTTCCCTCTTATCAGTCGCTGACCCTTAACTGCGTCCAGAGCCTCATGCAGTGGATGGTCTGTGTCTGCAGCTACTCTGAGGTATGCCTTCGCCTGCATCACCTTGAGCCTACCAGCAACAGTCGGCAGACCAAGGATGTAACGAATACACACTACTGGGGTGTCTCTAGTGCATCCCAGAATGACCCGCATAGCTTCGTTCTGTCTGCGCTCTAACTTCACCAGCTGACTCTCTGAGACAGTGAGCAGACCTAATCCATAATCAATTACTGAAGAGGATCAAGTGCTGGTATAGTGTGAAAAGCATTCTCTGCTCTATGTCTGTGTAAATTAGAGGAACGGGTGAGTAAATTAGAGGAACAGATATGCCTAAATTACAGGAATAGGTCTGAGTAAATTAAAGGAAAAGACTGAGTATACGAGAGGAACAGGTCTGAGTAACTTAGAGGAATACGTCTAAGTAAATTAGAGGCACAAGCCTGAGTACATATGAGGGACATTTCTGAGTATATGATGGCACAAATCTGAGTAAATGAGAAGAACAAGTCTCAGTAAATGTTAGGAACAAGTCTGCGTGAATTAGAGGAACAAGTCTGAGTAAATGATGATACAAATCTGAGTAAATGAGAGACTATAGCAAACGTTGTGAAAATGAGAGGCTTTTAGTATGTATAATAAATGGGAATTCAGAGTAAATATGAAGTATAATTCTGAGGAAATGAGAGACCTCACCCGACTGTGTTCATGATATCATCAGCGCAGTTCCCTATCAACTTCTCTAACGCACTCGATAAGTTAGGAAATGAGACACACACAACATATTAAATGAGAGACACACATTATATTGAATGAGGGGCAAACATATGAGGAAGTTACAGGTTTTAGATTGGGGTAATTTCAAGGCAGAAGTCTTAATAAATGAGAGATAACAGTATGTGTAATTGAATCGAACGAAGAACGAACGAACGAATTTTATTTTCAAAGTGTTCAGAAATGGGCACGTAGACCCTTCGAACAGTTTGCCTTATTATCTTTCTCCTTTCGTACATTATTTTATTTATAAATCTCTTAAGAGACGACACTCATCCGTTGTGTTGCAGGTGTGAGAAAATTGACAATGGAAAAGGAGATTGTGAAAGAATAAGTGTTTCATAGCAAGGGACATACATTAGAAACAATATAAAAAGACGGTAATAAACAGAGACATGCTGCAAGAATGTCTACTTACAAGTGTATGAAATAAAATGAGCAAAACAAACATAAGTAACTAACAAAAGTATAAGAAAATGAACCTTAATAATATATGATTCTTCTTATAAACTTGTAGCTTTCATTACAATGGAAAATGTATGTATATGTCTTTTAATGAATATATAGATTTAAATATACCTGCATGACTATCTGTTAATCGGTCTATATGTCGGAATGTATGTGTGTGCATGTTTGAATGTGGATTAATATGTATGTGGGTATGTCAGTATGTATATTCGCATTGTGGGTGTGTGTGCCTGCCTGCCTGCCTGCCTGTCTGCCTGTCTGTCTGTCTGTCTGTCTGTCTGTCTACGTGTGTGTGTCGGGAGGGGGGGAGGTGACGGTGGCTGCACTCTCGCCTGCCGGCCTGGTGGCTATAAGTTAGATCCCCATCGTGGAACATTCGGATGTTTAAATTGTCCTGGGCTCGCAGGTTGACCCATCATAAGATGGGTACCAAGAAATACCGTGGGAAGTAAAGTCGGCCGGCAGGACACCGACCACATGAGCCTCCCATCGCCGATTGTGGGTCTATAAAACATGGGTCTAGCACCATGTACCCAATGCGCGTGTGAAAGCGACCTTAACTTACTTTTATAAACATGTTTGTGTACGTGTGCATGTGTGTATGTGTGTATGTCTGTATGCACATATGTGTACACGTTTAATCGTATGTATGTCTGTATGTGAATGTGTGAATGTATGCGTTTCTATATATGTATGTATTATTTCTCTCTTGTTCTGCTGTCCAGACTTCACCCAAACGCCCTTAATTCAGAAACACCTGGACTCTATTGCGGCCGAGGAAGACGTCAAAGGAGCCAGGCAATCTATCATCCGTCTACAGGTATGTCTGAGATTTAACATCCTTCAGCCATCTTGCCCACCTTAACAGTGGAGCGGCTGGTAACTGATCACATCTGGCTAAATGTAGCTGTTGCACGTAAGTTTAGCAGTCAGCGAAACTCATCTTGGAGACCTTGGCGGGACATTGGATATCAGGCTTGCCTGTAGGTCTGTCGGGTCGTTATTCGTGTCCCCCTCGAGTTGAGAATTTAAATAAAAATATGACTTGGACGCCCGATCGACGTGTCTTGAAATGGTTAACAGAACATGTTCTGGGCAAGATGGTTGGTGTGATACTGACCACATCGCCCATCGAATGTTGATTATTCTATACAAATATAGGGAAGGCACCATATACCCAACACACTCTATTGCGTGGAAACGCCTCCTTTACTTTTCCTATTCATTGATCCATGACACAAACACGCCGCGCGAGAACGTGAATTATTTGCTTGTGTAATCTAGTTAATTAAATTGTGTTGCGTATCCCTTACGGGACGTTGCAGTCAACACCAGCTTTTTCAGCTGCTGTTGATGTACTAGGCAAGTGTTACGTTCAGTATTTTGCCATTGCTTTCTGAACGACCGGCCCCTATACCTTTTTCGAAAAAAAACCAGCATCGCCGTTTTTCGAACCCGGATATACGGGCTCATAAACAGCGTTCGCAAGCCCTTAGCCACAGAGACCGGCGTAACCTAGTATTATAAAATATATATGGTTAATGTAGTCCCATGGAAGATATTGTCGTTGTGATGTGACGAGGAAGGGACTGGCCAACTACTTCATTATGCCGTTAATTAGAAAATGTAAAGGCCTATCTCTTACATATCCCTACGGTATTATCGCACATGGAAAGACAAGGTAGAGGTTTTCAAGCGCTGTGCTGCAGAGGCCAAAAACGCAAAATGGGAATGTTTCATGAAGGAGATTGGAGGTGATAAAACACTGCGAAAATTCTGGAAACTGCACAGACAAATGCAAAGAAAAGATCGGCCTATGACAGTTGGAACAATTTATAGAGATGATGGTGCGTGTGACAAGAGACAAAGATAAAAAGGGGGGCAGCGTTTGTCCTGAAATTTTTTAGAGCAGACCAATCATAATGATGCGGACATCAGGGATGCAGTTAGAGAGGAATTATCTGGCACCATGAAGAATATGCATTATGAAGACATCATAGGGGTTGAAGATGTTAAACATATTTTGAAAAGGGCAAAAGACACGGCACCAGAGGTTAGGTATGGCCACATGAAGGCTTTGAGCGATGCAGACCTGAAGGAAATGACCGTCTGCTTTAACTAGAGCTTTAGGACAGCATCAGTACCCCAGGATTGGATGCACAGCTATCTAATCCCTCTCCCAAAACCATTCAAGGATCATTCAAAGCTTAGCGGCATTAGGATCATCACCCTTCAAAATACATTTGGGAAGGTTCTAGAGAAGATAGCCACTGTCAAGCTGCAAGAGTTTTTGGAAAGGGGGAAGCTTCTTCCAAGAGGTCTGGGGAGTTACAGGCCAGGAAAAGATACCTGGTCATATGCAGCCACATTTGCCTTTGATGTTTATAAGGGGTTCCAGAGTAGACAGGAAACGATGACGGCAGCGTTTCATCTCGAGGATGCGTACAATAGAGTTCGATATGATATTTTGATGCAGAAGGGGGTCAATCCCTGGTTGGTGAACTGGATAGCGGCCGTCCTGCATTCTCGTCGGGTAGCTTTCCGTCTAGGTGCATGAACCTCAGAGCCACATATTTTAACCCCGGAACTGCCACAGGGATCTGCAATCTCACGAGTGCTCTTTAACGTGTATACGAGCAAGATTGCAAACCTAGAAACACCTGGGGTTGGAAGAATACTAACATTTGCAGATGATATTCTTGCATATAGGCAGGGGAGAGATAGGGAGCAAACAGCCCAGGAGTTACAGGCGACAGTAGATAAAGTGATTGACTGGTGCACAGAAATGAGTGCTGTCATCCACCCGGAAATGGCGGCTGTTTTGTGGTGCTCTCTGGACAACAGGATTGTGAAAGCTGATGTCCCAAGCCGCTCGGTAGATGGTAGAAGTGTCACCAGAGAGAACAAACTGAAGTATCTGGGAATCACATTTGACAGGAGCCTGTCCTTCAAGGATGTGGAGACGGTTGTGACAAAGTCTCAAAAGGGACTCAATGCAATTAATACTATGGCTGCATTGGACACAGAGCAGAGAATGCTTTTCACACTATACCAGCACTTGATCCTCTCAGTGATTGATTATGGACTAGGACTGCTCACTGTCTCAAAGAGTCAGCTGGTGAAATTAGAGCGCATACAGAATTGAAGCTATGCGGTCATTCTGGGATGCACCAGAGAACCCCTGTAGTGTGTATGCGTTACATCCTTGGTCTGCTGACTGTTGCTGGTAGGCTCAAGGTGATGCAGGCGAAGGCATACCTCAGAGTAGCTGCAGACACAGATCACCCGTTGCATGAGGCGCTGGACGCAGTTAAGGGTCAGCGACTGATAAGAGGGAAATCATGGATGGCTTAGGCGGAGGATACGATCAGACAGGTGTGCATCTTGGAGAACATTAGGAGAGAAGAGGAGTGGGTCAGAGTGCCAGCGGAGCAGTCAGACTTGTGCAGAGTTATAATCACATTGAGCCGGGAGTGCAGGGAGTGGTCACCAGGGGCCACGAAAGTGGAAATCCAGCAACTAATTCAGGATAATGCTCGCTCGAGTGATGTGATTATCTACACAGATGGGTCGGTGTTGAGAGGTAGGAGAAGTGCCTGGGGGTTCTTAGCAAAAGCTAATGGTCGACGTTTGGTGCAGGAGAGCCTGGCATATGATAACACAACATCTAGCTTAAGAATGGAGGTGTAGGCGGTCAGTGCAGCTTTCCGTTGGATGGAGAATACGATACACACGCACATCGTGATTGTAACTGACTCAGAAAGCATGCTGAGTAGGGTGAGGGCAGGCAATTTACGGGTAGAGTTGCTTGCTTCGCTTCAGAGGTCACGAGTGGCAGGCATCGCCTGGATCTTTTCTCCGGGGCATGCCGGTGTGCAATGGAATGAACAGGTGGACAGATTGGCTGGCTCTGCAAAACTTGGTGGAGTAATGATGCATGACAAGGCAGACGTGGTTGCCTCGGGGGAGCAAATGGATCACCATGGTCTGGCAAGAATGAGACAGCGAGGAGTGCCGCGGAGATCTGGCCGACGCTCGACGCTCTGAGGAAAGGCGAGATTGACATATAATCAGATTGATACTGGAACTATTGGTGTTAGAACTCTTCGCTGGCTGCTGAGGATGGGGACGAAGCGTTTATGGGAATGCCCCAAATGCTGTGATGTCGGTTCCTAAATCAATCAATCAATCATCAATCATGGAACCCGTTGTACCGTTGTTTCCAATGTTTATGAGGCTGAGTGGTTACCAACGCTGTACAGGTTGGAGAAAATAACTCTGCCACTGTTGGGATTTAGCTCAGACCAATGTCTTGACCGGTAACTGCTAATACTTTATGTTATCTGAAATCTGGGACAGCAGCTTTCTGTGGTCAAGTGATGGGAAGAGAGGCACTGGAGAACATCGTGACAAGTGGACATATAAATGTAAAAAGATGCAGAGGCAGACCAGGAGAAATGATAATGGATGGAAAGAGACGGTGGCTTTGAGGAATATCACCAACAGAGTTGATGCAGAACGAACACCAAAGACCGAGATCTGTGAAGAGACATGAACGCTTACGCCAGCTGGCAGGGCCGATGATGATGATGATAATGATGATGATGATGATAATGATGATGATGATGATGATGATGATGATGATGATGATGATGATGATGATGATGATGATGATGATGATGATGATGATGATGATGATGATGATGATGATGAAAACTAGGAAATAAGTAACAAGCGCAATAAACATCTCTTGCAAACTTGAACTTAGACGGCCTTATTGGAGAAACATTGTTCAGGGAAACGTGTATTCATCTGATTATCATAATAAAAGTGTATTTGTATAAATTTAGTGTCAGGAGATCTCCTTGGTCAAGCGGTTAAAGCCGTCGGCCTCATATTGTAACCTGAAGACCAATCGCTTTGAGCTGATTTCGATGGTATGAGCGTCGGTGGTTAAGAAAGCAATGAAAAACAATTGCACGTAAATGTACCTAGAAAATCACAAACAGCAAATAAACACTGGGGTTGATTTCAACGTGATATAACGAACATGTAGCTAACTAACCATCTATATATAACTGCTGATTTCAGTGACATTTGTGAGACAACGGTCTTGCTCAGCATGCGGGAGCTTGTTGTCAAGCAGGGAATTACATGTTTTCTAGCAAGGGATAACGTGTTATCAAGCAGGGAGTTGCGTGTTGTCAAGTAAGGTGGTACAAAACCTGAAGGCCGTGTAACGGACAACAGAACAACTGGTCAAACAACACGGGACTGACTTTGGCGATCAGCTTTCACTAACTCGTGATAATTCTGAGCAGATCTGAGCACATATGGACTTGCCCGGCTGTGCATCCGTGTGTATGTGTATGTGATTGTGTGTGTGTATGTGTATATGCATGTATATATGTATATATATATATATATATATATATATATATATATATATATATATATATATATATATATATATATATATATATATGTGTGTGTGTGTGTGTGTGTGTGTATGTATGTGAGTGAGTGTATGTGTGTGTGCGTGTGTGTGTGTATGTATGTGTGTGTGCGTGTGTGTGTGAGTGTGTGTGTATGTGTGTGTGCGTGTGTGTGTGTGTGTGTAAGTATGTGTGTGTGTGTGTGTCACTCAATTTATCTGTCCATCTTTCTGTGTACCTTTAGTCTGATCCGCGAATACCTTTTCTGTATGCATACCTGTGTATCTATATAGGAGTATTCACCCATCAGTTGATCTATCCGCACGACTGCCAGTCTATGTGTCTGTAAGTCCATGCACATTATGACCCCAATGTTAATCAATGTTTCCTTTACAGGAAGTGTACAATTTGAACACTTCAGACATGATCAAGGGAAACTACTTCGGGTTCATTGGGCCGGAACTTAGCGAAGCTGATATTCTAGATATTGGAGAAGCTGCATTCAAAGGTCGGTTCCTTGCGAATGTTTGTGTGTATTATCTTTTCCGTTAATTTCATCATTTTCGTTTATTTGAGTTTATCTGTACGATAATTCAATATACACGTACTGTCTTGTCGGAATGAAAACACAAATTGAGATTAAATAGCTCAACGGATAGGAAAACACACAGAGAAACAGGCGAGCGATTCCACTGAAGTCTATAGCAACGAAACAACAAAAGCAAACAAAGAAAAATCAACTGTCATTAAAAAAAACAAAAAAACTAACAACACAAAGGAATGCTTATCTGTATGGAGCCGATTCCACGTGTTTGTAATTTGCTTGCTTGCTTGCTTGTGTTCGTTGGCTTGAGCTCCAACGCGAAGTCCTAATGTCGGATGAAGGCATCCTGTTGTCCAACATCAGTGTGATGTCATACAGGACCTGAGGTTTGCGTGAGTATCCGTTGTCCCATGTCTGGCTTATTGGTGTGCAGACTGGTGGTTCCTCGCCGTACAGGCAGACACTCTCCGACTTCGGAGGAATAGGCGATCCTACTGACTTTAGCCAGGACCCCGAAGGGACCTGTTGCCCAGGACGCTCGACGAGGACGCGTCAATAGGTCTTGGCCAGTATATAATCCGGCCCTGGTGCCTTGGAAACACCTCTGCTTCCCGTTTGTAGTTTAATAACGTGTATTTTATGTTACGTTCGCTCGTTTTGTACTCCAGTCTAGTCCACACTGGACTGATTTTTTTCAGTGGAGAAACTTTCCCCTGGCCTTCGCCATCAGGTGTATCGATATCGTCATCACAAGTCTGTGGTCAGCGCGCGGTTGGGGTTTTAATATTCCCTCATAATAAGGATCGGTGTCACGCATCTCTAGGCATTGTCTGGGAAGAAGGTGCGGTGGTGAAGGTAACAAGCCACCATAAATTATTAGTTCATGGCCTAGGGTATGTAAACATTTAACATTTCACACTCCAATGGTGGAATATGCGCTGGGACTGCCTTTACCTCTTGTTACATTTCAATTTGTCCCATTGCGCATTAGGGATCGACGTGGCCTGAAAAGGGGTGTATGGCGCAGAAAGGGGGGGGGGGGGGTGTCGTTAAGAGGGCTTGAAACGCTTGCGATTAAACTTCCTGTGTGTTGGTTGACGACAGGGTGTTTGGATCGTTCCACACAGCTGTCATTTGGACTTAAACTTTGACCTCTTATTCAGTAAGCAATGCCAAACAATTGTAGATACAAATGCCTAGTAAATCAATTTGGGGCTGGGGTTGAAGGCAATGTCCTGCAAGGGACATACACGTGTTTTTTTTTCATCGGGCATTGGACTGGGATCTGTTTATATTGAAAACTCTAATCTCTGTGGGGGAGGGGTGAACATGAAATATCTAGGCCTATTCCGTCAGATTTTCGTCGGGGGGGGGGGGGGGGGGGGGGGGACATTTAAAAAAAAAAGAAAATCATCAACAGAACAATCATCAACAGAACAACCATCAACAGAACAATCATCAACAGAACAATCCTCAACAGAACAATTATCAACAGAACACTTCTCAACAGAACAATCTGTCCAGCAGACATCACTCAATGTTTAACACGCAGATAAGATAGATATCAACTAACTACGCAAGCTACCAGTGATAGACAAGTGTTGAACACGGCAATCGCCGACCAGCACGACAGTGGACACGGGACATTAAAGACAATCTGGACATGGGCATGCATCAAGCAGTGGAATAGGCATAGGATCGAGAGTCTTTCCTGTGGAATTTGGGGAGGGAGCGAGGTTCTACAGAGGTCTTGTTACACGATGATGATGATGATAGGTGATCTATGCGTCCCACGCACGTCACTACCAATAGACTGTATCCTTGCACGTCACTAGCAATATAATGTATTCATTCACGTCACTAACAACAGACTGTATGCATGCACGTCACTAACAATAGACTGTATCCATGCACGTCACTAACAATAGACTGTATCCATGCACGTCACTAACAATAGACTGTATCCATGCACGTCACTAACAATAGACTGTATCCATGCACGTCACTAACAATAGACTGTATTCCATGCACGTCACTAACAATAGACTGTATCCATGCACGTCACTAGCAATACAATGTATCCATGCACGTCACCTACACTAGACTGTATCCATGCACGTCACTAGCAATACAATGTATTCATGCACGTCACTAACACTAGATTGTATCCATTCATGTCACTAACACTAGACTGTATCCATGCACGTCACTAACAATAGACTGTATTCATGCACGTCACTAACCATAGACTGTATCCATGCACGTTACTAACAATAGAGTGTATCCATGCACCTCACTAACAATAGGCTGTATTTATTCACGTCACTAACAATACAATGTATGCATGCACGTCACTAACAATTGACTGTATTCATGCACGTCAATAACAATACAATGTATGCATGCACGTCACTAACAGTAGACTGTATTCATGCATGTCACTAACAATAGACGGAATTCATGCACGTCATTAACAATAGACTGTATTCATGCATGTCACTAACAATAGACGGAATTCATGCACGTCACAAACAATACAGTGTATCTATGCACGTCACTAACAATAAAATGTATCTATGCACGTCACTAACAATACAGTGTACCTATGCACGTCACTAACAATACAATGTATCTATGCACGTCACTAACAATACAATGTATCTATGCACGTCACTAACAATACAATGTATCCATGCACGTCACTAACAATACAATGTATCCATGCACGTCACTAACAATAGACTGTATCCATGCACGTCACTAACAATACAACGTATCCATGCACGTCACTAACAATACAATGTATCTATGCACGTCACTAACAATACAATATATCCATGCACGTCACTAACAATAGACTGTATCCATGCACGTTGCTAACAATAGACTGTATCCATGCACGTCACTAACAATACAATGTATCTATGCACGTCACTAACAATACAATGTATCTATGCACGTCACTAACAATACAATGTATCCATGCACGTCACTAACAATAGACTGTATCCATGCACGTCACTAACAATACATTGTATCCATGCACGTCACTAACAATACAGTGTATCTATGCACGTCACTAACAATACAATGTATCTATGCACGTCACTAACAATACAATGTATCTATGCACGTCACTAATAATACAGTGTATCTATGCACGTCACTAACAATAGACTGTATTTATGCACGTCACTAACAATACAATGTATCTATGCACGTCACTAACAATACAGAGTATCTATGCACGTCACTAACAATAGGCTGTATTTATGCACGTCACTAACAATACAATGTATCTATGCACGTCACTAACAATACAGTGTATCTATGCACGTCACTAACAATACAATGTATCTATGCACGTCACTAACAATACAATGTATCTATGCACTTCACTAACAATACAGTGTATCTATGCACGTCACTAACAATACAATGTATCTATGCATGTCACTAACAATAGACTGTATTTATGCACGTCACTAACAATACAATGTATCTATACATGTCACTAACAATAGACTGTATTTATGCACGTCACTAACAATAGACTGTATTTATGCACGTCACTAACAATAGACGGTATTCATGCACGTCACTAACAGTAGACTGTATTCATACATGTCACTAACAGTAGACGGAATTCATGCACGTCATTAACAATAGACTGTATTCATGCATGTCACTAACAAAAGACGGAATTCATGCACGTCACAAACAATACAGTGTATCTATGCACGTCACTAACAATACAATGGATCTATGCACGTCACAAACAATACAGTGTATCTATGCACGTCACTAACAATACAATGTATCTATGCACGTCACAAACAATACAGTGTATCAATGCACGTCACTAACAATACAATGTATCTATGCACGTCACTAACAATGCAATGTATCTATGCACGTCACTAATAATACAATGTATCTATGCACGTCACTAATAATACAATGTATCCATGCACGTCACTAACAATAGACGGAATTCATGCACGTCACTAACAATAGACTGTATCCATGCAAGTCACTAACAATACAATGTATCTATGCACGTCACTAACAATACAGTGTATCTATGCACGTCAATAACAATACAGTGTATCTATGCACGTCACTAACAATAGACTGTATCCATGCACGTCACTAACAATAGACGGAATTCATGCACGTCACTAACAATACAATGTATCTATGCACGTCACTAACAATAGACTGTATCTATGCACGTCACTAAAAATACAGTGTATCTATGCACGTCACTAACAATACAGTGTATCTATGCACGTTACTAACAATACAGTGTATCTATGCACGTCACTAACAATACAGTGTATCTATGCACGACACTAACAATAGACTGTATCTATGCACGTCACTAACAATACAGTGTATCTATGCACGTCACTAACAATACAATGTATCTATGCACGTCACTAACAATAGACTGTATCTATGCACGTCACTAACAATAGACGGAATTCATGCACGTCAACAACAATACAGTGTATCTATGCACGTCACTAACAATACAATGTATCTATGCACGTCACTAACAATACAATGTATCTAAGCACGTCACTAACAATACAATGTATCCATGCACGTCACTAACAATACAATGTATCTATGCACGTCACTAACAATAGACGGAATGCATGCACGTCAACAACAATACAATGTACCTATGCTAGTCACTAACAATACAATGTATTCATGCACGTCACTAACAATACAATGTATCTATGCACGTCACTAACCATAGACTGTATCCATGCACGTCACTAACAATACAATGTATCTATGCACGTCACTAACAATACAATGTATCTATGCACGTCACTAACAATACAATGTATCTATGCACGTCACAAACCATAGACTGTATCCATGCACGTCACTAACAATACAATATTTCCATGCACGTCACTAACAATACAATGTGTCTATGCACGTCACTACCCATAGACTGTATCCATGCGCGTCACTAACAATACAATGTATCTATGCACGTCACTAACAATACAATGTTTCTATGCACGTCACTAACAATACAATGTACCTATGCTAGTCACTAACAATACAGTGTATCTATGCACGTCACTAACAATACAATGTATCTATGCATGTCACTATCAATAGACTGTATTTATGCACGTCACTAACCATAGACTGTATCCATGCACGTCATTAACAATACAATATTTCCCTGCACGTCACTAACAATACAATGTATCTATGCACGTCACTACCCATAGACTGTATCCATGCACGTCACTAACAATACAATGTATCCATGCACGTCACTAACAATACAATGTATCTATGCACGTCACTAATAATACAATGTTTCTATGCACGTCACTATCAATACAATGTATCCATGCAGGCCACTAACGATACAATGCATCCATGCACGTCACTAACAATAGACTGTATTCATGCACGTCACTAACAATAGACTGTATCCATGCACGTCACTAACAATACAATGTGTCCATACACGTCACTAACAATAGACTGTATTCATGCACGTCACTAACAATAAAATGTGTCCATACACGTCACTAACAATAGACTGTATTCATGCACGTCACTAACAATAGAAAGTATTCATGCACGTCATAACAATAGACTGTATTCGTGCACGTCACTAACAATACAATGTGTCAATACACGTCACTAACAATAGACTGTGTTGATGCACGTCACTAACAATAGAATGTATTCATGCACGTCACTAACAATAGAAAGTATTCATGAACGTCATAACAATAGACTGTATTCATGCACGTCACTAACAATAGAATGTGTCCATACACGTCACTAACAATAGAATGTATTCATGCACATCACTAACAATAGAAAGTATTCATGCACGTCATAACAATAGACTGTATTCATGCACGTCACTAACAATACAATGTGTCCATACACGTCACTAACAATAGACTGTATTTATGCACGTCACTAACAATAGAAAGTATTCATGCACGTCACTAACAATAGACTGTATTCATGCACGTCACTAACAATACAATGTGTCCATACACGTCAAAAACAATAGACTGTATTCATGCATGTCACTAACAATAGAATGTATCATCGCACGTCACTAACAATAGACAAGTATTCATGAACGTCATAACAATAGACTGTATTCATGCATGTCACTAACAATACAATGTATCTATACACGTCAATTACAATACAATGTATTCATGCACATCACTAACAATAGAAATGTATTCATGCACGTCACTAACAATAGACTGTATTCATGCACGTCACTAACAATACAATGTGTCCATACACGTCACTAACAATAGACTGTATTTATGCACGTCACTAACAATAGAAAGTATTCATGCACGTCACTAACAATAGAAAGTATTCATGCACGTCATAACAATAGACTGTATTCGAGCACGTCACTAACAGTCGACTGTATTTATGCACGTCCATAACAATACAATGTATCCATGCACGTAACTAACAATACAATGTATAGACGCACGTCACTAACAATACAATGCATCCACGCACGTCACTAAAAATAGACTGTATTCATGCACGCCACTAACAATAGACTGTATCCATACAAGTCACTAACAATAGACTGTATTCATGCACGTCACTAACAATAGACTGTATCCATGCATGTCACTAACAATAGACTGTATTCATGCACGTCACTAACAATAGACTGTATCCATGCAAGTCACTAACAATAGACTGTATTCATGCACGTCACTAACAATAGACTGTATCCATGCAAGTCACTAACAATACAATATGTCCATACACGTCACTAACAATAGACTGTATTCATGCACGTCACTAACAATACAGTGTATCCATGCACGTCACTAACAATAGACTGTATCCATGAACGTCACTAACAATACAGTGTATCCATGCACGTCACTAACAATAGACTGTATCCATGCAAGTCACTAACAATACAATATATCCATACACGTCACTAACAATAGAGTGTATTTATGCACGTCACTAACAATACAATGTATCTATGCACGTCACTAACAATACAATATATCCATGCACGTCACTAACAATAGACTGTATCCATGCACGTCACTAACAATAGACTGTATCCATGCACGTCACTAATAATTCAATGTATCTATGCACGTCACTAACAATACAGTGTATCTATTCACGTCAATAACAATACAATGTATCCATGCACGTCACTAACAATAGACTGTATCCATGCACGTCACTAACAATACAATGTATCCATGCACGTCACTAACAGTACAATGTATCTATGCACGTCACTAACAATACAGTGTATCTATGCACGTCACAACAATACAATGTATGTATGCAAGTCACTACCAATACAATGTATCCATGCACGTCACTAACAATACAATGTATCCATGCACGTCACTAACAATACAGTGTATCTAGGCACGTCACTAACAATACAATGTATCTATGCACGTCACTACCAATACAATGTATCTATGCACGTCACTAACAATACAGTGTATCTATGCACGTCACTAACAATGCAATGTATCTATGGACGTCACTAACATTACAATGTATCTATGCACGTCACTAACAATACAGTGTATCTATGCACGTCACTAACAGTACAATGTATCTATGCACGTCACAAACAATACAGTGTATCTATGCACGTCACTAACAATACAATGTATCTATGCACGTCACTAACAATACAATGTATCTATGCACGTCACTAACAATACAAAGTATCCATGCACGTCACTAACAATAGACCGTATTCATGCACGTCACTAACAATAGACTGTATCCATGCACGTCACTAACAATACAATGTATCTATGCACGTCACTAACTATACAGTGTATCTATGCACGTTACTAACAATACAGTGTATCTATGCACGGCACTAACAATACAGTGTATCTATGCACGACACTAACAATAGACTGTATCTATGCACGTCACTAACAATACAGTGTATCTATGCACGTCACTAACAATACAATGTATCTATGCACGTCACTAACAATAGACTGTATCTATGCACGTCACTAACAATAGACGGAATTCATGCACGTCACTAACAATACAATGTATCTATGCACGTCACTAACACTACAGTGTATCTATGCACGTCACTAACAATACAACGTATCCATGCACTTCACTTACAATACAATGTATCCATGCACGTCACTAACAATACAATGTATCATGCACGTCACTAACAATAGACGGAATTCATGCACGTCACTAACAATACAATGTATCTATGCTAATCACTAACAATACAATGTATTCATGCACGTCACTAACAATACAATGTATCTATGCACGTCACTAACCATAGACTGTATCCATGCACGTCACTAACAATACAATGTATCTATGCACGTCACTAACAATACAATGTATCTATGCACGTCACTAACAATACAATGTATCTATGCACGTCACTAACCATAGACTGTATCCATGCACGTCATTAACAATACAATATTTCCATGCACGTCACTAACAATACAATGTATCTATGCACGTCACTACCCATAGACTGTATCCATGCACGTCACTAACAATACAATGTATCCATGCACGTCACTAACAATACAATGTATCTATGCACGTCACTAACAATACAATGTTTCTATGCACGTCACTAACAATACAATGTATCCACGCAGGCCACTAACGATACAATGCATCCATGCACTTCACTAACAATAGACTGTATTCATGCACGTCACTAACAATAGACTGTATCCATGCACGTCACTAACAATACAATGTGTCCATACACGTCACTAACAATAGACTGTATTCATGCACGGCACTAACAATAGACTGTATTCATGCACGTCACTACCAATAAACTGTATTCATGCACGTCACTAACAATAGACTGTATTCGTGCACGTCACTAACAATACAATGTGTCTTACACGTCAATAACAATAGACTGTATTCATGCACGTCACTAACAATACAATGTGTCCATACACGTCACTAACAATAGACTGTATTCATGCACGTCACTAACAATAGAAAGTATTCATGCACGTCACTAACATTAGAAAGTATTCATGCACGTCATAACAATAGACTGTATTCGTGCACGTCACTAACAGTAGACTGTATTTAAGCACGTCCATAACAATACAATGTATCCATGCACGTCACTAACAATACAATGTATCCACGCACGTCACTAACAATACAATGTATCCACGCACGTCACTAACAATAGACTGTATTCATGCACGTCACTACCAATAGACTGTATCCATGCAAGTCACTAACAATAGACTGTATTCATGCACGTCACTAACAATAGACTGTATCCATGCAAATCACTAACAATAGACTGTATTCATGTACGTCACTAACAATACAATGTATCTATGCATGTCACTAACAATAGACTGTATTTATGCACGTCATTAACAATAGACTGTATTCATGCACGTCACTAACAATAGACTGTATCCATGCACGTCACTAACAATACAGTGTATCCATGCACGTCACTAAGAATAGACTGTATCCATGCAAGTCACTAACAATATATTATATCCATACACGTCACTAACAATACAATGGATCTATGCACGTCACAAACAAGACAGTGTATCTATGCACGTCACTAACAATACAATGTATCTATGCACGTCACAAGCAATACAGTGTATCTATGCACGTCACTAACAATAGACTGTATCCATGCACGTCACTAATAATACAATGTATCTATGCACGTCACTAACAATACAGTGTATCCATGCACGTCAATAACAATACAATGTATCCATGCACGTCACTAACAATAGACAGTATTCATGCACGTCACTAACAATACAATGTATCTATGCACGTCACTAACAATATAGTGTATCCATGCACGTCAATAACAATACAATGTATCCATGCACGTCACTAACAATAGACTGTATCCATGCACGTCACTAACAATACAATGAATCCATGCACGTCACTAACAATACAATGTATCTATGCACGTCACTAACAAAACAATGTATCTATGCAAGTCACTAACAATAGACTGTATCCATGCACGTCACTAACAATAGACGGAATTCATGCACATCACTAACAATACAATGTATCTATGCACGTCACTAACAATACAATGTATCTATGCACGTCACTAACAATACAGTGTATCTATGCACGTCACTAACAATACAGTGTATCTATGCACGTCACTAACAATAGACTGTATTTATGCACGTCACTAACAATAGACTGTTTTCATGCACGTCACTAACAATACAGTGTATCTATGCACGTCACTAACAATACAATGTATCTATGCACGTCACTAACAATACAATGTATCTATGCACGTCACTAACAATACAGTGTATCTATGCACGTCACTAACAATACAATGTATCTATGCATGTCACTAACAATAGACTGTATTTATGCACGTCACTAACAATACAATGTATCTATGCATGTCACTAACAATAGACTGTATTTATGCACGTCACTAACAATAGACTGTATTTATGCACGTCACTAACAATAGACTGTATTCATGCATGTCACTAACAATAGACGGAATTCATGCACGTCATTAACAATAGACTGTATTCATGCATGTCACTAACAATAGACGGAATTCATGCACGTCACAAACAATACAGTGTATCTATGCACGTCACTAACAATACAATGGATCTATGCACGTCACAAACAAGACAGTGTATCTATGCACGTCACTAACAATACAATGTATCTATGCACGTCACAAACAATACAGTGTATCTATGCACGTCACTAACAATACAATGTATCTATGCACATCACTAACAATACAATGTATCCATGCACGTCACTAACAATACAATGTATCCATGCACGTCACGAACAATAGACGGAATTCATGCACGTCACAAACAATACAGTGTATCTATGCACGTCACTAACAATACAATGTATCTATGCACGTCACAAACAATACAGTGTATCTATGCACGTCACTAACAATACAATGTATCTATGCACGTCACTAACAATACAATGTATCCATGCACGTCACTAACAATACAATGTATCCATGCACGTCACTAGCAATAGACTGTATCCATGCACGTCACTAACAATACAATGTATGTATGCACGTCACTAACAATACAGTGTATCTATACACGTCACTAACAATACAATGTAACTATGCACGTCACTAACAATAGACTGTATCCATGCACATCACTAACAATAGACGGAATTCATGCACATCACTAACAATACAATGTATCTATGCACGTAACTAACAATAGACTGTATCTATGCACGTCACTAACAATACAGTGTATCTATGCATGTTACTAACAATACAGTGTATCTATGCACGTTACTAACAATACAGTGTATCTATGCATGTCACTAACAATACAGTGTATCTATGCACGACACTAACAATAGACTGTATCTATGCACGTCACAAACAATACAATGTATCTATGCACGTCAATAACAATAGACTGTATTTATGCACGTCACTAACAATACAATGTATCTATGCACGTCATTAACAATACAGTGTATCTATGCACGTCACTAACAATACAATGTATCTATGCACGTCACTAACAATACAATGTATCTATGCACGTCACTAACAATACAGTGTATCTATGCACGTCACTAACAATACAATGTATCTATGCATGTCACTAACAATAGACTGTATTTATGCACGTCACTAACAATACAATGTATCTATGCATGTCACTAACAATAGACTGTATTTATGGACGTCACTAACAATAGACTGTATTTATGCACGTAACTAACAATAGACTGTATTGATGCATGTCACTAACAATAGACGGAATTCATGCACGTCATTAACAATAGACTGTATTCATGCATGTCACTAACAGTAGACGGAATTCATGCACATCATTAACAATAGACTGTATTCATGCATGTCACTAACAATAGACGTAATTCATGCACGTCACAAACAATACAGTTTATCTATGTACGTCATTAACAATACAATGGATCTATGCACGTCACAAACAAGACAGTGTATCTATGCACGTCACTAACAATACAATGTATCTATGCACGTCACAAACAATACAGTGTATCTATGCACGTCACTAACAATACAATGTATCTATGCACGTCACTAACAATACGATGTATCTATGCACGTCACTAACAATACAATGTATCTATGCACGTCACTAACAATAGACGGAATTCATGCACGTCACTAACAATAGACTGTATCCATGCACGTCACTAACAATACAGTGTATCTATGCACGTCACTAACAATATAATGTATCTATGCACGTCACTAACAATACGATGTATATATGCACGTCACTAACAATACAGTGTATCTATGCACGTCACTAACAATAGACGGAATTCATGCACGTCACTAACAATAGACTGTATCCATGCACGTCACTAACAATACAGTGTATCTATGCACGTCATTAACAATACAGTGTATCTATGCACGTCACTAACAATACAATGTAACTATGCACGTCACTAACAATAGACTGTATAATAGACGGAATTCATGCACGTCACTAACAATACAATGTATCTATGCACGTCACTAACAATAGACTGTATCTATGCACGTCACTAACAATACAGTGTGTCTATGCACGTCACTAACAATACAGTGTGTGTATGCACGACACTAACAATAGACTGTATCTATGCACGTCACTAACAATACAATGTATCTATGCATGTCACTAACAATAGACTGTATTTATGCACGTCACTAACAATACAATGTATCTATGCATGTCACTAACAATAGACTGTATTTATGCACGTCACTAACAATAGACTGTATTTATGCACGTCCTAACAATAGACTGTATTCATGCATGTCACTAACAATAGACGGAATTCATGCACGTCATTAACAATAGACTGTATTCATGCATGTCACTAACAGTAGACGGAATTCATGCACGTCATTAACAATAGACTGTATTCATGCATGTCACTAACAATAGACGGAATTCATGCACGTCACAAACAAGACAGTGTATCTATGCACGTCACTAACAATACAATGGATCTATGCACGTCACAAACAATACAGTGTATCCATGCACGTCACTAACAATACAATGTATCTATGCACGTCACTAACAATACAATGTATCTATGCACGTCACTAACAATACAATGTATCTATGCACGTCACTAACAATAGACGGAATTCATGCACGTCACTAACAATAGACTGTATCCATGCACATCACTATCAATACAGTGTATCTATGCACGTCACTAACAATACAGTGTATCTATGCACGTCACTAACAATACAATGTAACTATGCACGTCACTAACAATAGACTGTGTCAATGCACGTCACTAACAACAGACGGAATTCATGCACGTCACTAACAATACAATGTATCTATGCACGTCACTAACAATAGACTGTATTTATGCACGTCACTAACAATACAGTGTATCTATGCACGTCACTAACAATACAGTGTATGTATGCACGTTACTAACAATACAGTGTATCTATGCACGTCACTAACAATACAGTGTATCTATGCAAGACACTAACAATAGACTGTATCTATGCACGTCACTAACAATACAATGTATCTATGCACGTCACTAACAATAGACTGTATCTATGCACGTCACTAACAATAGACGGAGTACTTGCACGTCACTAACAATACAATGTATCTATGCACGTCACTAACAATACAGTGTATCTATGCACGTCACTATCAATATAACGTATCCATGCACGTCACTAACAATACAATGTATCTATGCACGTCACTAACAATACAATGTATCTATGCACGTCACTAACAATACAATGTATCCATGCACGTCACTAACAATACAATGTATCCATGCAAGTCACTAACAATAGACGGAATTCATGCACGTCACTAAAAATACAATGTATTCATGCACGTCACTAACAATACAATGTATCTATGCACGTCACTAACCATAGACTGTATCCATGCACGTCACTAACAATACAATGTATCTATGCACGTCACTAAAAATACAATGTGTCTATGCACGTCACTAACAATACAATGTATCTTTGCATGTCACTAACCATAGACTGTATCCATGCACGTCACTAACAATACAATATTTCCATGCGCGTCACTAACAATACAATGTATCTATGCACGTCACTAACCATAGACTGTATCCATTCACGTCACTAACAATACAATGTATCCATGCACGTCACTAACAATACATTGTATCTATGCACGTCACTAACAATACAATGTATCTATGCACGTCACTAACAATACAATGTATCCTTGCACGTCACTAACGATACAATGCATCCATGCACGTCACTAACAATAGACTGTATTCATGCACGTCACTAACCATAGACTGTATCCATGCACATCACTAACATTACAATGTATCTATGCACGTCACTAAAAATACAATGTATCTATGCACGTCACTAACAATACAATGTATCTATGCACGTCACTAACCATAGACTGTATCCATTCACGTCACTAACAATACAATGTATCCATGCACGTCACTAACAATACATTGCATCTATGCACGTCACTAATAATACAATGTATCTATGCACGTCATTAACAATACAATGTATCCTTGCACGTCACTAACGATACAATGCATCCATGCACGTCACTAACAATAGACTGTATTCATGTACGTCACTAACAATACAATGTGTCCATACACGTCAATAACAATAGACTGTATTCATGCACGTCACTAACAATAGAAAGTATTCATGCACGTCACTAACAATAGAAAGTATTCATGCACGTCATAACAATAGACTGTATTTGTGCACGTCACTAACAATAGACTGTATCCATACACGTCACTAACAATAGAGTGTATTCATGCACTTCACTAACAATAGACTGTATCCATGCACGTCACTAACAATAGAGTGTATTCATGCACTTCACTAACAATACAATGTATCCACGCACGTCACTAACAATAGACTGTATTCATGCACGTCACTAACAATAGACTGTATCCATGCACTTCACTAACAATAGACTGCATCCATGCACGTCACTAACAATAGACTGTATTCATGCACGTCACTAACAATACAGTGTATCCATGCACGTCACTAACAATAGACTGTATCCATGCAAGTCACTAACAATACAATATGTCCATACACGTCACTAACAATAGAGTGTATTCATGCACGTCACTAACAATACAGTGTATCCATGCACGTCACTAACAATAGACTGTATCCATGCTCGTCACTAAAAATACAGTGTATCCATGCACGTCACTAACAATAGACTGTATTCATGCACGTCACTAACAATACAGTGTATCCATGCACGTCACTAACAATAGACTGTATCCATGCACGTCACTAACAATACAGTGTATCCATGCACGTCACTAACAATAGACTGTATCTATGCAAGTCACTAACAATATAATATGTCCATACACGTCACTAACAATAGAGTGTATTCATGCACGTCACTAACAATACAGTGTATCCATGCACGTCACTAACAATAGACTGTATCTATGCACGTCACTAACAATAGACTGTATCCATGCACGTCACTAACAATAGAGTGTATTCATGCACTTCACTAACAATAGACTGTATCCATGCACGTCACTAACAATACAATGTATGCATGCACGTCACTAACAATACATGATGATTTATGTATGTTTAAAATGATAATGTATGATGATATTTGTATGTTAAACGATAATCTATGCTGATTTCTGTATGTTAAATCGTAATGTATGATCATTTGTGTATCTGAAAGGATAATGTATGATGATTTCTGTATGTTAAACGATAATGTATGGTAATTTCTTTATGTTAAATGATAATGTAAGATGAGTTATGTGTGCTAAACGATAATTTATGATGATTTCCACGTAGTTACCAGCAATTTATCCCACACACAGACAATCATTGGGACTATGCTATCTCTTGGCTGCAAGAGGCGCTGAAATTATCCACCCCACAACAACCTACTGTTGGATTCCAGGACTTTGATGCCTCAACTTCAAAGGAACGGATTCTTACTCTACTTGGTCGGTCCTATCTTAGAGTAAGCCTAGCCTTTCTTATATACAAGTGTTCATAAACTGAAAATAGAATAAATAATTAATTATTACAGAAATCTGACATGGTTGTGCCCGATAATTTGCGCTGTCATATTCTCAAAGGTTGTGAGTTATTCACCAGTTTAGTTTTGCGCATGGGTGTGTGTGTGTGTGTGTGTGTGTGTGCTTGTGTGTGCGTGCGTGCGTGTGTGTGTATGTGAGAGAGAGAGAGAGATAGAGATAGAGAGAGAGAGAGAGAGAGAGAGAGAGAGAGAGAGAGAGAGAGAGAGAGAGAGAGAGAGAGAGAGAGAGAGAGAGAGGGGCGCGGGCGTGCGCTTCAAGATTTATATAAGCATGATGTCAGGAGAAATAAGCTTGAAGACCTATCCACTACTCACATATTTGATAGGAAAAGAGTAATGGCAAGGCAAACAGATAAGTACCTAGATGGCTTGACCATATGCATACATGAGACAAGGAAAAATAACGGTTGCAGTAGGAAATGATAATCAGGCATGAAAACAGTTAAGTGAGTTTAGATCGTGCGAAAAAGAAAGATGTGACAAACACAAACAAAGTGCACATACATTATAGAAACTCAGACCCAGTTAATAAAAATAACAACGGGGAAAATAGCAACAATATTAATACTAAATTAATGTAAAGTAACAATGTAAACATAAGCTTAACCACGACACAACGAATCCGACGATTCGATCTTAATGATCTTCTTCAGGAACAACACAAACAAATTTACAGGAAATAAAAGAAATTAATAAAGGCAAAACAAGTAAACAAAGCAAACACAAAGAATCCACAAAATTCTTGTATCGGACTATAATAGGCCATTGAGCATTCTCGGTGAACAGAATGGTCATGGAAGAGTTCCATTTTTAAGGTGCCAAATAAGGAAAATATGCAGCCCAAAATGCGGAAACAGATGTGCATATATAGAGGGGATTCAACAGTATTGACTCTTGCCGGATGGATACAAGTAGTAATTCATTTCGTTTACGAGTAGGAAATGTGGCTCTGAGCCACGTCGTATATTCTTATTTGTAACATGTGACGTCATGAGACTCATATTGAAAAAAAGAATATACCACAAGGGGTTTAACTCATGTTACTAAGGGAAGACAGCTCGGTTTTTCAAGTCTTTTTTTATATTAAAGATGGCGATTCCATGTTTAGAGTCGAAGTGGCCGAGTGGTGGAGAGGCTGTAGAGTGGGTTTATGCAAGTTTTTTTCTTGTTAACGGGGTGGTTGGACGGAGTGACTGTGGAGTGGGTGAATGACGATTTTTCATTGTTGAGAGACGGAGTGGTGGGGTGGTTTTGCTAAATAAATGCTTCCTTTCCTTGCTAAAGGACGATGTGGACGATAGGTGGAGTGGTTTTGGATTGGGTGAAGGCCGGTTTCTCGTAATGACATAACCTCCCTGACCGTCGCGGTTGGGTTATAACAACAAGGGCATTTAATGAACCTTTCATCCCGCATTCAAAGTTTTCTCTATGCTGCATATCTTGGATACTCCTCCAACCAATATTTAGCTGTCATTTTGCCAGTTCTACAGTTACTTTAATTAGCATCCTTTATCTTTAGTTCAATAAACATATATCATGTCAGCCTGTTTGTCATATGCGGCGTCTGAAGTGTGTTACTTTTTCGTGTCCGTTCAGTTGGTAATTTGAAAGGAAACGCCTCATTGGTGGATAGGTATAATTTCAGAAACAACCAGTGACTGAGGAAGATATGTTTGATGGTCAGAGGTGGTCAGATACACAAGACAAGAACCCAGAGCTGATCCAAGACTCTGGTAGTCGTGTGAGTCTTTTGCTGTTGTTGGTGTTTTGTAGTTTGCTATTACTTTCTGAACTTTTTGAACAACCTGCACCCAAACCATTTCGTATAAACCAGCGAAACGCGGTTTGCTGCCAAATCGCGCAGCTGTGTTTCTAACGCGGGTAGGCAGAATCATGAATCGCGTCTGTAACCACTTCGCCTCGAATACCGGTACAGCACACATATGCTTGCTGTACAACTATTGTACAATTTTTAGAGTAAAGTTTACAAGTAGAAGAATAATGATATGATTAATTATTTCAACTTTAAATACAGTATTTCTGTCAAATAACTCGTTGTCTAATTTATTTTTTCCCCACTGGAAATCAAGCAAGGAAACAAGGTGAAGGCCAATGAGTTATGGCAGGAAGCCAGGAGAGCTAGTGGTGAGCATAAATATATTTCTCATTTATTCATCATGTGGCATGCCAACATGCGTGGGCGGTCATGCTTCGCCATGTGACACGATTACCAGAGTAGTATGTATATCTGCTTTGTGTTCTTGTCCCGACCATGCCATGTGGTCAATCCATCAAGATATTTACTTCTCTGTCAATAACATACGACCTGTTGCAAATGACATTTTTTTCATTGGTCAGTATGTTTTTCATCTTGCAAAAGGTTGCCTTTGCCATGACGATTCTTATTCTAATCTCTTCAAGGCATCTCCCATCAGATGTTATGACTGTTGCGAGCTAATTGGACCGATTCACTTGTCAAAGAATACTCCCATTTACTTGTATATTACATTGTGTTATTTCCTTCTTCTTAGTGACCACCATAATCTGTGTCGTCTTAAAATTTAATTCTAACCCAAGTTGTTTACTGTATACACCAATCCATCCATCCATTATGTGCAATGCCGATAAGCGTGGGCGGTCATGTTTTGCCATCTCACTCGATCACCAGAGTCGTGGATCAGCTCAGTGTTCCTGTCTCGACCATGCCACGTGACTAAGCTATACAGGTATTTACTTCTCGGTCTTCCCCTTGGTCTCTTCCCTTCAATCTTGCCAGTTGTCACCAAGTTCTCCAGGTCATTTCTTTTCATAACATGCCCAAAAACGTTTGGCTGTCTACGTCTTATTCCTCCAATCAGATTATGATCTTCATTTGTTTCTTGAAGGACATCTTCATTGGTTTTTCTGTCTGTCCATGGTATTCTCTGCATTTTCCTCATAAACCACATTTTCACAGCCATCAGATGTTTTTCAGCTTGATTGCTCATTGTCCACGCTTCACATCCATACAAAAGTACAGGTTCTATGTAGCACCTCAACACTCTTTTTCTCGTTTCAATTGATATCTTTTTATTTTTCAGTTTCATCTTGCAAAAAGCTACCTTCACAATGGCAATTCTTATTCTAATCTCTTCAAGGCATCTCCCATCAGATGGTATGACTGTTCCGAGATAACTGTACCAATTAACTTGCTTAAGAATATGCATATTTACTCGTATATCAAATTGTGGTAAAATCGCATCTCCTAAATGTTGCAGATCCTGCTCATTGTCTGCAATCAATACTGTATCATCCATACCTCTAATGTTATTGATGTTAAGTCCCCCAATGATGATTCCTTTCATATCGTGAACATTTCTGAAAATATTTTCACTGTACAGGCAAGAAAGATCTGATGGCATTACATATCCCTGTCTCACACCTCTCTGAATAGGCTGATATTTATCTACTTCAGTATCAATATTTATGGCAGCTTACTGTTTCCAATATATTTTTTTATGAGTCTTGGGTCTTTTCCATCAATTTGTACATCTGCAAGCATCTAAAACATGTTGACATGTTTCATTTTATCGAAAGCCTTTGTGTAGTCACTAAAGCAAAGATGTAAGTCCTTGTTTACTTCCATAGAAAGTTCAGTTACTGTTCTCAGCTTATACATAGCATTTACTGTGCCTTCTACAAATCCACATTGTTCTTCTCCTATTTCGGGTTGTATTTTCTTCCTAACTCGTTGCATGATAATTCTTAGCAACGTTTTTGTGATGTGGCTCATTATGAAAATTGTTCGATGTTTTTCACATTCCAAGGCTCCTGACTTCTTCGAGATTACAATAAATATAAAATTTCATAATTCAGGAGGTATATCTCCAAAGACTGAGATCTGTGGAGAGCCATGAACGCCTACGCCATCTGGCAGGGCACTTGATGATGATGATGATATCTCCAGTATCATATATTGTATTTAGCAGTCTGGCGACTTGGGCTATTCCATATTCTTCTAAGGCATTGATCATTTCTGTTGAGATGTTTTCTGGACCCTGAGTCTTGCCAGATTTCATATAGTTAAGGGCATTCTGAACTTCTATCTTCAGAATTGATGGTCTTTCATTATTACTCCCAATATCATATATTTTTCTTCTATTGTTTCATCATAAAGCTTTTTCACATAATCTGACCATGTATGTAAAATCTCATGTTTTTCTGCTATGATTTTCCCATCTTTAGTTTTCAGGCAGCTTCATGTAGATTTTCTTTTATTAGTAAGCTTCTGAATCCTTTCGTGCATTAATTTGGTATTTTTACTGATGTGTTGTTTTTCAATTTCTATGAAATTTATTTTTCAAGACATGTTTCTTTTTACTTCTTTACATAATGTTCTGACTTTCCTGTGAATCTCTTCATATTTGTCAGGATTATATTTTTGTGTCTTCTTGTGATCATTATTCTTAAAATTTCTTAAGTCATCCATTTCTTACGACCTACTTTCTTTAATTTTGGGATAGTTGTAACCAAATTGATTGACTTCTTCAACAATTTCTATTGATCATCCACGTCTTGAAATAATATCTCTAGATCAGACAATGTGTCAAATCTGTTCTTTACTTCTATGTTAAAATTGTCTTGTGTTTCGTTGTCATTGTTTAATCCATAGAGATCATATTTAGTGTTTCCTGGCGTATTCTTGGCTTTCTTTAACTTTATCTTCAATGTGCCTATAATCAATCTGTGATAACTGTAACAGTCTGCATTTGGAACAGTTTTTGCTACTGTTAACGCATTTCGAAACCTTCTATTAATCAGGATGTAATATATCTGGTTTCAAATTCTGCTGTCAGGACTTCTCCGTGTCCATTATCTTCTGTGATGTTGCTTAAACCAGGTGCTTCCGACGATCAGTTCATGTTCTTTTGCCCATTCTACAAGTATGTTTCCTCTCTCGTTTTGTTCTCCCAAACCACGTTTACCTACTGTGCATCCTTCACCTTGATTTCCTACTTCCGTATTGAAGTCACCGATTATGATGTTTATTTCTGAATTTTCACATTTCTTCAAATCATTCTCCATGTCATAAAATTCTTCTACACTATCTTCACTGCTTTCTCCCGTTGGGGCATATGTTTGAATGACGTTTATGTTAAAAGGTCTCCCGATTTATTTTACCAATAGAACCCTGTCTTTCACTGCCCAATATCCTTTAAAAGTCTTTGATGTTTTTAGATCCAAGATAATTGCTACATATCTTTGCCTTTCCTCTCCTCTAGAATATATAATCTTAAAATCCTCCTCTGTCTTAATCCCTGTCCCCTTTCATCTCGTCCCACACAATCCTTAACATGTTAATATTTTCTCTGCCCATTTCTTGTTTGATGTTATCCAATTTTCATCTGCACTCATTGTTCTAACATTCTAATTTCCTACTTTCAATGATAGTAATATTTTGCACTCAGTAGCCTGCTCACAGTCTGGAGTCACCTGGTGCACATTACTACCACTTCCGGGCGAAACTGCTCCTATGGAGTACCCATTTACGCCGTTTCTCTGATTTTTCGATGAGACCACAAAACATAATTTTCTTGGCATCTGTAAAGAAGGTAGTGTGCCATTGCTTTCCTTCTTAGCAGTGACCATACTGGTCAATGACCGTAGCCATTGTCTCCAAGAAAAGGATATCCTCTGCCTACCGAAGTGAAGCTGGAGACCACAACCTACAACTACCTGTCGGCTGTTCTTCAACCTCATCCACCACCCTCATCCATGGCTCCACTGTAACCCTAATCACGAGGCTAAACGGGTACACCACCTTGCCCAAGGGTGTCCCGTAGGCTAGTGGAGATAAGGGGGCACCTTACTTCTCCTTTGATAGGGGATACCCCTACTCCGCTCTAATCACGATCCTTTGAAAAGTATCTCGGTCTCTTCTAAAAATCCCTGCCTTGTGCACCCACAGAGTCTGTAATGTCCTGTGTACATCCTCATGCCCAAGGAGTCTGTAATGTCCTGTGTACATCCTCATGCCCAAGGAGCCTGTAATGTCCTGTGTACATCCTCATGTCCAAGGAGTATGTAATGCCCTGTGTAATTCTCCATATTGTTCGACTTCTACCTTTCCTTCCAGGAACCGTTTCTTCCATCGCTGTTCTGTCCGAGCCACTGTGATGCCAACTATGACCAAAGTATTCAAGTTTCAGAGACATGGCACTGTCCACGAGCCAGTTTCGGCCGATATTCAGATCTTGTAGAATGCCAGCGTATTCTTCTTCGTGGTCCATGATATTCTAAGGATCCTTCTGTAACATCCAAGTTCAATAACTCCAGTTTTTCTGCTATGCTAATATGTAAGTAGTAAAGGTTACTTTTAGACTTCTAAGTCGCATTGGTCATATGGAGCCTGACACATATTTTTATATATCAAAAATCACTAAGTGGGTGATGTGGTCGGTATGACGCCGACCGTATTTGCTTCCCGAGACATTTCTGGTACCAATTGTAGGTTGAGTCGACCTGGGAGGCCATGACAATTGCTAAAATCCGGAACCGACTGGTGTGGATTGAACACAAGACACCGGTTCCATAAGCGAGCGTCTAGCGGTGAAACCACCGTGTCATGTCCCCCTCCCCCGTGCTAATAAGTAAAGAACATAACTATGTCAAATTTATGAGCATTTCTAACTTAATGGCTAATCTGAGCAGCTGTTACTAGATTTTCACTGTTGCCACTTATAACTATTATTATATTTAACAACTAGCAAGGCCTATGCATTTTGTTTGGGTATTTATTGTGTTTCTAATATATAATATATCTGTTTACCATCAGCTGAACCAGATTCGTACGTTTCGTCGCTGGAAAGAGAACTGAATATTGATCAAACATTTAACAGGCCAGACCAAACAAATGAGGACTTCAAAAGGTTATGCACTCTGCAAAATAAGCTCACTCTGGTAATATCACTAGTTGTCTTTCGTGTTCATTATATTTAAATTAAACTGCCAAATGTGACTATGGCATCTGTACACATGTTGAATTCTGACGTTATTGTTTACGGAATAGAGGATTAGTCCTAGGTAAATGCCAAGCAGTATTCTAAGTAGGGTTGTTATTTCACTCCAGGTAAACAAAAATCTCGAACCTTACCCAAGGCTAGATCATAAGTCCACCCGGTCCATATGGTGGAAAGGTGTTGAGTTGTTAAGGCCTCTATAGTGTTTTTGCTTCTGGACACCGTTTCTTTACGCATTTTCCTCATTTTGGATTGGTAGCACATGGTTCCGTCCCCAAGATACTGAATTAAGTGCGTGGAGATACACTGTGAGTTTGAGGATTTCATGAAGATTACTTTTACAAGTGTCCGAAGTTTTGTGAGCTGTATGTTCAGAAAAATGGTGGGTAGCCGGTTGCTGAATTAGCTGGTTTAGCCTTATACAGTAATTGTGTGCAACTGCTGGTATTATACTGACTAGCGCTTCAACGACGATGAACTGTAATTTTAGTGGTGGACTGTTGGGTTGGCACTCTGACAGCTGCTGCATTATGCATGTATGCCTGTGCTTGCTGTTGGTTTATCGGGACTGCTGTCTGTCTTACTTTTCACATGGGACGGTGAAGGTTATGTTTGCGTGATATTCACTGGCACAGAAACAGAGAATTATGGAGTGACACTTTCCCTGAAGTTGGAACCGCGATTAACGACTAACGTCCCGCGGTGTGTGAGGTAGACATTCTTATCGCTCGATACCACCGTCTTCATGGCTCTATTTACCATTATGCTTCTTCTTCTTCTTTCTCTTCCTCTTCTGACGCTGCTGATGCTGATGCTTTATTTAACGGTGCTGTTGTTGCTGCTGCTGACGATACTCTCATGGTTATTTAAGTTTTACAAGCTAAAATGTCGCAATTTATAAACATATTAGCAAATGTATGCGGTGATGGCCGGTCTCCCTGGTCTAGGAGTTACACGACTTTCTCCGTAATCACGTATACTCTCATGAATCCATCAATCACATAACCGCTTTCCAGCATATGCCTAGCAATTGATGAAGCGGGAAGATTCCGGTGTTCGGCCCCACTAGGCTCCCGTCGCCTGTGTGAAGTATCTTGTCGATCCATTGATGTATGTGTTCAGCAACTCTTTTGTTCAACTGCCAGTCTGTTCTGCTGATATAGGTAGACTGGCACCTACATGCGAATTGGTAAATGCAATTGTTTTTGGCGTACAGAGGAACAGGTTCTTTTACTGCTGGGGTGAGAATTGGTGTGTTTCTGTACCTGATGAATGGAGTTGCAGCACAGAATGTTCGGCCGACTGCTGTAAAGAGCCGATCTTGTAGACGTTGCATTACGTCATCCCTCGAAAGGTTAGCTGGATGAATACCTTGAGTTTAGGGGCTGTAGTTTCGTCTGGTTTTGGTTTGGGCTGTTGGCAGTGGCGCTTTATAAATCATGTGGAGTACCCATTCAGGTTTAAGACATTCTTCAGAATTTCAAATTCCTCTGTCAGTGTGTCCTGGGTGCATATCTTCCTAGCATAGTCAAACAGGGTCCGTACTTAGCCCCGTTTGTACTGGACAGGTGTGAAGCTCTGAAAATTTAAGTATTGGCCAGTCCATGTTTCTTTGCGGTACACCGATCTTTGAATTGTGCCGTCTGCTCTACATCTCATTAGAATATCTAGGAACGGTAACGCTTCGTTGTGTTCGTTCTCCATAGATAGAGAGATGTTTTTATGCGTCGTGTTCATTATGGCCTGGAACGATGTTCCTTGTAGCTCGTCTGTGGTGATAATTAGTATATCGTCCACATAACGACGGTAAAAGGCCAAGTTGTTGATGTCTGAGGATCTCTTTTCTTCTAAATGTGCCATGAAGATGTCAGTTAGAATAGGACCAAGAGGACTCCCCATGGCCACTCCGCCAATTTGGCGGTATGACTTTATTAGAAAAGTGAATTGTATGTTGGCGGTACATAGTAATAACCGCCTCTCCAGAATCAATGTTGGTATGCCTAGTTTTAGTTGTTTGTCTTTAACGCGTTCACTAATTATTTTCACTGGCTCCTCTAATGGAACGTTGGTGAATAGGGAGGGTATATCCATGGATGCCATGTGTTTATTATTTATGTCTATGGTATTCAATAATTCCACCAGTTGGAATGTATCTCTGAGTATTTTTTGATCGAAGGACTGCCGTACTAGCTTTAAAATTTCAGCTAGTCATCTCTCCATTCGGTGTTGTGCAGAGTTAACAATGGACAGATTAGGTCTTTGCGGGATACCGGGCTTGTGAAGTTTGGGTAGACCGTACATCTGAGGAGTTTGGGAGCCACGCCGTGTGAGCGTTATTGCACTGGCCTCACTGATGAGTCCCGCATTCACAAGTTATTGGATATCTTTCCTCATTTTGAGGAAAGAGAAATGAGGAAAGAGATCCAGAATAATTGCTTCCTATAAATGAAATACCAAAAACAAAGAAGAACTAACATGGTTTCTAATTTAGAAGGTAAATACTCACATTCTACACTATATGAATATAGAAGAAAATTAGATCATAAAATGGAAAATAGAACATGAAATTCTCGAGTTACATTAAACGTCACAGTGGTTTGGGAAGATTTGATTGATTGATTGATTTAGGAACCGACATCACAGCATTCGGGACATTCCCATAAGCGCTGGTTTGGGAAGAGAAACACTGGAAGTCATGGTTTCTGAATAAAGAGCCAGGGACCAACTAATGTAGCGGTGGACACAAGGCATCAAAGACACTGTGAGCATGAACATATAGTATGTGTGGGAACTGTCTTAGGATCGAGATCTTTAATGTGAGTTTTGGTTAGAGCAAAATATCTCTCTCTCTCTCTCTCTCTCTCTCTCTCTCTCTCTCTCTCTCTCTCTCTCTCTCTCCTCTCTCTCTCTCTCTCTCCCTCTCTCTCTCTCTCTCTCTCTCTCTTTCTCTCTCTCTTTCTCTCACCCCCTCTCTCTCTCTTTCTCTCATCCTCTCTCTCTCCTTCCCCTCCCCAAAAAACGATTTCAATGATGATGATAGAAACGCTTATCTACTTTAACATTCTCTATTCTTATTAATAAATTAATTAAAATGCTTGATATAGTCTTATATTAACAGTATGCTATTGTGTTTTCAGAAAAAGATTGATCGCAGAATCTCCTGCAGTTATAAAGAAGTCATACTTCCCTATAACAGATTTAAGCAAGAGCTGGTGTCTATCACGCCTTATGTAGCTCTCTTCTATGAAGTTGTTACGGACAAGGAAATAGACACGATAATACAAGTCGCTCGGCACAAGGCACGGCATTTTGTATATTTATTTTCATGACTATTAATTGAAGTAAAACAGCATATAATAGCATGTGTGTGTGTATACATGTCACACATCAACAAGTTTGCCTACCGGCGTCAGCAAGACTATGCTTCTCCACATATTTCTATCCCCACCAATGTGTATCAATTCTTGCGCTGATAGTCTTCCGTCTATGACACAAGGCTGTACAGAATCTTCTCTGGCTATTCCCCACATATCTCTTTTTACACAAATCTTTCGAGTCGTCACAATATATTCCAGTTGTTATCCTTTCATAAAATGGCCAGAATAATCTCAACAGGCTCTTTCTGGTGTCAAATGGAGTGAACAAACGAACGAACGAAAGAACGAACGAACTTTAATTTCAAAGGGTCTTAAACTGGGCTGGCAGGGGTGAAGCCAGACTACGGCGCTATACAGGGGAGAAAGAATAATAATAGGAGGTCAGCTTGACCGAATGGATAAGAGAGCACGCTCTTAAACTTTGGATGTGCTGATGCCGTGGTAGCGGGATCAATCCCTACACTGGCTATTTGGACTACAACGTTGACTTCTTGTCCTTGACTTGAGGAGGTAAATTAGAAATCGGCGTGGGGTCGCTTGATGGCGAGAGACACTGACAATATGGAAAGCTTACTAGCACCGATAAATAAGTGCGGTGCCTGCAAGTAGTAGCACGTTGATGCACTACGCTTATGTTCAAAGCGAGTGAACGCAAAAACAAAATAAACGAAAACAAATGAACCAAACAACAATAAGAAAAACAAGAAGAATGAACAAACCCAGTACCAATGTCGCTGACCGCTACATGCTGAGGGAGATCATGAGGAGGGGAGCCGCCGAGCACTTACGGGCTGAATTTTTCGATGTGCAGTGAGGATAATGTGCGACTACCTGCCTACCTAACAAACTAACTACTAACTTTCTGATGTTTGTGATCAGTTGTATTTGTACCATATGTTTCCCAAAACAATTAGATTGCACATATTGTTCGAGGAATTTCCCGCATTCTTCTGTAATGTAATCTCCCATGCTTCCAACAAATGTCCTCTTTGAAGAAGAAATGTACGTGGAAGCTTCTTCTTCTTCTTCTTCTTCTTCTTCTTCTTCTTCTCCAGCGTTTCGGTTCTTTGCTGCAGATACAATCCGTCTCCATTCGTCTCTCTGGTGGACCTTCTCTTGCCAGTCGTTGATTCCAAGTGCCTGTAGGTCTGTATGTGTATTATCTCTCCACCGCCTTCTTGGTCTACCTCGGGGTCTACGGTCATTTATTTCCTGAGTGTAAGCGAGTTTTGTTTCCCTATTATCTTCCATTCTTTCTATATGCCCCAGCCATTGTAGTCTATTAGCCTTCATGATACCAGTGATTAGCGGGGACTTAAACA
The DNA here is from genome assembly GCA_014155875.1 of Cepaea nemoralis. Taxonomy (NCBI): domain Eukaryota; kingdom Metazoa; phylum Mollusca; class Gastropoda; order Stylommatophora; family Helicidae; genus Cepaea; species Cepaea nemoralis. The sequence goes on from JACEFZ010003868.1 coordinate 217,995, forward strand.
GATCATACATGTCTTTGTTACTTCTTCTTTTCCACTCTCCACTCTGTGCATCCCTAATGGGTCCAAAGATGCGTCTTAAAATTTTGTTCTCAAAGGTTTGTAACAAGGCTTCGTATCCTTTCGTTGTACTCCAGGTTTCAGAGCCATACAGCACAACTGGTCTGATCATTGTTTTGTATATTGTGATTTTGGTGTTACGAGATAGCGCCTTTGATTTTAGTAGATGTTGTAGTGCATAGTATATCTTATTTCCAGAGTTGATTCTAGTTTGTATTTCTTCCCTTATGATGTTGGAGCAGTTGAAGATTGTACCCAGGTATTTGTATGTTTCCGTTCTTTTAATGGTCATATTATCTATTTGTATGTGGCCAGAGTTTTTAGCCCTTCCGTCTCTTGAAATTACCATATATTCTGTCTTATCTTGGTTGATAACCAGCCCCATCTGTTGGGCTTTTTCCTTTAAGTGAGTCAATATTTCCAATGTCGTTTGTTCACTTTGCCCTATAATATCTATATCATCTGCATAACCAAGCAGCTTGGATGGTCCTCCAATATCACATTCCTCCTTTACCTTCCTTACAACTTTCTCTAGAGCCAGATTGAAGAGTAGCGGCGATAGTGCATCACCCTGTTTCAAGCCAGATGTTATTTGGAAGGGGTCTGATTTCCTGCCTTTATATGTTACTATATTATAAGTATCTTCCATGCACAGTCTGGTCATGTTGATTAACTTCCTTGGTATTCCAAATTCCTGCATAGCATTCCATAGACTATTCCTATGGACACTATCATAAGCCTTTTTAAAATCCACAAAAATGTTATGGAGATCTCTTTTATATTCCCAATTTTTCTCGGCTATTTGTCGTAAGATAAATATCTGATCTATTGTTGATCTGTTTTGTCTAAAACTCGCCTAGTAGTCACCTAATATGTCTTCTGAATATGGTTTTAGTCTATTTAGTAATACTGCGGATAGTATCTTATAGCTTGTGGACAGTAGTGATATTCCTCTATAATTTCCACATTGGAACTTGTCTCCTTTCTTAAAGATAGGTATCAATAATGACTCTTTCCAGTCATGGGGTAATTCTTCTGTCCTCCAGATTTTTATTATTAGTTCGTATAGCTTTAGATGTAATGCATGGCCACCTGCCTTTATAAATTCAGCAGCAATTCCATCAGTCCCAGTTGCCTTATTGTTTTTAAGTCGTGTGATTACATATAGGATTTCTTCAAATGTAGGTTCTTCAATTTGTGGTTCGCATGTTAGAACCTCTTCCTGTGGGAAAATGTTACTTGGAGCTTCACAATTTAGTAATTCAACAAAATATTCTTTCCATGTGTTGCACATTTCCTCATTGGTATTTATCATATTCCCATTTTTGTCTTTTAAACCATATGTGTTTTGTTGGTGCCCTCGTTTCATTGACTTCAGTTCTTTAAAAAAATTTCTGGATTCATTTTTCTGGTGATTAGTTTCCATATCTTTGATTATATTACTCATATATTCTCGCTTCTGCTGTCGGACTATTTTTGTAGCCTCTTTACATTCATTTCTATAATGCTCTTCCTTTTGGATGTTGTTGATGTCATTTAACCATAAATGTCTGGCATTCTTTTTCCTAATGACTGCTTCTTCACATTTTTGATTGAACCATCTGTTCTTTCTATGCGTGGTTAACACACCGAGACATTCTTCTGCGGTAGATTGAATTGTATTCTTGATGTTCAACCAAGTTTGGTCAACGCTTTCCTCCAAAGGGTTTTGCAGAGTTTCAAGTTTACATTTTATTTCATCTGTAAATTTCTCTTTGACTGTAATTTCTTGTAGTTTTTCTCTGTTATATGTTGGGTGTAATCTTTGTAATTTAGTATAGAAAGCTCTCTTAAGTTTTATTTTAAATTTTGCTCCAACGAGGAAGTGGTCACTGTGGCACTCAGCTCCTCTATAACTTCTAACTTGCTGTATGTTTGATGCATTTCTGTTGTTAATTAAAATGTGATCT
>JACEFZ010003868.1:225000-307500 GCA_014155875.1 Cepaea nemoralis
GGGAGGAGGAGGGGGAGGAGGAGGAGAGGGAGGAGGAGGAAGGAGGAGGGGAGGAGGGAGGAGGAGGAGGATGGAGGAAGAAGGAGGAGGAGGGAAAGGAGGGATGAGGAGGAGGAGGGAGGAGGAGGAAGAGGGAGGAGGAGGAATGTGAAGGGAGGAGGAGGGATAGGGAGGAGGGGGAGGGGAAGAGGAAGAGGGTAGGAGGAAGAGTGGAGAGGAGGAGGGAGGAGGTAGAGGGAGGAGGAGGAGGGAGGAAAAGGGAGGAGGAGAGAGGAGGAGGAGGGAGGAGGTAGGAGGAGGAAGAGGGAGGAGGAGGGAGGAGAAGGAAGGAGGAGGAAGAAGGAGGAGGAAGAGGGAGGAGGATGGAGGAGGGAGAGGGAGGAAGAGGGAGGAGGAGAGGAAGGAGGAGGAAGAGGAGGAGGAGGAAGAGGGAGGAGGAGGAAGAGGGAGGAGGAGGATGGAGGAGGGAGAGGGAGGAGGGAAGAGGAAGAGGGTAGGAGGAGGAGGGGAGAGGAGGAGAAGAAGGGAGAAGGAGGGAGGAGGAGAAGGAGGAGGGGAGAGGAGGAGGGAGGAGGCAGAGGGAGAAGAAGGAAGGAGGAGGAGGAAGGAGGGAGAGGAAGGAGGGAGAATGAGGAGGGGAGGAAGGAAAGGGAGGTGGAAGAGGAGGAGGAGGGAGGAGGAAAGAGGTAGGGGGAGGAGGAGGTAGAGGGAGGAGGAGGAGGAAGGAAAGGGAGGAGGAAGAGGAGGAGAAGGGAGGAGGAGGGTGGAGGGAGGAGGAGGAGGTAGAGGGAGGAGGAGGGAGGAGGTAGGAGGAGGAAGAGGGAAGAGGGAGAAGAAGGGAGAAAGAGGAGGGAGGATGATGAGGGAGAAGGAGGCAGGAGGAGGAGGAGGGAGGCAGGAGGAGGAGGAGGGATGAGGAGGGAGAGGGAGGAGGAGGGAAGATGAGGGAGGAGGCGGAGGGAGTAGGAGGGAGGAGGATGGAGGAGGAGGGGAGAGGAAGAGGGAGAAGGAAGAGGGAGAAGGAGGAGGGAGGAGGGAGAGGGATGAGAGGGAGGAGGAAGAGGAGAAGGGTGGAGGGAGGAGGTAGAGGGAGGAGAAGAGAGGAGGAGAGAGTTCGCCATTCCGAATTCATACTCGTCTAGTTCTTCCCTTCTACACGACTGTAGATAACTTCCTTACACATAAAAAGATGAATTGTTATTGATATTGCCGTGGCATGGAGGAATATCAGCAGCAGAGTTGATCCAAAAAACCAAAGACTGAGATCTACGGAGAGCCATGAACGCCTACGCCAGCCGGCACGGCACTTGATGATGATGATTGCCGTGTGACGATTCTGTGTAGTCACGTCATTTTCTTCCCTTTCCCTAGCGTTTTGGTTCGGGGATTCTTTCATCATCATCATCATATATTTACGTACGTATTTTGGGAGGGGGAGGAGGGAGGAGGAGGAAGAAGAAAAAAAAACTATGACAGTTGACAGCTCTGGAATGAAAGGAAGGCGTGTAGAAAATGTCATCTCAATCGGATGGGCCGTTCGCGAACAAATAAAGGACATACATATTTACATACATACATATATACATATATACATACACTTTGTTTTATAGATATAGATATACTAGCTGACCCGGCCCGGCTTCGCCCAGTCCTTGGTGGGGAGCATCTCATTTAATTCATATAAGTAGTCATATAAGTTCCCGTTCCCGTTACCGACTGTCTGTCTGTCTGTCTGTCTGTCTGTCAGTCTGTCTGCTTGTCTGACTGTCTGTCTGTCTGTCAAATAGACCCATCCCTCTGTCTCTCCCTCGTCTATAACTCCCTCCCTCCCTGTCTATCTGTCTGCCTACCCGTCCCTCCGTCTCTCCCTCCGTCTCTCCATCCCTCCCTCCCTCCCTGTCTGTCTGTCTGTCTGTCTGTTTGTCTATCTATCTATCTCTGTCTGTCTGTCTGTCTGTCTAATAGACCCATCCCTCCGTCTATCCCTCCCTCCCTCCCTGTCTTTTTGTCTATCTATCTATCTATCTATCTATCTATCTATCTATCTATCTATCTATCTATCTATCTATCTATCTATCTATCTATCTGTCTGTCTGTCTGTCTGTCTGTCTGTCTGTCTGTCTATCTACCTATCTGTCTGTCTGACCCGGCCCAGCCCATGGTGGAGAGCATCTCATTTAAATTATATAAGTAGTCATATAAGATCCCGTTCCCGACTATCTGTCTGACTGTCTGTCTGTCTTGGGTAAATGTAGGAGGGAGGAGGAAGAGGGAGGTGGAGGAGGGAAGAGGAGGGAGGAGGAGGGAGGAGACAGGAGGAGTAGGGAGGAATAGGAGGGAGGAGGAGGGATTAGGAGGAGGAGGGAGGAGTAGGGTGGAGGAGGAGGCGAGGAGGAGGGAGGAGGAAGAGGGAGGAGGAGGGAGAAGGAGGGAGGAGGAGAACGCAGGAGGAGAAGGGAGCAGGAGGAGGAGGAGGGAGGAGGTGGGAGAGGGAGGAGGAGGGAGGAGGAGGAGAGAGTAGGAGGAGGGAGGAGGCGGAGGGAGAAAGAAGAGGGAGGAGGAAGAGGGAGAAGGAGGAGGGAGAAGGAGGAGGAGGAGGAGGGAAGAGGAGGAGGGGAGGAGGAGTAGGGAGGAGGAGGAATGTGAAGGGAGGAGGAGGGAGGAGGTAGAGGGAGGAGGAGGAGGAGGGAGGCGGAGAGAGGAGGAGGGAGGAGGAGGAAGAGGGAGGAGGAGGAATGTGAAGGGAGGAGGAGGGAGGAGGTAGAGGGAGGAGGAGGAGGAGGAGGAGGAGGAGTGAGGAGGAGGAGAGAGGAGGAGGAGAGGGAGGAGGAGGAAGGAGGAGGGGAGGAGGAGGAGGAGGAGGGAGGAAGAAGGAGGATGAGGGAGAAGGAGGGATGAGGAGGAGGAGGGAGGAGGCGGAAGAGGGAGGAGGAGGAAGGAGGAGGGGAGGAGGAGGTAGAGGGAGGAGGGGAAGAGGAAGAGGGTAGGAGGAGGAGGGGAGAGGAAGAGGGAGAAGGAAGAGGGAGAAGGAGGAGGGAGAGGGAGGAGAAGGAAGAGGGAGGAGGAAGAGGGAGAAGGAGGAGGGAGAAGGAGGAGAAGGAAGAGGGAGGAGGAAGAGGGAGAAGGAGGAGGGAGAAGGAGGAGAAGGAGGGGGAGGAGGAGGAGGGAAGAGGAGGAGGGGAGGAGGAGGAGGGAGGAGGAGGAATGTGAAGGGAGGAGGAGGGAGGAGGTAGAGGGAAGAGGAGGAGGAGGGAGGCGGAGAGAGGAGGAGGGAGGAGGAGGAAGAGGGAGGAGGAGGAATGTGAAGGGAGGAGGGGGGAGGAGGTAGAGGGAGGAGGAGGGAGGAGGAGGAGGTAGAGGGAGGAGGAGGAGGAGGAGGAGGAGGAGGAGGGAGGAGGCGGAGAGGGAGGAGGAGGAAGGAGGAGGGGGAGGAGGGAGGAGGAGGGAGGAACAAGGAGGAGGAGGGAGGAGGAGTGATGAGGAGGAGGGAGGAGGAGGAGGGAGGAGGAGGGAGGAGGAGGAGGAGGAGGAGGAAGAGGGAGGAGGAGGAATGTGAAGGGAGGAGGAGGGAGGAGGTAGAATGAGGAGGAGGAGGGAGGAGGAGGAGTGAGGAGGAGGAGAGGGAGGAGGAGGAAGGAGGAGGGAGGAGGAGGAGGAGGAGGAGGGAGGAAGAAGGAGGAGGAGGGAGAAGGAGGGATGAGGAGGAGGAGGGAGGAGGAGGAAGAGGGAGGAGGAGGAATGTGAAGGGAGGAGGAGGTAGAGGGAGGAGGAGGAGGGAGGAGGAGAAGGGAGGAGGAGGGATGAGGAGGAGGGAGGAGGTAGAGGGAGGAGGAGGAGGGAGGAGGAGGAGTGAGGAGGAGGAAGGAGGAGGGGGAGGAGGGAGGAGGAGGAGGGAGAAGAAGGAAGGAGGAGGAGGAAGGAGGGAGAGGAAGGAGGGAGAATGAGGAGGGGAGGAAGGAAAGAGAGGTGGAAGGGGAGGAGGAGGGAGGAGGAAAGAGGTAGGGGGAGGAGGAGGTAGAGGGAGGAGGAGGAGGAAGGAAAGGGAGGAGGAAGAGGAGGAGAAGGGAGGAGGAGGGTGGAGGGAGGAGGAGGAGGGAGGAGGTAGGAGGAGGAAGAGGGAAGAGGGAGAAGAAGGGAGAAGGAGGAGGGAGGATGATGAGGGAGAAGGAGGCAGGAGGAGGAGGAGGGAGGCAGGAGGAGGAGGGATGAGGAGGGAGAGGGAGGAGGAGGGAAGATGAGGGAGGAGGGGGGAGGAGGCGGAGGGAGTAGGAGGGAGGAGGATGGAGGAGAAGGGGAGAGGAAGAGGGAGAAGGAAGAGGGAGAAGGAGGAGGTAGGAGGGAGAGGGATGAGAGGGAGGAGGAAGAGGAGAAGGGTGGAGGGAGGAGGTAGAGGGAGGAGAAGAGAGGGGGAGAGAGTTCGCCATTCCGAATTCATACTCGTCTAGTTCTTCCCTTCTACACGACTGTAGATAACTTCCTTACACATAAAAAGATGAATTGTTATTGATATTGCCGTGGCATGGAGGAATATCAGCAGCAGAGTTGATCAAAAAAACCAAAGACTGAGATCTACGGAGAGCCATGAACGCCTACGCCAGCCGGCACGGCACTTGATGATGATGATTGCCGTGTGACGATTCTGTGTAGTCACGTCATTTTCTTCCCTTTCCCTAGCGTTTTGGTTCGGGGATTCTTTCATCATCATCATCATATATTTACGTACGTATTTTGGGAGGGGGAGGAGGGAGGAGGAGGAAGAAGAAAAAAAAACTATGACAGTTGACAGCTCTGGAATGAAAGGAAGGCGTGTAGAAAATTTCATCTCAATCGGATGGGCCGTTCGCGAACAAATAAAGGACATACATATTTACATACATACATATATACATACACACATATTTACATACATACACTTTGTTTTATAAATATAGATATATTCTTGACTGTCTGGGCGCTGTGCTTTTACGTATTAGTTATCTGTGAGTTAATGTTTTTATTTCTATATTGACTAATCGTATATCTACTTTTGTCCCTTCAATCCATGTAAGATAAATATGCTAACTGCATTTGTGACTCTTTCACTATCAAAGCTAGCTCAAATATATATTTTCTAATCCCGATACAATAAAATATTATTCTAGAGACAGTCGCGATAACTGTGACTAGTTCACGGAACTTCCTGGAAAATCGTATCCATAGTGGGCCATTGTGTGATGGAAACGAGATTGCAGTTCTTGGGTATCTTCTTTGTTTATCTTCTAATATACAATATCCGGTCCACAGATGTTCAGAGGGGGAGTTTCACTTAACGGCAACATCGTTGTAAACCGTCAAAGGACAAGTGATCTGTAAGTACAGCTGTTGGTAACATCATCATCATCAAGTGATATTCCATCTGGCGTAGGCGTTCATGTCTCTCCACATATCTATCTTTGGTGTTATGTATCAAATCTGCTGCTTATATTCCTCCATACCACCGTCCCGTCGTCACGATGTTCTTCAATGCCTCTATTCTCATCAGACTACAACAAAAAGCTGTTTGTCTCTTTCTTCGCGATGTATAGACTGTTCTAGTTTCATTAGCCTCTCTTAGGCAATCGTCATTAGTTACACTGGCAATCCAAGGAATTCGCAACATTCATGTTATGAATCACATCGCTGTTGCTTCCAAGATTCACTGCCATACAGCAAAACGGGTTCCATATAGCACTTCATAACTCTCTTTCTTACATTCAGTGATTGTGACTTATTGCATAAAATAGTTTTCGTTTTCTGAAATGTAGCTTTTGCTTGCTCATTCTGCTCTTAATCTCTGGTGTGCACTTACCGTCTGATGTAATAAATACCCCTAAGTATTTAAATGTATCCACTTGGTTAAGAATTTTCCATTTTATTTTCATTTCACATTTTGGTGTCACATTTTTCTTTGACATTACCAGTGTTACTGTTTTCGTGATATTTAAGGAGAGTCATTTCTTTGCATTCTCTGATACTACAATGTCCAACAATTGTTGTAGATCTTTTGCATTATCCACCACCAATACTGTGTCATCTTCATAGCGTATATTGTTTACATTATAACCTCCGATTAGTATTCCCGACTTCTGTTTGATCTCTCTCATTATTACTTCTCTATAGAGGGAGAAGAAATTCGGTGACAAAACACATCCCTGTCTTACTTCTAGATTTATTTGTCATAATTGCCCTCTATATCTCTCATTTTAATTGCTGATTCTTGCACAAACTTTAATTGAATATAACCCGGTTAGTGATAGAATCATCACTGTCATCCAAAAAACACAACTCCCATACAGATATATGTACATAATCCAACAGAGAGGAAGACGCAATTGAAGATTTTTACAGCAGACTGCAAGACACATTACAAAAGATTGGTCATAATGACATAACAATAATAATTGGAGATTGTAATACAAAAGTGGGTAGATGAAGAGATGAACATGAGAAGAAAATTTGGATTGGGAAATAGGCAATATGCGGGTGACAAATTAATTGCATTTTGCAGAAAATGAGTTAACGATAGCCAACTCACTTTTAATTAACAACACCCAAGAAGACTTTTCACGTGAAAGTCCCCGGACAGTACTACCAAAAACCAGACATACTATATTTTAATACAAAGAAGATTGAGATCAAGCATTACATCGGCAAAAACCTTTCGCCTCGCTGGGTTGACTGCCCTCCGCACGGAGCATAGACGTTGTTCCGCCATGTTGAAAAACCGAACACATCAGAAACACACACGCTGCGAAAATTCATTCAAGGATTGCTTCGCTCAATGCACGAACTCCGTAGCATCGGCGCAGATCTTGAGAAGAAACTCCTGGTATTACATCTTGGCACACAAATTACACGCAAGAGATGAAAATATCCATCTCCTACGCGAAAAAGAGAACTGTCACAAAACAACACAACCGTCCGCTGCCACCTTGACCAGAAGCGACCCATCCACTGTATAGCACGATTAAGAAGGTAAAGGGCAGCAGGTTAAAAAGAGGAAAGTCGTGGATGGGTCAAGCCGAAGACATCCTTCAGCAGGTGTGTTCACTCGAGGAATTAGAACCTGGTGAGGAGTGGGTACAACTGCCAACAGAGTTTTGCACATCTTTTTCAGTGTGCATCCAACTAGAAGGGAAATGCAGACAAGAAAATCCAGCTGCTGTGGAGGCGGAAGTACAGGCTCTGATCATCGAGAATTCTTTAGATGATGATGCTGTCATATACACGGATGGGTCGGTCGTTCGAGGAATGAGAAGTTCATGGGTCTTTACTGCTCAGGCCGGAGGGAACATTGTGAAGGAAGAGTCTGGTGCTTTTGCTTTGACCACAAGCAGCCTGACTATGGAAGTCATGACAGTAAGTAAAGCAATAACATGGCTCGAGACAGACATTCAATCGGGCATGTGTCCTTAGTGACTCAATGAGTATACTCAGGAAGATAGAGACGGGTTGGGTCCGAAAGAGTGGTTGCTGTCTCTGGAGCAGTCTCGGTTGGCAAATATTATCTTTATTTTCGTGCCAGGGCATGCAAGTGTACAAGGAAATAAGCAGGCTGGCAGGCTTGCAGGTAGGGCTACTGTGGAAGGCGGACGAGTCATAGACCAGGCAGACATTCTGAATGCTGAGTAAGTCCTTTAAGAGAACCAAGCGATGACTGTGAGTCTACAACCATGGTCATGCTGCGAGAACAGCAAGTTGAAAGAAGTGTGGCCAAACAAGAACACTACGCAGGAAGCCAAAGAAGATTACTAAACCAACACAGAATTGGTGTCGTAAGCCGCTATACGCTGCGGGATTTTCTGAGTAGGGGATCCGAGCACTCATGGACTTAATGGTTGGATGTGCAATGAGGATGATCTGTCGACTAACTAACTTCTAATCCTATATCATTGTCTGTCCGGCGTCTGTGGTTTAGATATACTTCATCATAGTCCCTACGGGTCTCTGTGGTTTAGATTGTCCTCAGATATCTACCCCTATATCATTGTCTGTACAGGTAAGATATACTTCAGATGACCAAGAATAATAATAATAATAATAATGGATGTGACGTGTGGACAATAAGCAGTTAAGCTGAAAATCAGCTGATGGCTGTGGAAATGTGGTTTCCGAGGAAAATGCAAAGAATACCATGGACAGACAGAAAAACCAATGAACAAGTCCATCAAGAAACAAATGAAGATCGTAAACTGATGAGACATTAGACGTAGACAGTCAAAATTGTGTGGGCATGTTATGAGAAGAAATGAATTGGAGAACTTGGTGACAACTGGCAAGATCGAAGGGAAGAGACCAAAGGGAAGACCGAGAAGTGAATACCTGGATGGCTTGGCCACATGGCATGGTCAAGACAGGAACACGGAGCTGATCCACGACTCTGGTGGTCGAGTGAGATGGCAGAACATGACCGCCAACGCTTACCGGCATGGCACATGATGTATGGATGGAGATGTCTACTAATGTATCGAGTCTACGGGTGTCTGTGATTTAGATAGTCTCAGATTGCTACTCCTATATCATTGTCTCTATGGGCGTTTGTGGTTTAGATTGTCCTCAGATTTCTACGCCTATATCATTGTCTCTACACGTGTCTGCGGTTTAGATTGTCTTGAGGTTTTAACTCCTATATCATTGTCACTACGGACATATGTAGATTAGATTGTCCTCAAATTTCTACTCCTATATCATTGTCTCTACGGGTGTCTGTGGTTTAGATTGTTTTCAGATTTCTACAATTGACCCTTTCGGCGCCTATGGCTATGGGGGTCGTTTTTCACAATCTCACATATCCGGTTTGTAATCAACTGCAGGCGAGGTGGAAGCAGACACCCCTGTGTTGATTTTTAACAATAATATGAGCATCAGTCGTTCAGAAATCAATGGCAAACAACTAAAGGTAAAATTGTCTAGACATTAACAAACATCACAAAATCCTGGCTTTGATTGCCACATCCTGTAAAGGGCATGCTACTTATGTTTTCATTATTGACTCTGAAGGTGCTAAACAGTACTTATGAATGTATTTCTCTCATGTATGATATAAATAATTGTGTTAAGTACTTACCCATATTTGTTTATATGCAGCTCATTTCTGTCTGACGAAGAGTCGCCAGATGTTTTAGGCTCCTTGTCCAAGAAGGTGGCAGGAATTACCAACCTGAATACTGCACATGTTGTGCCTGGTCATTCTTTACAAGCCGAGCCCTTTCAGGTATGATTTATACAGGCCAGAATGAGTTAGTATCATTATTATTATCATCGTCATTATTACACCTGTCATCGTTGTCACCATTGCATTCTCATCACCATAGTCATCATTATGATCAGCATTATCATTATCATCATCACAGTTATAATATTTGTACTCATCACCACTATTGTTGTAATCATCGATATATTTAATATAACTGATGTTGCATCGTCACAGTTATCATTATCATTATAATCATCATCATCACGACCATTGTCACTGTCATAATCATTACCCCCTTAGCAATCGTCATCCTAATCATTACTAACATCTTCATTTACATCAACATCATCATCATCATTACCATCATCATTATCATTACCATCTGCTTCTTCATGTAACCACGTATTAACCTCTCAACTTGTCATGTCAGCACGATGTTTGCCATGGTCCAGTTGACATAGGCCTGGAACATGGCATGACGTTGCAGTCTGCACGAAGAGACCGTGCGAAGTGACCTACCACGGCATTGGTCACAAAAGCAGGAAAAGTGTGAAGGACGTTTTGTGCGAGGACACAACGTCACCTTAAGTTAGTTGAATGAGAGCTAGTGTCAGAGTCGGACCTAGTTTTGAGTTAACAGAGCATGACTAACATTACGCCGCTCTTTTATAATAGAATGTTTAGGCACTGTTATATATATCTGTGACTTTTCTGTGGAGCAACTGATTGTGTTATCGACATGTCAAGTGTACAGTCCTAGTAAAATAGAGTGTTGAAAAACCCATGCCAGAGTTGTTATGCAAGTTTGGTCTCAGTAGTTAACACTTATAGACTGTACAAGATGGAAAGACTCAACGGCCATCAGAAGTTGAGGGAGAGATGTCCACAAAAGCAAGAGTAAGCATCTCTAGAGATATCAACGAAGCGCCACTGAATCAGTACAGTGGTGGCTCGTCAAGAACGAGATTGTCGTCCCGGGCGTGTGCAGTAATCTTAGCCCATGAAAGCTATGTGTTGTTTAACCAGGCCGTGTGTAAACCATTAGGCGTTCCCTGCAATATCAATCATCAATGTAAAGAATGCCACGGGAGCTGTGGAAAGAAACGAGCATCTAGTTACTCCCTGGCAATGTTTTAGTGTGAGATTTTTGTCATTATATTCTTCTTTTAGCTTTCTTACAGCAGTATTGTCATCATTTAATTCTTCGCCATCTATATCACGCTGGCTCACGTAACTTGTATCTTGACTGGCGTCGTCTTCATAACCACTATCTTCATTTGCGGAATAAAATAATAATAATAATAATAATAATAATAATAATAATAATGACAATAATAAGAACACTAAATATGGGGCTAACATGGCCGAAAGGATATGAGCACTCGCTCTTAAGCTTCCGGTGCACTTAAGACGAGTTAGTGCGTTCAACCCCTACACCGGTCAGTTGGACTGTATTTTTGACTTCTCACCCTTGACTTGGGACGTACATTACAAGTACCTCTAATGTCAGAGTGATTTCGCCGGATGGCGAGGGACACTGGTAATAAGGAAAGTTAATCCTCAAGCAGAAATCAGTCCAGTGAACTCACTAATAGCAGCAACTACTAGTGGTAGTAGCACGTGTATAGACTATGCTCGGGGATGCGTATAACCGGGTTAGGAATGTTCGGTTGATATACATTATGTTCGCCATGGAGATATGCCCTTGCCTTATCAGGTAGGTTGCGGCAATCCTTTATGAGCGTAAGGTTGCACTGCACATTAGTTCCTAGACTTCTGATCCCTGTACGATTACACCTGGGTTGCCACAGGGATCTGCCATGTCCCCAGTGCTCTTTAATGTCTACACCAGCAAAATCGCAGCTATTGAGACACCAGGTGTGGGTAGAATCTTGACATTTGCAAATGATGTGCTGGTGTACAGACAGGGCAGAGACATTGAAAGTTTGGCTGCAAGCTTGTTGTTTGTCCATCAAAACTGATGATGACCATTCATTTCATCTAGTGGTGTTGAAAGTATGGAGCCGTGGGTTCTAAGATGGCTGATAAGGCCTATTTTGGCTGGAACTGTTCTTTGACAATGTGGGCAAAGATTGCTTCACGTTCCAGGAGGATTTCTTGCAGTGGTTTTTCTGTCCAGCCTTTTTACCCAGCTCTTGCATTCATATTTGCTTCACAAATGACTACACTCTTGCGTAATGATGTACGCCACTAATTTCGGTCTTTGGCAGCAGTCTTCCAAGTGTCAAGATGAATTCCGAAAGCTTTTAGTGAGATCTTCAGAGTGTCTTTAAAGCTTTTCCTCTAGCCGCCTTGGGAGTGTTTACCACGCAGTTCGCCATAAAAGCTTCGTTTAGGGAGCCTGTGATCTGGCATGCGAATCAAATGACCCGCCCAGCGAATCTGATTCTTCATTACTAGAGTGTGGATTCTATGTATAGACACTCTTTCTAGGACTTCAGTGCTTGCTTGCTTGTGTTCGTTGGCTTGAGCTCCAATGCGAAGTCCTGTATGTCGTTTGAAGGCATCCTGTTGTCCAACATCAGTGTGATGTCATAAAGGACCTGCGGTTTGCGTGAGTATCCGTTGTCCCATGTCTGGCTTATTGGTGTGCAGACTGATGGTCCCTCACCGTACAGGCAGACACTCTCCGACTTCGGAAGAATCGGCGATCCTACTGACTTTAGCCAGGACCCCGAAGGGACCTGTTGCCCAGGACGCTCGACAAGGACGCTTCGATAGGTCTTGGCCAGTGTATAACCCGGTCCTGGTGCCTTAGAAACACCTTAAAGTCGCTTAAAAGTCGACAGGGTCGACTTCATCGCACCGGGTGTTTATCCCATATGGATCGGTTTCTTTCCGCAGCGCGGAAAGCGTCGCACAAAGCACGAACTCCGTAGCTTTTAGCGACGACCCACAGGAGTCTCCGAAACATTTAACTCGTAAACCGAAGGGTGCGGCCCGGAATCGAACCAACAACCTTCGGAGCACGAGTCAAACGGCTTGACCACTTCGCCACAGAGACTCCACAGAAACACCTCTGCGTCCCTAGGACTTCAGTGTCTGGGATCTTGTCGTGCCATTTAATCTTCAGACTGTGTGAAAAGTGGTTTAACTTCCTAACGTGTCGCCAATAAACAGTCCACGTTTCACAAGCATACAGCAGTGAGGATAATACAACTGCTTTGTAGACATTCAGCTATGTTTGCAGACTTATTCCATTTACGTCCCACACATTCTTGTACAGTCTGCCAAAGAACTCGCTGGCCTTGGAGTTTCTTGCATTCATTTCGTCATCAATTGTAGCAGCTTTGGACACAGTGCTGCCTAGATATGTGAATTTCTCCACATCACTTAGTCTATGACTATTCACTTTGATATTCGGCACGGTGTGATTAATCCTTGTAGCTGGCCGGTACATAGCTACAGTCTTCTTCAATTTTATTTTGAGCCCAAAGTTGGCTCAGGCATATGAGAAAGCTGAAAAATCGTGTTGCATGTCTGCCTTTGCGTTTGCGTTGGCATATAGAGCGCAGTCATCAGAAACAGGAGCTCTCTGACGGTGTCGCTGTTAGTTTTGGTTTTAGTTTTCAGCCTTCTGAGATTGAACAACTTTCCATCCATGCGGTAGTTGATGTCTATTCCAATGTCGTTCTTGAAGGCATTTGTCAGCATAGCTTAAAACATGAGGCTGAAAATTGTTGGTGCCAGGACACAGCCTTGTTTTACTCCATTGGTGACAGGAAAGAGCTCGGACAGCTCACCATTTTCCTGTACTCATGCCTGCATACCATCATGAAATAGCCGCACTATTTGGACAAACTTTTGTGGACAGCCATATTTCGCCATAATCTTCCACAGTCCATCTCTGCTGACTGTATCAAAAGCCTTGGTAAGGTCAATGAAAGTGGAGAACATTTCGAAGATTTGTTTCTGACATTTCTCTTGCAACTGCCTTGTGGCGACAATCATGTAAATAGTTCCCCGTTCTTTTCTGAAGCCATATTTATTCTCAGAAAGAAGACCTTGGTCGAGATGGGCTGTGAGGCGATTGAGAAGTATTCGGGCGAGTATCTTCCCTGCAATTTAGAGCAAGGAGGTGCCTCGCTTGTTGTCACATAATTGGCGGTTTCCTTTTACGTTTGTAAAGGTAGACTATTGACGCGTCCTTGAATTCCTGTGGCATGGTCTCGTTCACCCATATTTTTGTAAAGACTTGGTGAAGCTGCTCTATTAGAACCGGTCCATCTGCTTTGAATATCTCTGCCGGGGTGGAGTCAGGACCAGGCGCCTTACCGCTGGAAGGTTGCTGGATAGCTTTGTTTACTTCCACTATGGTTGGCAGGTCAGAAAGAGTAGCATTAGTGGGGACTTGAGGAAGACAGTTGATGGTTTCATCGTCGAAGGAGGAAGTTGCATTTAAGATGTTGCTGAAATGCTCTGCCCAGCGTTGAAGGATTTCTTTCGTATCGGTGACCAATGTTACCTCATCTGCACTGAAGAGGGGAAATATGCCTGGTGATGTAGGACGATATACCGATTTCTGTGAGTCGTAACGTTTTTCATATTGTCATATTGTCTGTCAGAAAAGCTTTGAATCTCATCAGCTTCTTTGCTCAGCCGGAGTCCCGCATGTGCCGAAGTTTCTGCTGCACTACTCACCGGATGTTATTGAAGGCATCTTTTTATGTTGACTTCGGGTCGTTCAAGAAGATTTTTCTCGGCCAGCAATTGGTTGATGTCTTCGGAATTATCATCAAACCAGTCTTTATGCTTTCGATTTCGGGGGGGGGGGGGGGGGGGGGACCCAGGATTTCCATAGCAGTGTTGTAAATTATGTCCTTTAGAGCTTTCCACTCTGTTTCCGCATCCTGTTTAGCTGCGGCATTCGGCTTGAGGCTGTCTTCCAGCATATTTTCAAACGACAGTTGCAGGTTTTTACTGTTTAGGCGGGTGACATTTAGTTTTTATTCCTTTTTTTTTTTTTGGCACTTTTACCACTTGAGGACTCCGTGGTGGTTTGATGTGTATGTTTATTTTTAAGACAATGAAACGATGGTCTGTCCTAATTCGGCACCACGCATGGATTTCTTCACCGGAACATCTTGTCTGTCACTCCTCCTGACGATGACATAGTCAATGAGGTGCTAGTGCTTCGAGCGAGGGAACATCAACGACTTCCCATTTCTCATGGGAAGACGGAAAGTTGTGTTAGTAATCAGGAGATCGTGTTCGGCACATGTATGAAGGAGGAGGAGTCAATTTCTGTAACAATTTCTGACTCCTTGCTTTCCAATAATGCCACTATAGGGAGAGCGGTAAATTCTGGGTGGCTTGACCATATTGTATGGTCAAGACAAGAACACAGCGTTGATACACGACTGTGGTTATCGTGTAAGATGGCGAAACATGACTAGCTTCTATTTTAAAAAGTTAGTTGGATGTCCTCTTTTACATGACGTTGCAATCAACCCCTTTATTTATTGGCTGTTTGTGATTTAATAAACAATTGTCTTAACAATAGGTTGTTGTACTAATGGGTATTGACACATGTAACATCCTAAACCTGACTCCCATCATCTGTTGCACGTGATATTCTGTCTCTGACGGAATAGTGTTTGCTCTTGATTTATCACTATATTCTCATTTTATCACTACAGGTTGTTAACTATGGCTTGGGTGGACAATACGACTTGCATATTGACTTTTTTAATGATGTAAGTATAATGACTTGGTTTTCTCTTGATTTGTAAATAAAATAAACTGTCAGGGTAGCACTTCGCGGGCCATCTAGTCAAATTAATAGCGAGCTGTTATGGTCATTTCAAGAGTATGGTTGGATGCGGACTCGGCGCCTTGGCTCGTCGATGGTCAAAATGTGGAAAGATTGGCCGCCTATTTCTCCTTGCTCTCGGTCCTACACAGTGTGATGCCGCTATCACATCCCATACCCAATGCAAGAAACTGCATCGGGACAAAATATTATTATTATAGTGTTTAGTGCCAGTACATACCAAGACAGTGGTCTAGTCTCAGTTGATAGCAGTGGCGGGATCGTGTTTGAGACCAGTGCCTAACTGGTGGCAAGGAAGACATATTACACGAGTGCAGGGTACTTTTCAGAATTGACTATGAATATTTTTGGGATATCAAGATGTAGAGAAAAGGAACATCTTTCTCCGCCTAATATTGCTCTGGCTTTTACTATGTAAAGCACCAACACTTCATACCCAGCGACAGTTTCGTTAATCCGAAACATAGTCGATAACACTGTTCATTGTAGTTTACTTGAGCCATAACACTTCATCATAGTTTACTTGGGTCAGTAACACTTCATCATAGTTTACTTTAGTCAGTAACATTTCATCATAGTTTACTTTAGTCAGTAACACTTCATCATAGTTTAGTCAGTAACACTTCATCATAGTTTAGTCAGTAACACTTCATCATAGTTTACTTTAGTCAGTAACACTTCATCATAGTTTACTTGTGTCAGTAGCTCTTCATCATAGTTTACTTTAGTCAGTAACACTTCATCATAGTTTAGTCAGTAACACTTCATCATAGTTTAGTCAGTAACACTTCATCATAGTTTACTTTAGTCAGTAACACTTCATCATAGTTTACTTTAGTCAGTAACACTTCATCATAGTTTACCTTAGTCAGTAACACTTCATCATAGTTTACTTTAGTCAGTAACACTTCATCATAGTTTACTTTAGTCAGTAACACTTCATCATAGTTTACTTTAGTCAGTAACACTTCATCATACTTTAGTCAGTAACACTTTATCATAGTTTAGTCAGTAACACTTCATCATAGTTTACTTTAGTCAGTAACACTTCATCATAGTTTACCTTAGTCAGTAACACTTCATCATAGTTTACTTTAGCCAGCAACACTTCATCATAGTTTACTTTAGTCAGTAACACTTCATCATTGTTTACTTTAGTCAGTAACACTTCATCATTGTTTACTTTAGTCAGTAACACTTCATCATAGTTTACTTTAGTCAGTAACACTTCATCATAGTTTACTTTAGCCAGCAACACTTCATCATAGTTTACTTTAGTCAGTAACACTTCATCATTGTTTACTTTAGTCAGTAACACTTCATCATAGTTTAGTCAGTAACACTTCATCATAGTTTACTTTAGTCAGTAACACTTCAACATAGTTTAGTCAGTAACAATTCATCATTGTTTGCTTTAGTCAGTAACACTTCATCATAGTTTACTTTAGTCAGTAACACTTCATCATAGTTTACTTTAGTCAGTAACACTTCATCATACTTTAGTCAGTAACACTTCATCATAGTTTAGTCAGTAACACTTCATCACAGTTTACTTTAGTCAGTAACACTTCATCATAGTTTACTTGTGTCAGTAGCTCTTCATCATAGTTTACTTTAGTCAGTAACACTTCATCATAGTTTAATTTAGTCAGTAACACTTCATCATAGTTTACCTTAGTCAGTAACACTTCATCATAGTTTAGTCAGTAACACTTCATCATAGTTTACTTTAGTCAGTAACACTTTATCATAGTTTACCTTAGTCAGTAACACTTCATCATAGTTTAGTCAGTAACACTTCATCATAGTTTACTTTAGTCAGTAACACTTCATCATAGTTTACTTTAGTCAGTAACACTTCATCATAGTTTACCTTAGTCAGTAACACTTCATCATAGTTTAGTCAGTAACACTTCATCATAGTTTACATTAGTCAGTAACACTTCATCATAGTTTAGTCAGTAACACTTCATCATAGTTTACTTTAGTCAGTAACACTTCATCATAGTTTAGTCAGTAACACTTCATCATTGTTTACTTTAGTCAGTAACACTTCATCATAGTTTAGTCAGTAACACTTCATCATAGTTTACTTTAGTCAGTAACACTTCATCATAGTTTACTTGTGTCAGTAGCTCTTCATCATAGTTTACTTTAGTCAGTAACACTTCATCATAGTTTACTTTAGTCAGTAACACTTCATCATAGTTTACCTTAGTCAGTAATACTTCATCATAGATTACTTTAGTCAGTAACACTTCATCAGAGTTTACTTGTGTCAGTAGCTCTTCATCATAGTTTACTTTAGTCAGCAACACTTCATCATAGTTTACTTGTGTCAGTAGCTCTTCATTATAGTTTACTTTAGCCAGCAACACTTCATCATAGTTTACCTTAGTCAGTAATACTTCATCATAATTTACCTTAGTCAGTAACACTTCATCATAGTTTACTTTAGTCAGTAACACTTCATCATAGTTTACTTTATTAAGTAACACTTCATCATAGTTTACTTTATTAAGTAACACTTCATCATAGTTTACCTTAGTCAGTAACACTTCATCATAGTTTACCTTAGTCAGTAACACTTCATCATAGTTTACTTCAGTCAGTAACACTTCATCATAGTTTACTTTAGTCAGTAACACTTCATCATAGTTTACCTTAGTCAGTAACACTTCATCATAGTTTAGTCAGTAACACTTCATCATAGTTTACTTTAGTCAGTAACACTTCATCATAGTTTACCTTAGTCAGTAACACTTCATCATAGTTTAGTCAGTAACACTTCATCATAGTTTACATTAGTCAGTAACACTTCATCATAGTTTACTTTAGTCAGTAACACTTCATCATAGTTTACCTTAGTCAGTAACACTTCATCATAGTTTAGTCAGTAACACTCATCATAGTTTACTTTAGTCAGTAACACTTCATCATAGTTTAGTCAGTAACACTTCATCATAGTTTACTTTAGTCAGTAACACTTCAACATAGTTTAGTCAGTAACACTTCATCATTGTTTACTTTAGTTAGTAACACTTCATCATAGTTTATTCAGTAACACTTCATCATAGTTTACTTTAGTCAGTAACACTTCATCATAGTTTACTGGTGTCAGTAGCTCTTCATCATAGTTTACTTTAGTCAGTAACACTTCATCATAGTTTACTTTAGTCAGTAACACTTCATCATAGTTTAGTCAGTAAAACTTCATCATAGTTTACTTTAGTCAGTACCACTTCATCATAGTTTACCTTAGTCAGTAATACTTTATCATAGTTTACTTTAGTCAGTAACACTTCATCATAGTTTACTTTAGTCAGTAAAACTTCATCATAGTTTACTTTAGTCAGTAGCTCTTCATCATAGTTTACCTTAGTCAGTAACACTTCATCATAGATTACCTTAGTCAGTAATACTTCATCATAGTTTACTTTAGTCAGTAACACTTCATCATAGTTTACTTGTGTCAGAAGCTCTTCATCATAGTTTACTTTAGTCAGCAACACTTCATCATAGTTTACTTGTGTCAGTAGCTCTTCATCATAGTTTACTTTAGTCAGCAACACTTCATCATAGTTTACTTGTGTCAGTAGCTCTTCATCATAGTTTACTTTAGTCAGCAACACTTCATCATAGTTTACTTGTGTCAGTAGCTCTTCATTATAGTTTACTTTAGGCAGTAACACTTCATCATAGTTTAGTCAGTAACACTTCATCATAGTTTACTTTAGTCAGTAACACTTCAACATAGTTTAGTCAGTAACACTTCATCATTGTTTACTTAGTTAGATAACACTTCAGCATAGTTTAGTCAGTAACACTTCATCAATAGTTTACTTTAGTCAGTAACACTTCATCATAGTTTACTTGTGTCAGTAGCTCTTCATCATAGTTTACTTTAGTCAGTAACACTTCATCATAGTTTACTTTAGTCAGTAACACTTCATCATAGTTTACCTTAGTCAGTAATACTTTATCATAGTTTACTTTAGTCAGTAACACTTCATCATAGTTTACTTTAGTCAGTAAAAACTTCATCATAGTTACTTTAGTCAGTAGCTCTTCATCATAGTTTACCTTAGTCAGTAAACACTTCATCATAGTTTACCTTAGTCAGTAATACCTTCATAATAGTTTACTTTAGTCAGTAACACTTCACTCATAGTTTACTTGTGTCAGTAGCTCTCATCATAGTTTACTTTAGTCAGCAACACTTCATCATAGTTTACTTGTGTCAGTAGCTCTTCATTATAGTTTACTTTAGCCAGCAACACTTCATCATAGTTTACCTTAGTCAGTAACACTTCATCATAGTTTACCTTAGTCAGTAATACTTCATCATAGTTTACCTTATTCAGTAACACTTCATCATAGTTTACTTTAGGCAGTAACACTTCATCATAGTTTACTTTAGTCAGTAACACTTCATCATAGTTTACCTTAGTCAGTAATACTTCATCATAGTTTACCTTATTCAGTAACACTTCATCATAGTTTACTTTAGGCAGTAACACTTCATCATAGTTTACTTTAGTCAGTAGCTCTTCATTATAGTTTACTTTAGCCAGCAACACTTCATCATAGTTTACCTTAGTCAGTAACACTTCATCATAGTTTACCTTAGTCAGTAATACTTCATCATAGTTTACCTTATTCAGTAACACTTCATCATAGTTTACTTTAGGCTAGTAACACTTCATCATAGTTTACTTTAGTCAGTAACACTTCATCATAGTTTACCTTAGTCAGTAACACTTCATCATAGTTTACCTTAGTCAGTAACACTTCATCATAGTTTACCTTAGTCAGTAACACTTCATCATAGTTTACTTTAGCCAGCAACACTTCATCATAGTTTACTTTAGTCAGTAACACTTCATCATAGTTTACTTTAGTCAGTAACACTTCATCATAGTTTACCTTAGTCAGTAACACTTCATCATAGTTTACTTTAGTCGGTAACACTTCATCATAGTTAACTTTAGTCAGTAACACTTCATCATAGTTTACTTTAGTCAGTAACACTTCATCATAGTTTACTTTAGTCAGTAATACTTCATCATAGTTTACCTTAGTCAGTAACACTTCATCATAGTTTACTTTAGTCGGTAACACTTCATCATAGTTTACCTTAGTCAGTAACACTTCATCATAGTTTACTTTAGTCAGTAACACATCATCATAGTTTACTTTAGTCGGTAACACTTCATCATAGTTTACCTTAGTCAGTAACACTTCAGCATAGTTTACTTTAGTCGGTAACACTTCATCATACTTTAGTCAGTAACACTTCATCATAGTTTACTTTAGTCAGTAACACTTCATCATAGTTTACTTTAGTCAGTAACACTTCATCATAGTTTACCTTAGTCAGTAACACTTCATCATAGTTACTTTAGTCAGTAACACTTCATCATAGTTTACTTAGTCAGTAACACTTCATCATAGTTTACTTTAGTCAGTAACACTTCATCATAGTTTACTTTAGTCAGTAACACCTTCATCATAGTTTACTTAGTCAGTAACACTTCATCATAGTTTACTTTAGTCAGTAACACTTCATCATAGTTTACCTTTAGTCAGTAACACTTCATCATAGTTTACTTTAGTCAGGTAACACTTCATCATAGTTTACTTTAGTCAGTAACACTTCATCATAGTTTACTTTAGTCAGTAACACTTCATCATAGTTTACTTTAGTCAGTAACACTTCATCATAGTTTACTTTAGTCAGTAACACTTCATCATAGTTTACTTTAGTCAGTAACACTTCATCATAGTTTACTTTAGTCAGTAACACTTCATCATAGTTTACCTTTAGTCAGTACACTTCATCATAGTTTACTTTAGTCAGTAACACTTCATCATAGTTTACCTTAGTCAGTAACACTTCATCATAGTTTACTTTAGTCGGTAACACTTCATCATAGTTTACTTTAGTCAGTAACACTTCATCATAGTTTACTTTAGTCAGTAACACTTCATCATAGTTTACTTTAGTCAGTAACACTTCATCATAGTTTACCTTAGTCAGTAACACTTCATCATAGTTTACTTTAGTCAGTAACACTTCATCATAGTTTACTTTAGTCAGTATCACTTCATCATAGTTTTCTTTAGTCAGTAACACTTCATCATAGTTTACTTAGTCAGTAACACTTCATCATAGTTTACCTTAGTCAGTAACACTTCATCATAGTTTACTTTAGTCAGTAACACTTCATCATAGTTTACTTTAGTCAGTAACAATTCATCATAGTTTACTTTAGTCAGTAACACTTCATCATAGTTTACTTTAGTCAGTAACACTTCATCATAGTTTACTTTAGTCAGTAACACTTCATCATAGTTTACTTTAGTCAGTAACACTTCATCATAGTTTACTTTAGTCAGTAACACTTCATCATAGTTTACCTTAGTCAGTAACACTTCATCATAGTTACTTAGTCAGTAACACTTCATCATAGTTTACTTAGTCAGTAAACACTTCATCATAGTTTACTTTAGTCAGTAACACTTCATCATAGTTTACCTTAGTCAGTAACACTTCATCATAGTTTACTTTAGTCAGTAACACTTCATCATAGTTTACTTAGGCAGTAACACTTCATCATAGTGTACTAGTCAGTAACACTTCATCATAGTTTACTTTAGTCAGTAACACTTCATCATACTTTAGTCAGTAACACTTCATCATAGTTTAGTCAGTAAAACTTCATCATAGTTTACTTTTGTCAGTAACACTTCATCATAGTTTACTTGTGTCAGAAGCTCTTCATCATAGTTTACTTTAGTCAGTACACTTCATCATAGTTTACTTTAGTCAGTAACACTTCATCATAGTTTACTTTAGTCTGTAACACTTCATCATACTTTAGTCAGTAACACTTCATCATAGTTTACTTTAGTCAGTAACACTTCATCATAGTTTACTTTAGTCAGTAACACTTCATCATACTTTAGTCAGTAACACTTCATCATAGTTTAGTCAGTAAAACTTCATCATAGTTTACTTGTGTCAGAAGCTCTTCATCATAGTTTACTTTAGTCAGTAACACTTCATCATAGTTTACTTTAGTCAGTAACACTTCATCATAGTTTACCTTAGTCAGTAACACTTCATCATAGTTTAGTCAGTAACACTTCATCATAGTTTACTTTAGTCAGTAACACTTCATCATAGTTTACCTTAGTCAGTAACACTTCATCATAGTTTAGTCAGTAACACTTCATCATAGTTTACTTTAGTCAGTAACACTTCATCATAGTTTACTTTACCTCAGTAACACTTTCATCATAGTTTAGACCTTAGTCAATAACACTTCATCATAGGTTTTAGTCCCAAGGAACACTTCATCATAGTTACTTTAGTCAGTAACCACTTCATCATAGTTTTAGTCAGTAAACACTCATCATAGTTTACTTTAGTCAGTAACACTTCAACATAGTTTAGTCAGTAACACTTCATCATTGTTTACTTTAGTTAGTAACACTTCATCATAGTTTAGTCAGTAACACTTCATCATAGTTTACTTTAGTCAGTAACACTTCATCATTGTTTACTTGTGTCAGTAGCTCTTCATCATAGTTTACTTTAGTCAGTAACACTTCATCATAGTTTACTTTAGTCAGTAACACTTCATCATAGTTTAGTCAGTAAAACTTCATCATAGTTTACTTTAGTCAGTAACACTTCATCATAGTTTACCTTAGTCAGTAATACTTTATCATAGTTTACTTTAGTCAGTAACACTTCATCATAGTTTACTTTAGTCAGTAACACTTCATCATAGTTTACTTTAGTCAGTAGCTCTTCATCATAGTTTACCTTAGTCAGTAACACTTCATCATAGTTTACCTTAGTCAGTAATACTTCATCATAGTTTACTTTAGTCAGTAACACTTCATCATAGTTTACTTGTGTCAGTAACACTTCATCATAGTTTAGTCAGTAACACTTCATCATAGTTTACATTAGTCAGTAACACTTCATCATAGTTTACTTTAGTCAGTAACACTTCATCATAGTTTACCTTAGTCAGTAACACTTCATCATAGTTTAGTCAGTAACACTTCATCATAGTTTACTTTAGTCAGTAACACTTCATCATAGTTTAGTCAGTAACACTTCATCATAGTTTACTTTAGTCAGTAACACTTCAACATAGTTTAGTCAGTAACACTTCATCATTGTTTACTTTAGTTAGTAACACTTCATCATTGTTTACTTGTCAGTAGCTCTTCATCATAGTTTACTTTAGTCAGTAACACTTCATCATAGTTTACTTAGTCCGTAACACTTCACATAGTTATAGTCAGTAACACTTCATCATAGTTTACTTTAGTCAGTAACACTTCATCATAGTTTACCTAGTCAGTAACTTTCATCATAGTTTACTTTAGTCAGAACACTTCATCATAGTTTACTTAGTCGTAACACTCATCATAGTTTACTTTAGTCAGTGCTTCCTTGCTTGCTTGCTGGCTGTGAACTCAAGCGTGAAGTCCTGTATGTAGGGTGGTGACATACTGTTATCCAACATCGGTGTGATGTCATACCGGACTGAGGTTTGCGTGAGTATCCGTTGTCCCATGCCTGGCTTATTGGTGTGCAGACTGGTGGGTCCTCGCGTGCAGCAGATACTCTCCGACTTCGGAGGAATCGGCGATCCTACTGACGTTAGCCAGGACCCCGAAGGGACCTGTAGCCCAGGACGCGCGACTAGGACGTGTCAGTAGATCTTGGCCAGTATAGAACCTGGCCCTGGTGCCTTGGAAACACCTCTGCGTCCCATTGCAAATGTGTGTTTTGATTCAGCCCATTTGTGTTGCACGTATACCTGCAAGAATTCACATACCACAAACAAAATAGTTATCATATGTACCCTTTTGCTTCTATAAATATATGCAAATATAAAATAAAATAGAAGTCAATATGACTGAATGGATAACGCTCAATCTTAAACTTTCGGTGTGCTGATTCCGAGGTAGCAGAGTCCAACCACTATGCCGGTCAGTTGGACTAAAATTTTCATTTCTCATCATTGACTTGGGAATGTAAATTACAAGTACCTCAAATGTCGGAATGTAAATTACAAGTACCTCAAATGTCGGAATGGGTTCATCCGATGGCGAGGGACACAGGTAATAGGGAAAGCTATTCCACACACACACAAATAGTCCAGTGCACTAGAAATAGTAGCACGTGTATAGACTACCCTTGATTTTAAAGCGAACACATAAACACAAACAACAACAAATAAATCAATGCAGCAATAACACATTTTATAATAATAATAATAATATGTTTGCAAACAAATAAATAATTAAGTGCTTAATTTTCTTTTGTATTACCACAGCATATACTGAACCCGACTAATTTAGGTAATTGTGTCCCAGTCATTTCTTCTCTACGTCTAATGACTCTAATCAGTTTACCATCTTCATTTGTTTCTTGAAGAACTTGCTCATTGGTTTTTCTGTCCGTCCATGGTAATCTTTGCATGAAACCACATTACCACAGCTATCAAATGTTTTTCAGCTTGATTGCTCATTGTCCACGCTTCACATCCATACAATAGTGCAGGCTCTATGTAGCACCTCAACACTCTTTTTATCGTAAGTAATGACATCTTTTTATTGGTCAGTATGTTTTTCATCTTGCAATAGAAAGAAAAAGCAGCGGCTGCAGCAGGATATAACAATATGAAATGGAAACAAATAGGTATATTAAACTCCTGCGAGAAAAAACGTACTAAACATCAACAACGTTGCACATACCTTACAAGGAGATCCACGTATCGCGAAATACAGGTGAAAATCCGAAATCAGAAGCACTCAATAAATATAAAAAATGAATAATAAAATAAGATAAAATACACACGAACGCGTACAATACGACACACAGACGTTTCGATTCTCAGAATCTTTGTCAATGACAACACAGATAGCTAACAACGAGATACAGCAAACAACGACAAAACACAAACACACGACCTATCACTTAGCCATGTGAGGCAGAAAAGGTGACTTGGCCAGCTGCGAAGGCGCTTGTGGCTGCAGAATTAAAAATGGGTTGCCAAAAAGGATTTGAGTAGCCAAAAATATGTGAACAGTCTGCTATGAAAATATAGGAATGTGGGACAATTAAGTCTAAATATGGGGGGGGGGGGGGGGGGGACAGCATAGTAATAGATAGTGTAAACAATTGGGGAAGATGCCACAGTTATACCGTAGCGTCCACAACAGTATTAATACCTGCTGGGTGGATGCATCCCAGATTGTTGATTAGCTGGCATTCAATTTTAAGTCTGACGCAGCTATTGGAGAAGCAGGGTTTTAATGCGGTGACACATGCATCGTCGGCTCCATTATGGTTGGAGGAATTGAAATGGTTGGGGACAGGTTTGTCAGCGCCCTGATTGATGTCTCTGAGGTGTTCTCTAAAACGATCAGCAAGACGTCTGCCCGTTTGGCCAATGTATTTCATGTCACATCGTTTGCAGATGATAACATAAATCAGATTGCGGGATGTACAAGTGAAAGAATCTTTCAAGGTGAAGGTGCCTCGGGGAAATGCAATCTCTGGTGTCTGAACAACGTATGGGCATGTCAGACAGTTCCTACGATGGCATTCGAATGTGCCCACGGATGAAGTAACCGTGGGGAGGCGACTATGCACAAGGTGGTCTCTGAGGCTCTGGTTACGGCGGAAAATTACCCTGGGGCCATTGGAGAATACCTCACGAGTGGTAGGATCGGATTCCAAGATGGACCAGTGTCTCAGGAAAATGTGCTTGATGGCATAGGCATGTGGATGGAAGGTGAGGATAAGCTTGGGTTCATTGTTCGGAGGTCGCGTATGCTTGGCGAGGGACATTTCCCGCGAGACCTGGGTTATGCGACAGAAAGCTGTCGACAAGACGTCCTCTGGGTAGGACCGTCTGCGGAAAAAGTCCAGCATTTCGTGGGCTCTCTCGAGGAAGTCATTATCGTCCTGACAGATACGACGAAGGCGGAGTAGCTGGGAATATGGGATGGAATCTTTGCAGCTTTTGGGGTGGGATGAGCTGTACAGGAGGAAACCGTGAGCATCAGTAGGTTTATAGTACACGGAGGTCGTGAGGCCTGTAGGTTTAACTTAATGGTGGTGTCAAGGAAATTGACAGAGGTGGTGAAAATTTCTGTGGTGAATTTGATCGATGGATGGAAGTTATTGACATAATTAATGAAACGGTTCAGTTCCGCCTCTGACATGTCAGTGAGACCTTATATCCTGCTGCAGCCGCTGCTTTTTCTTTCTATTCCATATCATTTAATTCGATGTGCAATGAGGATGATCTGTCGATTAACTAACAGTTCCATGTGCTCTTTTCCCATCAGTGCCACCGACTGTTACTAAGTTATCAAATTATTTTATAATCATAATGTGCCCAAAATATCTTGTCTATCTCAGCCTAATTTCTCTAATTATTTGATGGTTTTAAGTGTGTCTTCAGAGATTATCTTATTCGTCTTTCTGCTCCTCCTAAGTATTCTTTGAATTTTACTCAGAACATTCCATTGTCATGTGATGTTGGTCATCTTGTCTATTTTCACACCCACGCAACAGATTATCAACCTCACTCTGACAGTTTAACAATTTATGAAAACTCGAATAGAAAGAAAACTAAAGTACCACACACATGGCAACCCTGACATCGGCTAAACGTTAACGATAATGTAAGGGACAATGTTGCATGCAAATTACTGTTTTTGTTTTGTTTCGCTTAACCAAATGTCACTTTCAATTTTCACTCCCACAACAGTCAACATTGAATGTACCCAATGTTCAATATGGCGGGGATAGATTGGCTACTTATCTCATGTATGTAAGTATGAATATCAACATCATTATCGTCATCATCAAAATTGCCTTGGCAAACGTCGTAGGCGATTATGCTTCTCCACATCTTTCGATTTCCAACAGCATGCATCAATTAGAGCGCTGACACCATTCCATGCCACGGAATTGACTATTACTGTCTGCATGTTTCTCTTTTCCCACAGATTTGTCCAGTTGTATGTTGTAGTTGTTGTCTTCACATAATGTGGTTAAACATGATGACTGTCTCTTAATGATATTTGTGATCAGTTATCTATGTGTCTCAGCATCTATGAAAACGTTTTGATTATTCATTTTCTTCTATTTTCAGTATTTTTCAGCTAAACCACATCTCTGAGAGTTCATGCAATTTTCGTTTGTTTGTTTGTTTGTTTGTTTGTTTGTTTGTTTGTTTACTACTTGTTCAAGATTCACAACAAAATCTTAAAACTTGTCCCATGTAACATGCAAGAATGTATATCCTTACTTTGAAGAATTGACAATTATTGCATCAGATTTTCATTTTATAACATGTAGGTTGTGCTTGTCCTGTTCTATTCTTTATATCTGTGATGCATCTTCCATCTGATGTTATTCACGTGACTAGATACTTCCAGATCAGCACTTGCTAAAAATTAACACCATTTACTTTAAGTGTGCCAACTATATGCTTATTTTATCGAAAGCCATCTCTATGTCTTCCTATTATCTGAGATAAAGCCCATTATTATTCCATTTTGTTCTACCGCTGTATCTATCATTTGTTGTAGTTCCTTCTGACTTGCTGCTATACAGACGGTGTCTTCAGTTAAACGTCAATTATTTATATTATGACCAACCAGGATCCCTGGTATCAGCATATCTAAGATTATGTATTATTCTTCCGTTGATGTTCAATCCAGGTAATTCTCAAACTTGCAGTATACACACATTGCCATCCTCGCAGGTAATACGGAATTCGTGCAGTGTCCTGAGATTCTGCTCATGCGATCTCACGGAGGAGACTGGAGTACTTACGGCGTTATCGGTGTGCAATCAAAGCAAACCTCAAATAAAAACTAAGAACTTTTTTTATTTACTGCTGTGTAGCATAGAGTTTACATGGATACGACCACCACTTTGAATTTATGATAGTTAATTTCTTAACCTCATTGTCTACAAATACAGCATCCACTTGGGGGGGGGGGGGGGGGATGTCTTCATGGCGAAGTGGTCAAGCCTCTCGCCTCGCGCTCTAAACCTCGTGGGTTCGTTTTTGCAATTCTCCGTTTCACAGCTTAAATATTTTTTCGGAGACCCTGGTGGTCGTCACTGCAGCTGCGGAGACTCCTACTCTGCGCGAAGCTTTCGACAGGCCTCTCCGGCCTGGCAGCACAGTCAATTTGTAACAAAAACATACCCCGATGGGTATTTGACTACACTCCTACCGGACACCTAGACAAGCGTGCTGGCCATTCCGCTACCCTGACTCCCACAGTAGTGAATATCGTTTATAATTGCGCCACTACACTAAAATAGAGCTCAATGGAATTTGGGAATTTTAGATTAATGTATCTTTCTTTTTTTCCCCTTTTTTTCTTTCTTTTTTTTCTTTTGTTTGGTAGGGGGGAGGGCGTTAAAATGTGTTACATGGCAAAAGGTTATTCTTCGATGGCTGTTGAAGATAAGGAGAACACGTATGAGAATGCCCTGATTGCTGTGATGTCGGGTTTTGGCTAAACTCACGTCAACTCTATTCATCCACGGTGCTATCATCATACCTCTATAAAACCACCTCTAAGCACAGCTTCCACATAATTCCTAACGTGACGGCTAATGGTCAATGATTCGTATCATTTCCTCATTTAGATTGATACAGATAAATTATAGAGACTACTTTGTATCTGTTTTATTTGCTGTTTTCGATTGTCTAACTGCATTAATACATTTTTACCTGCTGTTATTAAAGTACCCAGACACTGAAATACGTTGGCTTGTCGCAGGCTGGCTCCATCCACGTTGATGTTGCATTTGTGAAAACATTTGTTTTCTTTGTAGTTATCATTACTTCTGTGTTTCTGTTGTTCAAGCCAAGTCCCTTGTATTCACTGTCTGTTCCAATTGTGTCTGTCATTTCTGTTATTTGTGTTTCACTTACAGCAACCCAAACCCCGTCATCAACACAGTGCAGGTTGCTTTTCATTACTCCCACTATCTGATCTTCCTGGCACAACATTATCTTGTATGGATCTTGTTATTGTTTTGCCGCACAAATTGAATATATTTTGTATGGTACAAAATCCTGTCAAACACCTTGTTTCATGTATTGAAAAGTTCCCATTTGGTTGAAAAGTATTATGCATGCTCTTTATTGGCAATATATTTGGAGCAGTTCGGAGGATAGTGCACACACAACCTTATCTAAGACATGGTTTAATGTGTTGAAATGTTCTGATCTATGTTGACAGAGTGTTCGCTTTCGCTGGGGTGAGACACATTGGGAGCAAACTGAATCAGTGACATTGACTACAATTTTCCGTATATGGTCACTTCGATCAGTTTCCACTTCCTCCCATTTTCTAACAAAACAAAATGTCACTGTTTACAGTGAGTTCATGGCGGAGTGGTTATGGAGTCCTTCCCATGATCCCAATTTACCAGGTTCATATCCTATCAGAATCTTGGGAATTCTTAGAAAAACCATTGGTGTCAAACGACAGCATATGTCTTGATTTCTTGGCTGGTGAAGTCGGATATCTACAGTTCTCGGATAAGGAGGAATAGTTAATTGCTCTGTATGCAGCTTATCCACGTTAAAATCACACCCCAGTTGGACATCGTAAAGAGTATAGCAGAAGGTGACTGCACTGGTAAATTTCCCAGGAAATAACTACGACGGGTAGTTAGAGCCTGTTACTTTACATGGGTTTTAAAGTAAGTTACTGGCACCTTACCGTCTTGACAGACGATAGTTTGTAACATGAGTTATACCTCTCCATAACATAACACAAAGCCTGGGCTGAGTTTAAAGACCATGTGTTGCCCATGCAGCATGATGCCTCTCTTGGCCTGCCTAGTTTACTCCAGATGACAGGTAACACCAATACACATGGAACAAGATAAGACGCAGAAGCTGCCGGATCAGCAAAGCAATGCTCTAACTATTCGCCTATGGGAGCATCCATCCTACACCGTTTGCCGACCAAAGGATTAGGGCCTGGTCTGCCCTGCAATAACATTTCCTCCACTAGGGTAAGGCTTGTACCCTCCCAGTTGCACTCCGTCACCCGAAGCCGTTGGCACAATGTGGGGGTTCAGGTTTGGTGAGCGCCGCACAACATTAGGGATAACACGTGCGATAACTCAGTCATATCTGACTAAAGCATGACACCCTAAAGTTAGGAAACCACACACAAATGCACGCAGAAATCGAGCACACTAGGCTCCAGGCTAGAGAGATCAATGAGGTGTGACGCACCCCCATGGACAGAGCAATAAAGAAAAGTATGAGTAAAACGAACAACTATCCCTTTAAGTTTTTCACGTGCATTATGGGTGTTATGTACTGTTGTATTTCTAGTGTGGGATAACTCTGGGTGGCGGGGTAGGGTATCTGGTATCAAGGGAGAAGTAAGGTACCTCCTTCCCTCCATTAGCCTACGGGACACCCTTGGTCAAGCTGGAGTACTTGTTTAAGCTCCACATAAAACAAAAACAAAATAAAGATAATTAATTCAAACATCAGCGAACTTGAAACTACGTGATAAATTGGCTGTTGAGCATGAGTGCAACCGGCAGTCAGTTGTTGGATATTGTCTGAAGTTGTTCGATACAGTCTCAAGATGTTGGATATGGTCTCAAATTATTGTCTCAGGTTGTTTAATATGATCTCCAGTTATTTTAATTGGTCTCAATTTGTTAGATATGGTTCCATTTGCTGGCTATGATCTCAAGTTGTTGAATATGGTCTAAGGTTGCTGGATGTGATCTCGAATATGGTCTCAAGATACTGGACATGGTCTCAAGTTTGGGACGATAATCAGTGGATCTTTTTATAGAGACAATGTCTACCGTCTTCAGTCAGTATGGTCACTGAGACTACGTGACACTATCGTTTGCTTAAGTACACTTATTTACTGCAAGAATAAACTAGCATGCATATTCTGTACCATGAGATAACACAATTCTCTATTATATATGTACATAATTATGTATAATTTGTGTTCACAATTGTGTGTTATATCTCTAAACAATGATGATTGTTCACAAATCCAGTTAACAGACGTAGAGCGAGGCGGGTCGACCGTCTTTAACGAAGTTGACCTTGCTGTCAAACCGGTAAAGGTAAGTAGCAATTCCAGATATGCTTTAAATGTCAACAATGCATACTGGGGACACGGAGTTGTGGTAAACATCTTCGTCGAGCTAATAGCATTGTGCCTGATGAGACGTTGTTTCAAGAAGCACATGAGATCCATAAATTTATTAGAGAAATTTTAAAAAGACAGCCATGATCTTTTGGGCATATTATTATAAGAAATAAACATGACTACTTAGATAAAACTAGTTAATTAATGACAAAAGAACAAGGGAGAGACAAAGAGATGCGTATAAAGATGGTTGGGTCACAAGATATAATCAGGACGAGAACAAAGATCTGATCCAAGACTGGTGATCCTGTGAGATGGCGAGCCGTGACAGCCATCGCTTGTCGGCATGACGCAAGATGATCAGAATGATTATTTTGCCGGATGCTGTTGCCTACTCAAAACATTCAGTGTGTTTGCTTCTTGTTGATCGCAGAGATTAGGAGAGGATGGCAAATGTCTGCTGTCTGAGTTGAGCCCAGAGATGAGCAGAGAATGGTTAATGTCTGCTGTATGGGTTGGTCCCAGAGATGTGTAAATGATGGCAAATTTCTGCTGTCTGAGTTGAGCCCAGAGATGTATAGATAGTGGTAAATGTCTGATGTCTAGGTTGATCCCAGAGATAAGCAGAGAATGGTTAATGTCTGCTGTATGGGTTGGTCCCAGAGATGTGTAAATGATGGCAAATGTCTGCTGTCTGAGTTGATACCAGAGATGTACAGATGATGGCACATGTCTGCTGTCTGGATTGATCCCAGAGATGTACAGATGATGGCTCATGTCTGCTATCTGGATTGATCCCATAGATGTACAGATGATGGCAAATGTCTGTTGTCTGAGTTGATCCCAGAGATGTACAAATGACGGCAAATGCGTGCTGTCTCTGAAGAGTGAATTTGTAAAATTTGTAAATGAAATATTCTCGCAGTTGTGGTTGTGATATGCCTATGTATTGTTTTGTTGTTTGTTGTTTGTGTATTACCCCTGAAAACAAGTTGTATCCGGGACTGCCCAGATCCTGGTATCACTCTCTGTACAAGTAAAATCAAATGTAAAGAACTCCTTACCGTGCTTTGAAATGTATATGATAAATATGGTCAGCAAAGTAATTAAATATCGAATGTGTTAATGAAGCTGATAAGCCTAGAGTATGTACGAGAAAATGTTCTGGGTGTAAAGGCGGCCGGCATGATATTGAGCACATCACCCATGGATTGCCGGCTGGTCTACACACATGGGGTTACCATCATATACCCAGATTGCCTCATTGCGTGGAGAACGAACGAACGAACTTTATTTTCAAATAGCCACAAACTGGGCACGGAGGCACGTCTTACATTCGGCCCTTCCAATCACTCATCTTTCGTTCATCAATTGTGCATGTTACATTCACATAGGAAATAACACATTTTCAAATGAATATTGTAAACATAAACAATGCATATCACCATGTTACGAGACAGACAGGCCGGCAGACACACGTACAAACGCACATTCATAAACACATACATGCAATCCTGCATACATACTTACATAATTTACCCATACTCTCACAGTTATGCACCAACTCGATAACACGCAAATAGACACTCCCTCGCATATACATACACTTATTAACAATCACAAACTCGCTAACAAAAGTTTACTTACACACACACACACATACTCTCTCTCTTCTCTCTCTCTCTCTCTCTCTCTCTCTCTCTCTCTCTCTCGCTCTCTCTCTCTTCTCTCTCTCTCTTCTCTCTCTCGCTCTCTCTCTCTTCTCTCTCTCTCTCTCTCTTCTCTCTCTCTTCTCTCTCTCGCTCTCTCTCTCTCTTCTCTCTCTCTCTCTCTCTCTCTCTCTCTCTCTCTCTCTCTCTCTCTCTCTCTCTCTCACGCCCATATATTCTCTTCCATCTTTCATACATACAGCAAAGGGTCCTTAACCTAGTTTCTTACAAGAGAAGGGGTCTTTACCTAGTTACTTTATGCTGGGCACTAGAATCTCACATTTGTAAAATGTATTACAGAAAATGGCACTGTTCTGGTACAATTACAAACCATCTGGGGAAATAGATCTGGACACACGTCATGCTGGATGTCCGGTGGTCATTGGTCACAAATGGGGTAAGCACTTTTATCTGATGCAGATTTAGTTTGGTTCGCAACTGGTAACCACCATGCAACGTTCCAATAGAAACATGTGTGACGATAGCACCCGCTTCGAATGGGTTTTGAGCTCACGATAGCCGAACCGGCAGGGAAGCATGCTATCCACTGAACACGTTGCGGTAATTACACGACGTGGGGGGTACGGGGTGTCAGGCATTGGTAGCACCTTTGGTAAGGATGGCTCTCATGTCCTTTCAGGACCCATCCCCCACTGGTCCAAGTCTGACACCCAGCTCGTGCCTGTGGCTCCTAGTAGCTGTCAGCATGCGACAGCGGCCACCCCCCGGGCAACAGCTGTGAGAGGCTGGCTAAACCAGGCATGGGTATCCGATTTGGTGTCAAACCAAGAGGTAAACTAGGGTATGCCTACCCAGCATGTGAAGACAGGATTCGGCAGACTGCGCGGAAGAAATCATTCCTGATTCAACGGGCAAGACGGCGTTTACCTGCAAAGCGTTGTGGAACGTAATGAGCACGGCAAGGCACGTAGAGCGCCCTGGTCATCCACTGCACCTGTATTCGTCTCCAATCGTCTCGACTTGTCTTGCCACTGGACTCAGATGGACTCAGGCGAGAGAGTGAGGTCGACGAATTGCGCAACTCTTCCTCACTTTAATCCAAGTCATCGCGCAAGTCATTCTTCATCCAACGTCACATATCACCTTCAAGCCCTGTGGCGATGGGCGAGCGGCAAAGCGGCAGGCGTGGGTACGCTGGCAGCCGTAGTCGCAGACCTGCACACAGGCGGCTCAGGCCATATGGTCGTCTTCTACTGACCGGAGCAGCAGTGGGATTCGGCAGCCCCCTGAGCGACTGAGCAGCCCTCTATAGGAACACACTGCTCACCTCCATAGCATGAGGAAGGGGCTAGAAAAGGTGCCCTAAACATTGTCTGCTTCATCACTACCTAACCAGCTAGCCGCGGTTGGTGGGTACCCTAAACTGCGGTCGACATACAAAGAAAGATAAAACAAGCAAAGCTAAAAGAGTAAACCATATTCCCTTAACAATTGGAACTTGGAATGTACGCACCCTACTTGACAGAGACGGCGCGTCAGGTCCAGAGAGACGAACAGCACTGATTGGGAGAGAGCTGGGCAGGTACAACATCGACATTGCAGCCTTGAGCGAGACACGACTTGCAGAAGAAGGCCAAATCTGTGAAATTGGTGCCGGCTACACATTTTTCTGGAGTGGAAGGAAAAGCGAGGAAAGACGCCAATCCGGTGTGGGATTTGCCATTAAGTCGGCCCTGGTCGGCAAATTAGCTGGATTTCCAAAGGCTGTAAACGACAGGCTCATGACCATGAAGTTGCCTCTGCTGAATGGAAGGAAGCACGCAACCATTGTGAGTGTCTACGCACCAACTATGACCAACGAAGATGATGTCAAGAATAAGTTCTATGAGGACCTGCACAATGTATTAACATCTGTTCCCAAAGGAGACAAACTTATACTCCTTGGGGATTTCAATGCCAGAGTAGGCACGGACACCACCTCTTGGAGTGGCATTATTGGAAAGCATGGAGTCGGAAATTGTAACACCAATGGACTCCGCCTCCTTCAGACATGTGCCGAACATGATCTCCTGATTACGAACACAATTTTCCGTCTCCCCATGAGAAATAGGACATCGTGGATGCACCCTCGCTCGAAACACTGGCACCTCATTGACTATGTAATCGTCAGGAGGAGTGACAGACAAGACGTTCGAGTGACAAAATCCATGTGTGGTGCCGAATGTTGGACAGACCATCGTCTCATTGTCTCGAAAATGAACATCCACATCAGGCCACCACGGCGTCCTCAAGGGGCAAAAATGCAAACAAAGCTAAATGTCACCCGCCTAAACAGCAAGAAAATGCAGCAGTCGTTTGAAAATATGCTGGAAGACCGCCTCAAGCCCAATGCTGAAGCAAAACAGGATACAGAAACAGAATGGAGAGCCCTAAAGGACACGATTTACAACACTGCTATGGAAATCCTGGGTCCAGCCCCCCGAAAGCATAAAGACTGGTTTGATGAAAATTCCGAAGACATCAACCAATTGCTGGCCGAGAAACATCTTCTCCTCAAGGCACATTTGAATGACCCAAAGTCAACATCAAAAAAAGATGCTTTCAAGAACATTCAGAGAGTAGTGCAGCAGAAACTTCGGCACATGCGGGACTCCTGGCTGAGCAGCAAAGCTGATGAAATTCAGGGCTTTGCTGACAGACACGATATGAAAAACTTCTACGACTCACTGAAAGCGGTCTATGGTCCTTCATCACCAGGCATAGTTCCCCTCCTCAGTGCAGATGGGGGAACATTGGTCACCGATAAGAAAGAAATCCTCCAACGCTGGGCAGAGCATTTCAGCAAAATCTTAAATGCAACTTCCTTCTTCGATGATGAAACCATCAATTGCCTTCCTCAAGTTCCCACCAATGAGACTCTTGATGACCTGCCAACCATAGTGGAAATAAACAAAGCCATCCAGCAACTCTCCAGCGGCAAGGCACCTGGTCCTGACTCCATCCCAGCAGAGATATACAAGGCAGGTGGGCCGGTCCTAACAGAGCAGCTTCACCGAGTCTTCACAAACATATGGATGAACGAGACCATGCCACAAGATTTTAAGGACGCGTCAATAGTCCACCTTTACAAACGTAAAGGAAACCGCCAATCCTGTGACAACCACCGAGGCATCTCCTTGCTTTCAATTGCAGGGAAGATACTCGCCAGAATTCTTCTCAATCGCCTCACAGCCCATCTCGATCAAGGTCTTCTTCCTGAGAGTCAATGTGGCTTCAGAAAAGAACGTGGAACTGTTGACATGATTTTCGCTGCGAGGCAGCTGCAAGAGAAATGTCAGGAACAGAACTGTGAAATGTTCTCCACTTTCATTGACCTTACCAAGGCTTTTGATACAGTCAGCAGAGAAGGACTGTGGAAGATTATGGCAAAATATGGCTGTCCACGAAAGTTTGTCCAAATAGTGCGGCTATTTCATGACGGCATGCAGGCAAGAGTACAGGAAAATGGTGAGCTGTCTGAACCCTTTCCTGTCACCAATGGAGTGAAGCAAGGATGTGTCCTGGCACCAACACTGTTCAGCCTCATGTTTTCAGCCATGTTGATGAATGCCTTCGAGAACGACGACATTGGAATAGACATCAACTACCGTATGGATGGAAAGTTATTCAATCTCAGAAGGCTGAAAGCTAAAACCAAAATTAACAGTGGCACAGTCAGAGAGCTCCTGTTTGCTGATGATTGCGCTCTATACGCCAACTCAGAGGCGGACATGCAACATAACGTTTCAGCTTTCTCACATGCCTGTGCCAACTTTGGGCTCAATATCAACTTGGAGAAGACTGTAGTTATGTACCAGCCAGCTCCAGGGAATAATCACACTGTGCCGAATATCAAAGTGAATGATCATAGACTAAGTGTTGTGGACAAATTTACCTATCTTGGCAGCACCGTGTCACAAGCTGCCACAATCGATGACGAAGTGAATGCAAGAATCTCCAAGGCCAGTGCAGCCTTTGGCAGACTGTACAAGAATGTATGGGACAGAACTGGAATAAGCCTGCAAACAAAGCTAAAAGTCTACAAAGCAGTTGTATTATCCACACTGCTATATGCTTGTGAAACCTGGACTGTTTATCAGCGACACGCTAGGAAATTAAACCACTTCCACACAGTCTGCCTTAGGAAGCTACTGAAGATTAAATGGCAAGACAAGATTCCAGATACTGAAGTCCTAGAAAGAGCATCCATGCCCAGTATCCACACTCTACTGATGAAGAATCAGATTCGCTGGGCTGGTCACTTGACTCGCATGCCAGATCACAGGCTCCCTAAACGAATTTTTTACAGCGAACTGCGTTGTGGTAAACGCTCCCAAGGTGGCCAGAGGAAACGTTTTAAAGACACTCTGAAAATTTCACTGAATGCTTTTGGAATTCATCATGACACCTGGGAGGCTGCAGCCAGAGACCGAAATTCGTGGCGTGCATCATTGCGCAAAGGTGCAGTTATATGTGAGGCAACCAGGACTGCAAGAGCTGTGAAGAAAAGGCAGGACAGAAAAACCACTGCAGGAAATCCTCCTCCAGAGACGTCAAGCATTCTTTGTCCACATTGTCAAAGAACATTTCGAGCCAAAATAGGCCTTATCAGCCATCTTAGAACCCACGGCTCCACACCTTCAACCCCACTGGATGATATGAATGGTCATCATCATTCTTGATGGACAAACAACATGACAATTACACGACTCACTTGAATTGGTAGACGATCAGCATTCACATATAGCGCAGCTCGTGTTGAGAGATTGGGACTTATGTGTTATGTGCTTACTTGTGTGACTAGGACTTAGTTGTTCTGCGCTTATTTATCTGGTTAAGACTATTGCGTTCTGTGCTTACTTGTGTATTTTGGGCTAGTGTGTTTTGTATTTACGTGTGAGTTTTGGGACTACTGTGTCATGTGTTTACGTGTGAGTTTTGGGACTACTGTGTCATGTGTTTACGTGTGAGTTTTGGGACTACTGCGTGCTATGCTTTGCTTGTATACATGGACTTGTGTGTTCTTTGCTAAATTGCATGCTTGAGACTACTGTGCTTTGTGCTTAATTGTATATTTGGGAAAACTGTGTCTGCCCAGAATGTCCCATAGACTCGTGTGTTCTTAGAATGTCTCAAAGATTCGGTCTTTCCAGAATGATCCACATATTTGTGTCTGTAGAGACTGTTTAACATTCTCGTGTCTATCCACAATGTTCCACAGTTTCGCTTCTTCCAAGAATTTCCCCACATTCTCGTGTCTATCCACAATATTCCACAGATTCGCGTCTTCCCAGAATTCCCCTACAGACTCGTGTCTTCCCAGAATATTCTACATACCCATGTATGTCTGTCCAGAATGTCCCACAGACTAGTATCCACCCAGAATTTTCTACTAGAAGGTGACAAGAGGTATTGGTTAGCATGAGGTTCGACCCTGGCATATCCGAGCATCTAAACCCCTACATTAATGTTAAACATCTGAACCAATCTGCACAGAAAGGTATGAGCCCAACAACGTAAACCAATAATTTAACGAAGAAACAGGATATAACAGGTTTCTTCCAAAATAACAAATAAACGAATGACAACAATAGATCAACGACGTGTAGAAAGTGACCCAGAAACACAAAGGCGAGCCAGATAACACACAGAGAGAAGAAACATAGTGATCTAGCATGCTAGTATAACAAAAACCAGCAGTAAATGAACGTTTTAGGACCATCACCCGAAAACATACACATCCCAACAGAAGAAACATCAGCAAAAGACGTGCACTGGAAGCCAGCAGCTAACTTACAACTCTATTTATAACCTTATTAAAGGTTGGACATGACAAGTTGATCATGATAAAAGAAAATTAATTTGAGGCTGCAATAACCCACCGTGTATAACAATTATCACTCGACCTTCTCTTGGTAATGTGTAGTTGTATCCGTTTTGTCTATGGATGGAACATTGCTCGAGTCATGTTTCACTGACAATATCTGTTGTTAGTTATGGGTCAGTGGCAGGCCGATAGGTTAGATTGCTAGGTTCTCTTTCGGGAGATCCGTGTTCGAATCCTCGGTAAGGTGTGGACGATTTTCTGTCGGGGCAATAAGAAAATCGTAACCTCCAGTTCGCGGCGACTGCACTAGCCAGGCGGCCTTAACTCATCAGACTCAACCCCCTCCCCGCCCTTCACCGCTAGGTACTATAGGCAGTACATCGCAGACAGACAGTTATATGTCATTGCAATAATGGAGCACATACTCCAGGACTGCCCAAACTACAACATATCCAGGCGAACATTCTGGCCTAGAGAGACAACAGTGAAAGATTAAACTCTATGGACCGCTGAGTGAACTAAAAATGACTGTTAGATTCATATAAGAGACAAGATTGCAATTATAGACATACTTCAAGCGAACGAAAGAATGATTGATTGATTGATTTAGGAATCGACATCACAGCATTCAGGGCATTCCCATAAGTGCTCCGTCCCCATCCTCAGCAGCCAGCGAAGAGTTCCAACACTAATAGTACCAGTAACAATCTGATTATAAGTCCGTCTCGCCTTTCCTCTGAGCGTTGAGCGTCGGCCAGATCCCTTCGTCACTCCTCCTCGTCTCATTCTTGCCAGACCATAGTAATCCATTTGCTCCTCCGAGGTGTGCACGTTGCCACGTTGTGATTCACTATCTTCATTGGCAGTATTAGCTCGTTTTCTCAATTGAATATGAACGGACCAACTGGTCAACTCTAACAGTGTCTATCAATAACGCCGGACAAGCGATTCCTATTCTGTTTTAGTTTTATTTAGAATACAGTCTTCAACGATCCTTACAACATGCTCAAGGATTCAAATCATCCATACTCGCATTCCCGTTGTACCTGTCGTTCTGCTCTAATAACTAAAAACGAATTAGCATCAATCTTGCCATAATTACTTTGCACTCACCTATGTTGACTTGTCCATTAATATTACCTGTGCAGCAGCTGTTTATCGGGCGATTCCCTATACTTCTCCTAAGTCGTTGGTTATCTTCAATAATGGCGCATCAGCCCTACTTGCCCTTCATGTCCACCTCTTCAGTTATCAAATCGTGCCTCGTTGTGCATATTCTCTCTGTTGGTTTTCTTTCAATATCTTCATATCTTCTTTCGTCCTGTAACCAACCATCTCTTCCTGATGTTCACCTTTCCACATAAGCTCTTCGAGTTCTCTTGTGATGATCTAACTTCTTGTGTCCTTTGTTGATCTCTTCCCGTTCTTCTCTCTCGCTCACTGACGTACTCGTCACCAAGTCAGCTTTTGTGCGTTCAATGTGATGTATTCTTAATTCCCGATTATTGCATTCTTTGTCCTGCGACACATGGCACACGTGCTCCCACAAGGCCGCAACCACGTCTGCCTTGTCATGTATCAATACTCCACCAAGTTCTGCAGAGCCAGCCAATCTGTCCGCCTGTTCATTTCCCATCACACCGGCATGCCCCGGAGAAAAGATCCAGGCGATGCTTGTCACCCGTGACCTCCAAAGCGAAGCAAGCCACTCCGCACGAAGTCTGCCCGTCCTCACCCTCGTTGGCATGCTTTCTGAGTCAGTTACAATCACGATGTGTGTGTGTGTGTGTGTGTGTGTGTCGTATTCTCCATCCAGCGGAGAGCCGCAGTGACTGCCTCCACTTCCATTCTTAAACTGGATGTTGTGGTATCATATGCCAGGCTCTCCTGCCCCAAACATCGACCATTAGCTTTGGCTATGAACCCCCAGCCACTTCTCTCACCTCTTGACACCGAACCATCTGTGTAGATAATCACATCACTCGAGTGAGCATTGTCCTGAATTATTTGCTGGATTTCCACTTCCGTGGCTCCTGCTGGCCACTCCCTGCACTCCCGGCTTAATGTGATTATAACTCTGCACAAGTCTGACTGAGCGAACGAAAGAAGAAGTAGAAGAATTGCATTAATTAATACTATTCATATGAAATTACAAAGATACGTCTTGTTTTTGCTAAAAATGAATAAGTATATCCTCTCTCGTATCAGTGTCCAACAAATGGATGTGGAATTACGGCAACATGTTCACCCGACGCTGTGGTCTAACACCGGACGCTACACAGCTCGACATTGAACCATACATGAAAACAGGCTGGGTTTAACGGAGGCTGAATTTAGTGTTCACGTTGTACAGTTTCCGTTGTCTACATCAGATACTGAAAACTTCACACGCATTTTTTTTCTTCTTGAAGCTCATTGGCTATTCTCTCAAAAGTGAGATTTTGACATATTCATTTTGTGTGTTGCTCAAAATAAAATAAAATTGCACAAACAATTAAACACAATACTGTTTGTTTTCTTTTCTCTGTGTGATTTAATTTCTACAATCACAACGTCTGTCAGTAAATGAGTAAGACGCCGTGACACTGTAACAATATCAATGGGGTAGGCTGAACTGTAGTTACACTGTATGCTACAGAATGAGTTCTGGCCAAGGTATGGGTGTAATTGGACCCTCGACCCCTCAGGCTCCTGGACTCTGCTTTTCTCTCACACACTCGACCTAGGGGCTTTCACCTCTAGGGGATCTCTCCAGCAGACACAACTCAACTCTGGTAATGTCTTTATAAAGAGCTTTCAATGTATTATAACATAATAGTGCAGGAGAGGACAGGCTTAGATAAAGGAAGTGTGTGTGTGTGTGTGTGTGTGTGTGTGTGTGTGTGTGTGTGTGTGTGTATATTACAGATGGGTAAGAGATGGGTCGGCCTCTACTACGATATAACGATGTGTGTAAACGGGACATGATTGATACAGGCATTGAAAATGCACATTGGGAGCAAGTCGCCGCTGAACGTGTTGCATAGAGGGCAATCATCAGAAATGGAATAAAGACAAAGGAGAAAATTATTGCAGATATGTCACACACCCAGCATGTGAGACGTAAGATGTTGCATGAAGGTGGAAATGACCACGTGTTCACATGCACCCACTGTGAACAAACATTTACGGCGCGAATTGGCCTTATCAGTCACATTCGCTACCGCCAAGGGTAAAAGTTATTATGCCTTTTTGAAGCACAAAGTATCGTCTGTCAAGACGGCAAGGTGCCAATGAATGGAATGAGAAAGACTGGTTCATTGGTCATGTGATGTGATGGGATGAGAAACACTGGTTCATTGGTCATGTGATGAGAAGAGAAACACTGTTCGCTGGCCATGTGATGGGAAGAGAGACACTGTTTGCTGGTCATGTAATTGGAAGAGAACTACTGTTCGCTAGTCATATAATCATAAGAAAAACACTGATTTATTGGTTATGTAATTGATATTACTACTTGTAAAAAAAACTGGACTGGTCA
Source organism: Cepaea nemoralis (assembly GCA_014155875.1). Classification (NCBI taxonomy): domain Eukaryota; kingdom Metazoa; phylum Mollusca; class Gastropoda; order Stylommatophora; family Helicidae; genus Cepaea; species Cepaea nemoralis. The sequence goes on from JACEFZ010003868.1 coordinate 267,283, forward strand.
AATGGACAGCGTGTGACATATCTATACAGATGCGGTGCGATGTCACCCGGGGCGCGTTGTAAGTCTTTAAAGTGCATGGGGCAGGTATTTCGTTTACCTGCGCTATACGTCTAGGTGTCATATGGACAGGCGTCGGGTCACACAGTGCGGTGACAAGTTGTGTTACTTTTCAAAAGTGGCTGTTAATGCTGGGGCTGAGCATGGCCGAATGGTTCGCTCTTAAACGTCATGTGCGCTGATAAAAGGGTTGCCGGTTTACGCCTCCACCAACCCACGTTGCGTGGTTTAACCATCTGGGTACAAGTCCCTACACGATGGGTTCGAATCCCAATCGAGACCTGGTTGTAATACTGCATTCGACACTGCTGGTGACATGGATAAACTAATCGATCAACAACTTAAGGTGGCTGGGTCGTTCGCTATAACAGATACCACCTGACCATACTATACAAAAAGAGAAAGGAGAGAGAGAGAGAGAGAGAGAGAGAGAGAGAGATGGCGACAAATAGAAAGACAGCTATAAACTTCCGGTGCGCTGATGCCAGTATAATATTTTCATGTCCCCTGTTGTTATATCCCATCTTCGGCAACCCTAGAAGACACATCCACACGGACATAGATGAGATCGAGATAGCTGGGAAACCCTCTTGTACTTAAACTACCGGTGCACCGATCACGAAAAGGGTCATTCCATTACCCTGGTTTTATAACCCGACCACGGTGGCCACTTGGGTTATGTCCATACGATGGCCACTACGGTCACCACTTTTCTTAGCAAGGAAACACCGACCTCCGTTCCACACTCACTCTGCCAATCGGCCACATCATCCCTTAACAATGAACAGAAGCATTAATATAGCCACCCCTATCCACCCCAGTCTCTTAACATGGAAAACTCGTCCTACACCCAACAAGAGCCACTCCGTCACACAACCCGATCACCCAGAGGAAGAGCACTGTAACCATAACACACCACAACTAGTATGATAATAGTGTTTAATCCCCACCTATGCCATAGCCACACATCCCGACCACTCCTAAGAAGAGCACTGTTACTCAAACACACCACCCCATCCCTTAACAAAGAAATCCGCACTACAGCCACTACATCACTCGACCCACCACCTCTTTAACACTGAAAACCCGTCTTACACCCATTCCATAGCCATTCCCCCAACCCCGAGGAAGAGCACTGTAACCCTAAGACACCACCCCGTCCATTAACAAGGAAAACACCGTCATACAGCCACTCTACCACTCCATCCGCCCACCTACTTATCAACAAATATCTGTCTTACACACACTCCACAGCTACCCCACACAGAAGAAGAGCACTGTATCAATAACACACATTCACTCACACGCACACACACGCCTGCCCGCGCTCACGCACACAAATCGCCAATCGCCAGCTCCCACACACCCCACTCCTCCTTTAACCGCCATCTTTTATGTTTCAAATTTTTAAGACCGGCTGAAGAACACGAATTATCTACCCTTTACGTGTTAACCCCTCTTATAACAACCGAATTATCTGCTCTTTATGAGTTAGCACCCCTTAGATAACCCGAAATATGTTCCGAGTTAACTTCTCCTTGAGGTGCGCAAAGACATCACATAAGACATAAAGAGGAGTTGTGCACCTCAAATAATATCTGATTACAACATGCCATACCACCAGCCACACTCCCCGCTCCCTCCTCCCGCCGCCTAACAGTTGTTCAGATAGTACACGAGTCAACAGTTGGAGTTGACATCGTTTCTAATACAAAGGTCACGTTCAGCTATGTGGTGTTTAAGCGAGTGTGTTTGTGAACGGTTGGGACGTTAACTTGACAATGGTATGAGAGCGGTAGGACGAGGCACTGGAGGGAAGGATTGGCCACCCATTCAGCCTAACATGGGTTCCAGGAGGTTTTTCTAGGAAGTAAAGGCGACCGGCTTAACATTCACCACAACTCCCATCTAGTGCCATTTGTCTAAACACTTGGGGTTAGTGCCCTGTAATAAAGTTACCTTTTGCTCGATGGAAAACATGCGCACCGATTGATAGGTGCCAAATGCAATGAGAACAAAAAAATCCTAGTGTATTATAAAGAACCTATACTGTTGTCATAACATCTGACGGGAGATGCCTTGAAGAGATTAGAACAAGAATCGCCATGGCTAAAGTAGCCTATTGCAAGATGAAAAACATACTGACCAATAAAAAGATATCAACTGAAACGAGAAAAAGAGAGTTGAGGTGCTACATAGAACCTGTACCTTTGTATGGATGTGAAGCGTGGACAATGAGCAGACATGCTGAAAAACATCTGATGGCTGTGGAAATGTGGTTTCTGGGGAAAATGCAAAGAATACCATGAACAGACAGACAAACCAATGAACAAGTCCTTCAAGAAACAAATGAAGATCGTAAACTGATTAGAGACATTAGACGTAGACATTCAAATTTTTTGGGCATGTTACGAAAAGAAATGAATTGGAGAACTTGGTGACAATTGGCAAGATCGAAGGGAAGAGACCAAGGGGAAGACGGAGATGTAAATACCTGGATGGCTTGGCCACGTGGCATGGTCAAGACAGAAACACTGAGCTGATCCACGACTCTAGTAATCGAGTGAGATGGCAAAACATGACCATCCATGCTTATCGGCATGGCACATGATGAATGGATACTGTTGTATGCGTGTTAAACATGAGCATTAATTAGTCAAGCTAAAAAAAAACGAATAGAAAGACTATAGAAATGTGGTTTCTGAAGAAAATGCAAGAAACACTGGGCAGAGAGAGAAAAACGTATATTACAGTCCATCAAGAAAAGAATGAAAATCGTAAAATGGCTAGACACATTAGAAGTAGAACGGGCAATATTTGTGGACACGTTCTGGGGAAATATAAGCTTGAAAACTTGGTGACAACTGGACAAAAAATGATGGGAAAAGAGCAAGGAAATCAAGATATTACTCCGTATTTCCACTGAGGACCCAATACAAGCCTTATTCTACCAAACACTCCTGCAAAAAAAAAAAAACAGCTTCACTGCAACTCTGACATAATGTTGTCAAAACCACAACTCACGGTAAAATGTCAAAGTTCTGAACTCATGTAAGCTCTACGATGAGAAGCCAAGGTTTTGAATTCATGTAACCTCTACGGTCAGAGGTCAAGGATCAGGTCTCATGCAAGTTTCTCGAGCTTTGGTTAGATAAATCAACTCTATATTTATACACAATATAATCTTAGTATTCTTTGTAAGTTAGTGTACTTACCTGCCAGGACATGGTCCAGATGCAATGCCTAGCAGGGGATTGTTCGTTGTTTTTTCCAATCCAGTGCGGCTCTTGATCGATCCAGCCAAATTACAAATTGGCACATGATAATTTTCACAAATTTATGGGAACTGACTGCGAAGGAAAAAAATGACAATTAAAGGAAATAGCCACCTCACTTCCTTATGTAGTAGTCTGAACTATGTGAATGCCTAATATTACCTTACACTACAAGGGCAGTTTCTACAATCGGGACCTATTTTATTTTCACAAATGTTTCTATTGAACATTGCATCGCGCTTACAAAGTTGAGTTAGGAACCCACATCACAGTACTCGGGGAATTCCCATACTTGCTTTGTGCTTACCCAATTGCAACTCCATCTAAAACTTCATAAGATGAGCGTGTTTACCCCATTTATGACCAATGACCACTGGGCATCCAGCATGGTAGGTGTCCACATCTAATTTACCTGGTGGTTTGTAGCTGAACCAAAAGAGTTCCGTTTTCTGTAATACATTTCACAGACTTTGTTGTACGGGGAATTAACAATGTGGCATAAATAGGGTTTGTTTGAGTGATGAAGATTTTTTTTTTTTTTTTGGTTATGTTGCATATCCCTTGCAGGACGTTGCAGTCAACATCAGCGTTTTCTAGCTGCTGTTGATGTACTAGGCAAATTTAACGTTCAGTAGTTTGCCATTGCTGTCTCCCTGGTCTAGGTGTTATTCGACTTCCTCTGTAATCCCGTATACTCTCATGAGTAACGTGACTTTCGCGAGGATTTGTAGCGGTTCTCTCCGCGTCGGTAACTTACGGGGTATGTAAGCCAGTCGCTCAGAAAGCATTGGCAAACTACTGAGCGTAATCTTGCCAAGAAATTAACAATCAGCTGAAAGATGCTGTCACGGAACGGCTGAGAATTCACCTAGCAAACTCCCAAAAAAAATCCAATTCCCCCTTTTCAGTACTAGTAGAACTGCCGATCTAGTCGAAGGGATACAACCGAGGTATTAATGTACCCCACGCAAAGGCGATTGGTGGCCCTTGACTTCTCGACTGTTCGGGTGACGAAAGCTCAACCCAACCATATCCGCTAACGCATGCGCACGAACCGTCTCGGAACAAAGAGAGGCTCAGTTGTGATCCGGCCGTGAAAGCAAGCCGTTGTGTTTGAACGACTGTGTTAATTCGTAAATGGGAGAGAGGAAGCCAGTGTCTTGCTGTTTATCAAAGAAAACTGACAGAACGTCCAGTGTTGGGACGGGAGCTCCTCAATTCTGAATACACAGTTTGTCGTAAGGTACGTGAAACATATTTAGATAAATAATGTGTGTCGCTACCGCGTTGAATCGAAGCTGTTCGACCACATGTCCCGCCCGGCGCACAAAGGTCAGTCAGGGGTGAAACTGTGGGCTTGTGTTTTAACTTAACACTGCAGGCGAGTTGAACACGATGGATTGTAGGCCTGTTTTTGCGTTAACATTGTACAAGTACGGGAATGCGTGTTATTGCCGCTACAAGTAGTTATAAACATTTCGGACAGGCCCAATAGTGTTAGTAGTCCGAGTTCACTCCTGGGCGGCCTTAGAACTCTAACGTAGTCGACACAAACGGACGTGGGCGAAGGCGTTGTAGAACATAGGTCGAGTGAGGTATCAGGGAACTCGGCCGAACCAGACGAAACCCATGCGATGGTCGCCGGACATGTCGAAGGTCATTCGAAGGACATTGCGGGTGTCTAAGTTCGAATTCTTTGGTGTGGCGACCACTGGCTTTGCTGAGCTTTCTGCTTACTCTTTATGTTATTGGTTGCCGTAACAGAACACCATCTTGATAGGCAGTTGGTTCCCGAGAGGTTGTCACTGGAGAAACTGGGGAATGCGACAGAGCTGGTCACAGCCAGCTGAACATCGTTCCAAATGCTCTGACCTTAACTAGGGGAGGAGGGAACGGGATGTGGACTTCCACTACAGGGGGATTTCCCTGTATAATCTATTACATTCCTGGATCAGAGCTAGAGCTCCAGGAGACCTGGTGTATAGTAGGTAATCCTAAAATCGAACCAGGGAGAGGGGGCTACCTCCGAGGGAGGGGAATTCGGTGGTCACCGGCTCTCCTTCAGAGCCTTTCTGTCTCTAGGTACCTTTAACCTACTAACCTGGTATATTGTGTCCTTAGAAGTCTTTTTAGGACAGAAGGATTTCGCCGACACCATGACCAGATACACAGCCCTACCTTGGGCGGGGTCGAGACGAAGGACGGTTCAGCCAGCACTTGTTAGGACCCAGACCTAGTTCAGTTTGGCATTGGATCCTGGTCTGTGAGGCTGCCGGCCGGGTCATGGCGACACCGGCCTATACTGAGTACACATAGGTAACGTGTACCTCTGGGGGTAAGTCTGTGTCACGATATTCACACATGGTGTTATCTTTGGCAGGTTCTACTTTCTGAGAGACTTACGTGACGGGGACCAGAGGAAGATGACTTGGTGAAGGCTGCTAAATGGCTTGGCTTACCTATGTGACGTGAAGTGAGGCTTCTACACCACACCACGTGCCGGGAAGTCACTGCGCCACAGTCCAGTCCCGTCTAAACCGCTAAATGATCTTCAGTCAGTCCAACAAGTATTATGATGGCTACACACGGGCGAGTATCGTGTCCTCTTGTCTGTGAAGTTTTGACATTATAACCCACTAGCCAAACGGGTAGAGAAGAACTACATTACCCTTTATTTCATGATGGCCTGGTGTTCCGAGAACAGTCTACCATGTTGGAATAGGGACACTTGTTACATTCCTTACCTGGTCACGCGCTACCAGTACTGACTTTGAGTGACAGAGTCAACTTGAACTGTGCCAACTTTCTGTGCATTATAGGCCCAGTGATACCCATCCTGATCCCATTAGAGACCACCATCTGTGCCAGAACTTTGACATTGTTAAATGTGTGTTAACTGTTATGGTGGCTTCTTAGGAAGGTTGTCTAGCACAGGCCTTACCAGTGAAGCTTGAAGGACAGGCCTGCAGAACTTCTACAGGGATGTTAGTCCAGAGTACATCACGTACCACCGCAACTTGGAGTCACCACATTGACGTGCTAGTCATTCCAGTTGAGACTACACCTCGGCAGAGACATTCCACGCTACGTGTGCAGATGAGTGACCTCTTTAACCTTGTGGTATCTTACCGAGTGTACAGTGATGAGTGAGACGGCCTGAGGCTAATCCAGATAGCCATTTCTTCTATCGCCTGGCGGTAGCCAATATTCTCTCATGAACATTCCCCTTGTTGATACTCCTCTTGTACATTATATCATCTAGTCATTATGTGTAGACACCAGAGTCGTGTCATCTGTTCTGGATGAGAGGTGAAAAAGGTATTGTCCAGCGGTTGATAGTGAGAGAGACAGGAATCCAAGGGCTGGTGGGGTCTGTAGACTGAGATTTATGGTATTCCCAGAGTGCATCTATCCCGTTATTAAGATGTAATAGTATGCTTCCCTCACCCCAGGAAATACCACGACATTATTTGGGGGCTCGTCCGGGATCTTGATGAGACAGCTCTGGTGATTATGGTTAGGACATTTCATTCCTAGTATCTCTATTCAGGTCTACATAGGTCTTTGGTCCTGTTTCTTCTCTTGACCAAGACAGATTGACGTGTGGTGTGTTGGGACGTCATATATATTAGATTGGTGTATTGCATATCTATATATTGCGTTATTTACCTATCACTCACACTACTAACATATACTCTCTAAGTATGGCATCCACCAAATTAAACATGGAGGAAGTGCGGGCAACCGGCGAAGGACTGGGCTTCACCGGCACTGCACTAACAGAGTATATCCAAGGGGTTGAGAGAGACTTCCGTCAGGAAGAGAGAGAGAGAAGACAACAAGAAGTGGAGGATCGAAGGATGGCCTTTGAGTTGAAGAAGTTCGAAATCGAACAAGCCGCTAAGAAGTTCGACGCCGAACAAGAGGCTCAGAAGCGAGAGCATGAGTACCGTATGCGGGAACTCGAGCTCAGGGCACAATCAAGTAGAGAGACTGAGGGAGCAGTAGGAGGGTCTTCACTCCCTGGTTCACCTACCTTAGGTCGACATGGTTATCATGCCATGAAGTTTCCTCTACCGGTTTTTGAGGAAGATAAGGAAAAGATCGACCAGTTCTTACAAAAGTTCGAGGCTATGTCTGTCGCCATGGGTCTCGATCGAGACAAGTGGTGTCTGAAACTGTCCCAGGGGTTGCGCGGTACCGCTTACGAGGTCTATTCGCGTTTACCGGCGGGTCACGAGAATAATTATGCCGAACTGAAGGCAGCGCTGCTGAAACGGTTCGAGATGACGTCGCATACTTACCGCAAGAAGTTTCGAGAAGCGAAACGAGAGCCGAGTGAGTTATTTGCTGCGTACGCCGAGCGTCTTAGATCCTACCTCCATAAATGGATGGACTTAGCTCAGTTCGCACACGATTACGACAGTCTCGAAGAACTGATGATCGTCGACCAGATGCGGAAGCATATGTCGAAACCGCTCAAAGAGTTCTTGGGAGAACAAGGGGCGGAAAGATTAGAGGTAGTAGCCAAAATGGCCGAACGATTCGTCGAGGTGCATGGTGAAGGTGGGGAAACCCATCCCTCCATGGGTAAAAGTCAGGACAAGACTGACAGAAAGAAACTGAAGAACTCTCATGCCAAGAAGGTAGAACCTTATGAAAAATCCTCTGACCAGAGTCCAGAGAAGTCGAAAGATGGGAGCAAGAAGCCACATAACTCTCCACCGAAACGGAAATGGAGTGAGAAGTGGTGTTCGATTTGCCAGTCACCCTCGCACAATACAAGGGACTGCAGATCGAAGGCTAAGAGCTCACACTTCGCGGCCTGCCTAGTGGCTCCAAAGGCTGTTGCCACCGAAAAGGTCGAGGTCGGCGAAGAGACTCTGGATCAAGAGAGGCCACCTGTGGTCGAACTGATAGAAGTCAACGGCCAGCAGGTTGAGTGTCTCTATGACACTGGCCTAGACGGGGAAGCCGTCATTGCCGCCAGTCTAGTGAGACCAAACCAACTCACTGGGGAAAGCATCGAGATACAGCCGGCTATGAAGAGTGCGGTAGCCATGACGTTACCAATCGCTAACGTAGAGATTAGGTCGAGATACGTCACGGGCAGCATCCCAGCCGCGGTATTACTCGATCCCCTATATCCCGTGATTCTGGGGAGTAAATATGTATTTCTAGGGGTGCCGAAGGAGCCAATCCACCTAGGCGACATACATACCTGCGCCCACACGGGGAAAGACGAGGCAAACACAACCAGCTCGAAAACCCAGCTAGGGGGTTTGCGTACGGCCCAGAGCGAAGACGCGACACTACGTCCGTGCTACAAGAAGCTGCAGAAAAGTGCTGACCCACCGCAACGGGACCAGTACTATCTGAAGAATCGGCTGCTCTACCGGAGAGCCGGAAGGGGAGATGAACTGCACGGGCAGTTGGTGGTCCCGACGGACTACCGTCTCCCAATTCTTCAGAGGGGACACACCATATCGGGTAGTAACCTATCCGGGAATGGACATATGGGTGTCAGAGCGACGCTGCAGCGAATTTCCGGTCATTATTACTGGCCACGAATGACTGGCGATGTACGCCGGTTAGTAAAGTCATGCCCAGAATGCCAGAAGGCTACACCCACAAATCGGACTAAGACTAGATTAGGTCTTAAGGTGGGAGATAGAGTATTATTGTGGGGTCCAAGCAGGACCAATATGCTCGAGGTAGGATGGCAAGGACCTTATCCCGTGGTCAGGGTAGTGTCCAAGACCAACTACGAGATCCGGATCGGGGGAATTTTGAGAATTTTCCATGCAAATCTCCTGCGAAGAAACGAGGAGAGGTCCGGTGACAAATCTCTGCACCTGTCGGCGATGTCAGTCACTAGTACCCAAGTTCGGAAGGGGTGGGTAACGTCGGATGCGGCGCGAGATACCCTGGACTCCGAACCGACGATCGACTGACTGGCCCCGCTATCAAAAGAGATGGCCAGGGAAACCCGAGTCCAGAGGGTTCTGGGAAGACTATACCGTCCATCGAGGACGATACCGCAAATCCCGAGACATATATGTAGGGAGACATAGCGGTAGTGACGACACTGGTACCGCCGGGAAGGGAAGATCCGTCGGTATTGCACCCCGTTGCGTACGCGAGTCGGATGGTCGTCCGGCCGAACGTAATGACTCGACGGGCAAGCGCGGTTGTCGATCACTGATATGAGACGGGCTGTCCAAGTTACTGCCCAAATTGATGGGGAGGTTGTACCTTTGAGGGTACCGGCAGACCATCAACCAAAGATGGGCTTGGCCACCTCCCGTAAGCTCAAAGCGCGCTTGATGCGTTGGTTGTTGATGCATCAGCCCTACACCTTTACGGTGGAATACATTCCCGGTAAGGAGAATGTTGGGGCTGACTTTCTGTCTAGGCATCCAGTTCCAGAGGCAGAGGATGAGTTTGCTAGGAGTGAACATCCAGCTGGAGACAGTCGACGCGGTCAACTCTCTTAAGAGGGGGCCTATGTCACGGAACGGCTGAGAATTCACCTAGCAAACTCCCAAAAAATCCAATTCCCCCTTTTCAGTACTAGTAGAACTGCCGATCTAGTCGAAGGGATAGCAACCAGAGGTATTAATGTACCCCACGCAAAGGCGATTGGTGGCCCTTGACTTCTCGACTGTTCGGGTGACGAAAGCTCAACCCAACCATATCCGCTAACGCATGCGCACGAACCGTCTCGGAACAAAGAGAGGCTCAGTTGTGATCCGGCCGTGAAAGCAAGCCGTTGTGTTTGAACGACTGTGTTAATTCGTAAATGGGAGAGAGGAAGCCAGTGTCTTGCTGTTTATCAAAGAAAACTGACAGAACGTCCAGTGTTGGGACGGGAGCTCCTCAATTCTGAATACACAGTTTGTCGTAAGGTACGTGAAACATATTTAGATAAATAATGTGTGTCGCTACCGCGTTGAATCGAAGCTGTTCGACCACATGTCCCGCCCGGCGCACAAAGGTCAGTCAGGGGTGAAACTGTGGGCTTGTGTTTTAACTTAACACTGCAGGCGAGTTGAACACGATGGATTGTAGGCCTGTTTTTGCGTTAACATTGTACAAGTACGGGAATGCGTGTTATTGCCGCTACAAGTAGTTATAAACATTTCGGACAGGCCCAATAGTGTTAGTAGTCCGAGTTCACTCCTGGGCGGCCTTAGAACTCTAACGTAGTCGACACAAACGGACGTGGGCGAAGGCGTTGTAGAACATAGGTCGAGTGAGGTATCAGGGAACTCGGCCGAACCAGACGAAACCCATGCGATGGTCGCCGGACATGTCGAAGGTCATTCGAAGGACATTGCGGGTGTCTAAGTTCGAATTCTTTGGTGTGGCGACCACTGGCTTTGCTGAGCTTTCTGCTTATTCTTTATGTTATTGGTTGCCGTAACAGAACACCATCTTGATAGGCAGTTGGTTCCCGAGAGGTTGTCACTGGAGAAACTGGGGAATGCGACAGAGCTGGTCACAGCCAGCTGAACATCGTTCCAAATGCTCTGACCTTAACTAGGGGAGGAGGGAACGGGATGTGGACTTCCACTACAGGGGGATTTCCCTGTATAATCTATTACATTCCTGGATCAGAGCTAGAGCTCCAGGAGACCTGGTGTATAGTAGGTAATCCTAAAATCGAACCAGGGAGAGGGGGCTACCTCCGAGGGAGGGGAATTCGGTGGTCACCGGCTCTCCTTCAGAGCCTTTCTGTCTCTAGGTACCTTTAACCTACTAACCTGGTATATTGTGTCCTTAGAAGTCTTTTTAGGACAGAAGGATTTCGCCGACACCATGACCAGATACACAGCCCTACCTTGGGCGGGTTCGAGACGGAGGACGGTTCAGCCAGCACTTGTTAGGACCCAGACCTAGTTCAGTTTTGGCATTGGATCCTGGTCTGTGAGGCTGCCGGCCGGGTCATGGCGACACCGGCCTATACTGAGTACACATAGGTAACGTGTACCTCTGGGGGTAAGTCTGTGTCACGATATTCACACATGGTGTTATCTTTGGCAGGTTCTACTTTCTGAGAGACTTACGTGACGGGGCCAGAGGAAGATGACTTGGTGAAGGCTGCTAAATGGTTGGCTTACCTATGTGACGTGAAGTGAGGCTTCTACACCACACCACGTGCCGGGAAGTCACTGCGCCACAGTCCAGTCCCGTCTAAACCGCTAAATGATCTTCAGTCAGTCCAACAAGTATTATGATGGCTACACACGGGCGAGTATCGTGTCCTCTTGTCTGTGAAGTTTTGACATTATAACCCACTAGCCAAACGGGTAGAGAAGAACTACATTACCCTTTATTTCATGATGGCCTGGTGTTCCGAGAACAGTCTACCATGTTGGAATAGGGACACTTGTTACATTCCTTACCTGGTCACGCGCTACCAGTACTGACTTTGAGTGACAGAGTCAACTTGAACTGTGCCAACTTTCTGTGCATATAGGCCCAGTGATACCCATCCTGATCCCATTAGAGACCACCATCTGTGCCAGAACTTTGACATTGTTAAATGTGTGTTAAATGTTATGGTGGCTTCTTAGGAAGGTTGTCTAGCACAGGCCTTACCAGGGAAGCTTGAAGGACAGGTCTGCAGAACTTCTACAGGGATGTTAGTCCAGAGTCATCACGTACCACCGCAACTTGGAGTCACCACATTGACGTGCTAGTCATTCCAGTTGAGACTACACCTCGGCAGAGACATTCCACGCTACGTGTGCAGATGAGTGACCTCTTTAACCTTGTGGTATCTTACCGAGTGTACAGTGATGAGTGAGACGGCCTGAGGCTAATCCAGATAGCCATTTCTTCTATCGCCTGGCGGTAGCCAATATTCTCTCATGAACATTCCCCTTGTTGATACTCCTCTTGTACATTATATCATCTAGTCATTATGTGTAGACACCAGAGTCGTGTCATCTGTTCTGGATGAGAGGTGAAAAAGGTATTGTCCAGCGGTTGATAGTGAGAGAGACAGGAATCCAAGGGCTGGTGGGGTCTGTAGACTGAGATTTATGGTAGTCCCAGAGGGCATCTATCCCGTTATTAAGATGTAATAGTATGCTTCCCTCACCCCAGGAAATACCACGACAGATGCTGATGTTGACAGCGATGTCCTGTAAAGGATATGCGATTAAAAAAAAGTTTGCCATTGCTTTCTGAACGACCGGCTCCCATACCAACACGTTATAACACAACGCAACACGGTCTGCTGCACAAATCGGTTGCGGCTGCGTTTCGAACGCCTGGTAAGCGGCTCACGAATCGCGTTCGCAAGACTTTGGCCACGGAGGGTTTACAATGTGGAATAAATAGGCTTTGTTTGAATGACGAAGATACACACAATAGATTAGCCTATCTATTGCCTGGCATATTTCGCTGCATCTCGTCAGGAACATACTGCATAAATCACACAACATAAACTACACAATAATTTCAGTTGCCTACTACGGTAATTTTAAACCTCCCACCAACCCTTTTTTATTTGCACAATACTGGTTTTTGTAAATAAATGACGATTGCCCCTCTGAGCTTTAGCATGCAAGCACTTTGTGTGTTAAATAATATGAAATGCATTATCCTTTTAGATCACGTGATCGGTTTTTAAAATGTGCCGTCCAATCGATGGCTTAGAAGGTTTGTGGTGTGTAGGTATACATTTGCTGACAATCGGCATGTTATGAGTGGTGTGGTAAACACTATGCCACTGGCCGTCTCGTCTTCAAGAATATATTACTGTACCAGTGTTAGGATGGATAGATCTGTGAGCCTATGTCAGATTGTAACAAAATGACTCCATACCAGGGGAATTTGAACAAATGACCACATAACATGCAGACTGGACAGGATACTATGTGCTAATACTTAGTCCTGGGTAGTCAGGAAGGAGAGAGAGAGAGAGAGAGAGAGAGAGAGAGGATGAGAGAGAGAGAGAGAGAGAGGAGAGAGAGAGAGAGAGAGAGAGAGAGAGAGTATGACACTTAAATACCCAACAGGATAGACAGGAAAGCCTAGTCCTGTGACACTACAAGGGACAGTGTATGACAATGAAATAGACAACAGTGTAGCCAGAAATGCCTCGTCGTGGGACACTACACGGGACCGTGCGTGATAGTGAAATAGCCAATAGGGTAATTGTAACAGGATGGGTGCGGGATTTCCATTCCCTGTAGCTAAAATCCATATTAACTGTGATAGAAATTCTGTCTACCACTATTCTGGCTCAAGACCACGGAGGAAAGACTATAGACTAAGATGACTGTCAACAACAGACACTTAACAATGCCAACAATCAAACGCTGTAAGTGAAACTAGCAGTCAGCCAAGTACGAACACATCCGGTGTTCCACGAGAATAAATTGTACATCGATTCATTAATCCTCTGAAAGATGAATCGATCTTTCTCACCGCATCCACATATCAGTTAGATGCGTATACAAATCTATGCAGAAGTGCAGACGTGTCGCGGTGACTGTTTACACGCAAAAGTTTCTAAACATTCACGAGAAGCCATTAGAAAACTCGGACATGTATATACAGTGATACATCATATGCTTAGAAACTAGTAAGTAGTAGTTTACTTTAACATATGTTTATTTTTTTTTATTCGCATACCCTTTACAGGACATCGCTGTCAACAGCAGCATCTTTCAGCTGTCTGTTGATTTCTTGGCAAGATTACGCTCAGTAGTTTGCCATTGCTTTCTGAGCGGCCGGCTCAGTGTCCCGCAAGTCACCAGCGGGGGACGAACCGCTCCCAGCTCGCTCCCGCTACGAGACTCTGCGTGACAAACGGGATTATGGAGAAAGTGTTGTAACCCCTCAGCCAGAGAGACCGGCTTTAACATATGTACTGGAGGGTTAAATTTACTCTGGGTAATTTCTGGAGCTACTGTAGGTTGATGATTATTGCTTCGATTTATGGAATCCCCACTTGCAGCTACTGTAGGTTGATGATTATTGCTTCGATTTAAGGAATGAGTTTTAAATCCCCACTTGGAGGTTAGCATGGCCGAATGCACAGGAGCGCTCGTTTTTAAACAACCGGTGTGCTTATGCCGAGGTAACGGGTCCAACCAATACATCGTTCAGTTGACCTATAACGTTGAAAAAAATCACATTTTCTATTAGTTGTCTAGCAAAATATGATTGTGCGAAGTAGCTATTTGTTCAGAACTATTACACGTGACCATTACACGTGACTGTGGATATTGTTGGAAAGGTAAACTTTTCACACCATAAGGCGTATTGAGTATTATGTCTGTAAACTAATCGGAACTGGATGCGCGAAGTGGTCAGTATCACATCGACGGTTGTCTAGTGACCAGCATGATGGCCTGTAGGCCTGCTGGCCATATGTTCAAATCCACATCCAGCCGGGATATTTTTAAAATTGAACTATAACGCTTGTGGCTTGTGGTTTAATGTGATTTCTAAGGAAAACGCAAAAAATACAATGGACAGACAGAAAAACCAATGAACAAGTCCTTCAAGAAACAAATGAAGATCGTAAACTGAGTAGAGACATTAGACGTAGACAGTCACAATTGTTTGGGCATGTTATGAGAACAAATGAATTGGAGAACGTGGTGACAATTGGCAAGATCGAAGGGAAGAGAAACGAACGAACGAACGAACGAACTTTATTTTAAAAGGGTAACAAATTGGGCACGCATGCCCGTCTTACATTCGGCCCCTTCGATTACTCATCTTTCATTCATCAAATGTGCATGGTACATTCACATGGGGAAAACAAAAACATTGTCAAATGAAAGTTGTAAACATAAACAGTGCATATTGAAATGTTGTGAGACATATCCATCATCCATCCTCACACCCCGCAGCCACCCACACATCCCTCAGCCTCCCACACATCCCCCACCTACCACACCCCCACCCCACCCACACATACCTCCACGCACTCATAAAGACTCAGGCAAACATAATGCCGCCACCCACCCACCGATCCCTCACCCACATACATTTCCCCACCCACACATACATCCCCTACCCATCCCACAGCCGACACGCACACGCCCACCCACATATTCTCCACCACCCACCCACATACCCGCAACCACCCAGCAAAACACACATCACAAAACCACACACACACATACCCCCGTCAACCCACACATCCCGCACCTATCCATACATACATCCTGCACCCTTACAATTTTCCCCACCCACCCACACACACATAAGCCAACCTACACCCACTTACCCACCCAATATCCGCCACCTCTCAACTACACATCCTCCACCTATACACACATCCCCACCCACAAACACATCTCCCCACCCTGCCCACATATATTCCCCACCCATAAACACCCAAAAACACACACCTCCCACCACACACCCCACCACACACATATACCCACCCACACACATGCGCCGCTCACACACATCTTCCCACAAACACACACACACTTATTGAATTATTTTGTGCTTATGACCATGTTTTCTTCTGATTTGTAAGTATTATTATTATAGTTTGTATCATTTATTTCTACAATTACTTATTTATTTACTACTATTTGTCAAATATGATACACAAAAATGAGCCGAGAACAATATTGATTTTTCCAATCTAAAATAGCGCTGCGCCGGTGACGTATCGCGACTGACAAACAACTGCGTTACGCCATTTGCAATCAGCGACTGATTGTTGACAAATCGCAAAGCGGCTGCTCGCCTGAATCGTTGACTTATATCGAACTATTATTTGTTTATAGAACTTAATTATTGAATATATTTATATTATTTCAACATTATTATTACCTTTATATTTATTTCAAAGCATTTATTTAAATATTTATATACTTTTTCTATTTCTTACCGTCGCGATGGCACTACTTTTGCTATGCAAATGAGACGCAGTCTGCACAACACTTCCATAAATTAAACAGTTAGAGTTAGGGAAGGCAGAAGACGTTAGAACGAAGACAGGACAGTGACATTTATTATTAATTAAACCACATTGTATTGTCCTGGGGCATGTAATTGTACAAAATTGTCTAGAGTTATATATCGTTTACAAGTGGTTAATTGGTGATGCTCTTGATAACCAGGGAGAACAACAGCTGGTCATAAACATAACTCAAGCTGTATGTGGTATTGCCAGACGATTGGACTTGAGGTGCCAAACGATTGTACATGATTGATCTGGAATGTTAAGATGAGTATACCCAAATGATTTTGCATGCAATATGATTAATAATGCATCTCTTTTTCAGCGTGTGATGTATTAGCATAGTGTTTGTGATCTGTTTTTCAGGTTATAATCTAAGAATATTTTTTGTACTCAGGGATTTAAATACCTAACATATCTAATATAAATAAGTGAGTAAATATTTGAGTGCCTATCAACTCTATCTAATTACCCAACAACATGGCAACTTTAGCTGATTTCATAAAAGCGGGCAAGGAATTAGAATACACAGGAAAGGACTTAGAGCAATATGCTTATCAAAAATTTAGGGAAGCAAAAGATGCTGACAGAGATGAACGTGCACGAGAAAGACAACATCAAAAGGAGATTGTAGAACTAGCTGAGATAACAAAACAAAAAGAATTAAAAATAAAACACAAAGATTCACAAGTGGCTGAAGAAACTAAACAGAAACAATTAGAGCATGATAAGGAGATTAAACAAAAAGAAATAGAATTAAAGCAAAAACAATTAGAACAGGATAAGGAAATTAAACAAAAACAATTAGATCATGATAAGGAAATTACACAGAAGGAATTAGAGATTAAACAAAGAGAGATAGATGAAATGACAAGAGTAAAAGAAAAACAAATACAAGTTGAATCAGAGACACAGTTAAAGATGAAAGGTATGGATGTAGATTCACACTTAGAGATCTCCGCTACAAAACTAAAAAGTCAGCAAGAAGAAAATAAATTTAATAAATACAAAAACATTATTAAGCCATTTTGTAAAGAAGATTCCATATCAGCCTGGACAGAAAATGTCGAGTATCAACTGAAATACCACCAAGTACCAATCGATATGTGGGCCATGATCTACATGAAGAACCTCAGTGGGGAGCCCCTTAAAGTGATAGAATCAATACCAACTGATCTTAGATCTAACTATCAGTACATCCACGATAGGATAATGCAACATTTCTTACTTGATGCCCCTGGGTATCAAGTACAGTTTTCCATTTTAAAACTAAAGCCAAGCGAGACCTTTATCGATTATGTCTCAAATGTCCAAAGCGTACTAAATAGATGGCTTAGTGCATCAAAAATAGGAAAGGATTTTGAAAAACTTAAAAATTTAATAGCCATGGATAAAGTCATATCCACAATACCATCTCCTTTCGCTAAATTTCTGCAGCAGTCAGACATCGAGACCATAGAACAATTTGAAAAGAAAGGCTCTGCATATTTTTCCTCAAATAGAGATATTTTTAAGACATCAAATAGCGACTCTGAAATAGTCTCCTTTATTAAGGACCAACCTAAAAGCTATCAGAGCAATAAAAAACCATTTCATAGAGTCGACAAGAAAGATAAGAAAGTGTCGAAATGTGTCTATTGCCAACTCTTTCATGATACTTATTCTATGTGTGATAAATCACCAAACTATCCGACACATCTTGAGATGGTCATTAAGAAACAACAAGACAAAAGAACTGCATACAGGCGTGCAGTCAAATGCTTCTTCTGTTCAAGCTACGGGCACTATTCCAATAAGTGCCTAGGCCGCCAAAGAATGAAGGCCAACAATGCAATTTTGATTGATACATCCTCTGATAGTGGTAGTGAGACTGAGTGTGAAGTCGAGAATGAATTACCTTTTAATCAATCTGAAGATGTTTGTTGTGTAAACGATATTTTAAGCTTTGACAATTGTGAGCGATGTCACCAATTTCATGCAGACAGCAAACTTACATGTGGACATATTGTAACATCCTCCTTGGAGAATGCAAATGCAGCTGTAGCCTCCAGAGGCAATCTATTGTTTCACTCTGCAATGGTCAATGAGAAGCCATGCCGATGTTTGCTTGACAGTGGGAGCTCTATTATTGGTGTTAAAAAGGAACTTGTGAATCAAAAGGATTATACTGGTGACTCTGTAAAATGCCGTACTTTTTCTGGTAATATAGAAACCTATCCTCTGGCAAGAGCCCGTATAAACACCCTGTTCCTTTCTGGTACCTTTACATGTGCAATACTAGACAACCCTTGTACTGATTTAATTCTTGGGTGTCTACCCCAGCTAAGGCACTGCACAGATGAAGAAATATCCGCCTGGGAGGAGGAAAATGGACTAACTCCAGTGAACAGTGCAGATATCCTCAAACATCACAGCCCCAACAAAGGTGCTAGAACTATTAATCTTGAACCAGATCAAGACATACTGCTTTTACTTCCAGACAAACGGAATCTATTATTGACCTCATGGCAAGGGCCATTCAAAGTGGTACGACAAATTTCGGATGTCGATTATGAAATATCGATAAACGGACACTTAAAGATATTTCATATCAACATGTTGAAACCCTACTTTTCACGACAATAGACAGAATTAGAGACAGACGAACACAATGCACCCACACCTATGGATGAGACGACAGACGTACATAACGCAACTACACTAGTTAGCGAGACTGGCAAAGCCGACGAGATGCATACACTTAGTGAGCTTACAGAAAACGCACTTAGCACCACAACCGTACTAAATCAGGTAGACGACGACGGAATGGAACTACCTGTTCCAATCGTAGACAAGACTGCGACATTAGATTGCATACGATTAGAAACGAGACTAACAGAAGAACAACGACGACAGATAATAGAATTAGTGACTGAATATAAGGACATATTTTCCGACATTCCAGGTAGGACTGACATGATCGAGCACTCCATCCTTCTTTCGGACTCGAAGCCTATCAAATGCAGGCCGTACTCTATGCCACTTAGCTATAGAGAAAGTCTAAATAAGGAAATTCTTAATTTAGAAGCTAGTGGAATCATTCAACAATCTACATCTGAGTACTCCTTTCCAATCGTCCTGGTCAAGAAAAAAGACTCCACCATTCGTCTTTGTGTGGACTATAGAAAACTCAACAATGTCACTAAGATCGACGCAGAACCAATTCCTTCCTGCGAAGATCTTATTCTGGATATGTCCACCTCCAAAATCTTCTCTAAATTAGACCTTACTAAGGGATATTGGCAGGTCCCTATGCAGACTCAATCTATCCATCTTACTGCATTCTCAACACCTCTAGGTCTTTACGAGTGGCGATTTCTTCCTTTCGGACTTCGTAATGCTCCTGCCACTTTCGTACGCTTAACTAGAGATTTACTACATGGAGTGACGAATACGGTGACATATATAGATGATATTTGTGTCCATACAGATGACTGGACAACACACTTACTGAAACTCAGACATGTCTTCGATAGGTTGCGACTCTTCGGTCTCACTGTCAAACCGAGCAAAGTCGAATTGGGCCTACAAGAAATTGATTTTTTTGGGTCATGTCCTTTCACAAGGACAACTGAGAACTGACAATAGAATTATTACTAAATTATGAACCTGACCATGCCTACAACAAAGAAGCAGGTCAGGAGCCTTTTGGGTTTAGTAAATTATTATAGCAAGTTCATACCGAACTTAGCTGAAATTACAAGTGTATTTTCAAATGTTTTAAAAGCATCAGTAAAATTAGATGTCAAAGATGCATTATTAATTTCTGCATTGTCAAAATTGAAAATCCTATTTAGTAATGTACCAATCCTCCGTTTGCCTAATCCTAGGCTCGTTTATTATCTTAGGACAGATGCCAGCAGGATTTCCATCGCTGCATTACTAGGCCAGTTTTATGATGGCATCTTCCATCCGATTTGCTACGTGAGCCGCAAGATCACACCGGCTGAGTCCAGATATTCCATATCAGAGTTGGAAGCCCTAAGCGTCATCTATTCGGTGAGGAAGTTGCATCGATTTATGGCGGGTAATCACTTCGTAGTCCAGACTGACAACTCCCCAATCACGGTCATACAAAGTGGGGTACATCGCAATGACCGCATCTACAGGTGGTCATTAATATTACAGAATTATACTTTTAGTATAGAGCATATTAAGGGTAGGGACAACATTCTTGCTGATACCCTTAGTCGACCATCTGAGGTAGAAATACCTGATATTCCACATGAATAGGTAGTGTAAGAAATGTTAATTTTAGTACACTTAAAATATCCTGTGTAGAGTATACTATTGAATACATAGACATCAGGATCAGGACTGTGTGCTAAGAACAGTGAACTACCATGTGTCCGTAGACAGCAGAATAAGAACTGTGCGCCAAGAACAAGGGAATCACCATGTGTACATAGACAGCTCGTTACTTACTATGCTCCATTTGTGTTCCGGTGAATCACCTGTGTTAAGCATATAAGAACAGTGTCAGAACATTGTAAAATAACAGACACGAAGAAACTTGTCTACGACACTAGCGGACTCGACGAGTGGAAGAATACCCATAAGACACAAGTATGACTGTGTAGTGTAGTTAGTATACCCAGGATAATTGTGTATTTATAAACTATGCCAACGAAAGCAATTTCTATACGTTATGGCAACCACTAACCTGAGGTAAATAGACATCATGTATATATATTTATTGTGATATGTAATATAACGGTTTTAAGATAGTGGTAAATTATAGTTAGGGTAGTTACTTTAATATAGAGTTAAATTAGATTTAGCGAATATAATAGATTTTTTTTGTAATAGTTTAGATAAATCATTAAGTTACCCACTTACTTAGCATGAAAGTAGATTAGGATAGTACTTTAAACTTAATAACAGCGAATTAAAGATTAGTATAAAAAGCTTAAGATAGGAACAAAACCATGTAGTCATTTAATTTCATTTTATTTCATTCCATTTTTATGAACACTTTAACAACCTCATCATTTAGGACTAAAATTAGGTTATACTTTATAGGATAAAAGGATTATACACATGAACATACATCATTTATACCATGTAGATTAAAAATATCCATTATATTTTTTCATTTAAACATTAAAAACATTATTTAGAATTTTTGTTACATTTCACATTACCCATTTCATAAAGATACATAACTCATCTCACATCATTGTCATTTTTGTAGATAGTTAGATTACTTCCCTTAAAGTAGATTAATTGTGTACAACAAAATAGAATATAGATAGTTACAGAATTAGTATTAGTATTTCAATAGAATATAGTGTTTACTAATATCAGGGTACAGACTATCAACCCTATTTCATCCATGTAAATATTCTGTACATACATGACTCGTGCAGTAAGTTACGCACAGTCATTAAGCTCAACTCTTTTCCAAACTGAGCCAAACTTGTACACTGTCACTTCAAGGTTTTTAAATAATTGTGAGAATAAAAGATGTGTGACAGAAGTGTGAAAGTGAGAGAAAATGGTAAATATACAATGGAGAGTGAAGGCAGCCAGCGGATTTTTTCTGCCGCTCAGCGCGACTTTTTGTTATTTGTCTGCGTCAAGCGTTTGCTTTCAATGTTGAAATGTGCTGTCTCAAATGTATTGTGTGTAGTTTAGAATAACCTTAAAGAAAGTATTTTAAGTCTCATAAGACGGAAACGTAGTCACGAATTAGTGTTATACACTTGTTTGTGGCCACATTTAACCGAATTATGGCACTTGAAAACTAACTTACATACATATGGATAGACAGACACACAGGTTAGAAGTCAAATTATATTAGTAGTTAGATTCAAACACGCAAACAACCAGGAAAACACACATGTAAAGCACATGCATTTTTTATAACAAAGGGAGATAACTCCGGGTCAGGGGACACTATAGACAAACGAAACACTAAGTTAACAGTGGAAGACAACTTTACACGCGGAAGCGAGATAGGTAAAGCCTGTCGCACACAGCTTGTGCAAGGGTTGTTAATATTATATGGGGGACATGAAGCAATTCATGTGTTGACCCTAAAAAAGTCAACTTTGTATGGGTAGTGAGTTAATTTACTATTTGAGGGCAGGTCTTATAAGACAATGGTCCGGTTCAGACAAACCTCTAATTAATATAATATTGCGATTGAGAAGAGGGCTCACGCCAACCAGAAAAGTTTGTGGCGATCACCAGTAGCCAAGTAAAGTGATACTACACTGTGACAATAGTCAGTAGAAGTCTATTGAGGTACCCAGAACCAAGTTATCAGTAGTCTTTGACAAAAATTAGCTATACTAATTTTTAGAAACCTCTTGCGTTACAACCATGAGTCAAAGTTTGTAACGCAACACAGGAGGGGAGGGTGTGTGTCAACGACTCAGTTATATAGGAATGAAGACCACCCTGAAAGAGTGGTCTACCTCAAGTAGAATAGAGGTAACCCAGTGCCCCTACATGAGGGCAGGGTAGGTGTAGGGAAGAAATAAGAAGGGGAACTATTAAATAGTTCTCTCATGGGACACGGAGGTGTCAACCAGAGAGTAAGCACTCTGGTCACGGCATAATCACGCCAACGTGATAGACACGGAGAACTAAACTGAAACTCAAGAGAGGCCACTACTCTAGCGTGCTGAATGATGCCGCACGCAAAAGCCGTAGTGCGCCCCAAGTCCTTCCGCGTACTGTGTAAACAGCACGGGAGGAATGATCAGACGGGACACAGACTTCGTAGTGAACGCATCGCTTAGCGTCGATGCTTATTTCGTTAGCCGAGTAGATAGATTAGAAGTACGGTTAGGAAACGACTAGTGATAGGCAATTCTGTGCATTTATTCTTGTGTGATTTGTTAGCGACTGTTTGTTATACATTGATGTGATGCAAAGAGCCAGTGGCAATAAAATGTGTAATCAATTCCTCTCCTACGACTAACAAGTCTTTTTGTGTGGTGCGAGAGAAGTTATCCCGGAATGCCTGTGACATCGGTTGATGACATATCATGTTCACAGACACCTCCCCCCACACTCATCCCCCACACCCATTACACACCCATCCCCCAACCCACACAATCTTCTACACACCCATTCACCCACCCAAATACACATTCCCTATCCACACACCCCAACCCACAAACACACACATACTTCCAATAATCCTCCCAAATATCCCCGCCCCCCCCCCCCCACCCACCCACACATACACACACACACACACATTCCTCACACACACATACATCCCCCAAAGAGGAAGACCAAGAATTAAATACCTGGATGGCTTGGCCACATGTCATGGTCGAGACAGAAACACGGAGCTGATCGACGACTCTGGTGATCGAGTGAGATGGCAAAACATGACAGTCCACGCTTATCGGCATGGCACATGATGTATGGATGTAAAACCAGTCATTAATAAAAGCTCAAGAAGTAGGAGCGGTATTTACTTAGATGTTTACTGATAATCGCTTCAATGTCCCTATAGGTAACTGCACTCTTAAACGTGTGAACTTGCAATTATTTACCCTTTGAAAGCGGCAACGATCATGCAGTATCCTACCAACACTGCAATGTGTCGGTGGAATTACAAACCTGTCACGCTATAGGCATTATTTAATCACCCTTGTGTCTAGTGGCAATATCAGTTTGCCAGCTTGTGTGTACCTTTACCAAAAGCTAATGTTTAGAGGGAATATTAGTTCTCCAGCTTGTGCCAGCTAATATCTGTAGGCAATATCAATTCGCCAGCATTTATGTACCATTAGAAAAAGTTAATGTTTAGAGAATTATCTATTTTTCAGCTTGTGTGTAACATTAGAAAAAATGTAATGTTTAGAGGTAATATCAATTTGACAGCTTGTTCATACCGTTACAAGCAGCTAATGTTTAGAGAGATTATCATTTTGCCTCCTTGTGTGTCATTAAAAACGGTCATTTACTGCTTATATAGTGCCTTGCTGTGTATGGCAGGGGCGTCATGAACCTGAGGAATTAAGACCCGCTTGGTTAGTGCAGTCGCCGCGAATTGTGCAGGTTAGGGTGTTCTTTTTTACCCCGACAGAAAAAAAATCCATACCTTACCGACAATTCGAACCCGCGTCTCCCAAAAGAGAATCCAGCATTCTCGACACTTGACCAGCCGCTCCTCCAGATGTGTACAAGAACACAGAGCTGATCCACGACTGTTTACCATTTCAAAAAGCTTATGTTTAGGGGAAATATCAGTTTGCCAGCTTATGTATACCATTTCAGAAAGCTAATGTTCAGATGGAAATATCAATTTTCGAGCTTGTGTGTACTGTTACAACAGGCTAATGTTTAGAGGCACTATCAGATTGCCAGCTTGTGTGTACCATTATAAAAAGTTAATACTTAGAAGGAATTTTAGTTTGCCAACTTGTGTGAATTATTACATAGATTAGAGAGAATATCAGATTGACAGCTCGTGTGCCATTACAAAAAGTTAATGTTCAGAGGGAATATCAGTTTACCAGTTTGTGTGTACCATTACAAAAAGCTTATGGCTAGAAGGAATATCAATTTGTCAACTTGTGGGTACAATTATAACATCTCACGGTTAGATGAAATATCAGTTTTGCCAACTCATGTATACCATTTCAAAATTCTAATGTTCGGTTTGCCAGCTTGTGCATACTATTCTAATTCCGTATTATTTAGAAGGAAATAGCCAACTGTGCTGGTGATGTCATGAGTACGGTCGGGAACCGGTTCGACTTAAGGGCCTCGTGCTTGCCAAAATCAGGCAAACATTGGCCAGTGGTTCTTCCTTGCTCTCGGCCTACGATATGTTACGGCGTTATCACAACTCAGACCTATACCAAAAACTACTTCGAGACAATTTACACATTTTTTATAACGTCTTTAATTATCTCACAAAAATGTGCTAATTTACCGACGCCCAATCATAGTAGACTGATCCCATGTGCCAAACTCAGCTCTTTCCCATTGAAATAATGACCATAATAAGCACACAACTCGCTGGACATTCGTTTAGAGTTCGTTGACATGAAGCCCATAAGCGGGCACTCTCCCGCTGATTGTGCTTCACCTAGACACCGCAAAGTACAAGAGGAAAAAAATGGGATGAGATAACATTGACATACTTAAACCCTGAAAATGACACATTGGTAAACATAGATTTAATTCAAGAGGTTAGCACGCCCGAATGGATAAAACCGCTCGTTCTTAACTTCCGGTCAGTTGGACTACATGTTGACTTGTCGACCTTGACTTGGGGACGTATATAAATTACAATTACCTCTGAAGTTAGAATTTGTTCGCCACAAGGCGAGGGACACTGTAATAGTAGGAACAGCTAAACCACACGCAAAAATCAGTCCAAACGTATTAACACAGTATGGACTACGCTTGAGTTCAAAGTGAGCAACGCCAATAAAAAAAAGCAGAGCACAGAAGTACTGCCCTGTTGGAGATGGTACTTGGGTTCCGGGTGGAAATGAAAGTCGCAAACTAAGTATACAAACCTCACTCAAATGGACACGAGGCCCTTCCTGGGCTCTCACGAACTGGCCGCTAATGCATCGAATTTAAGAGATCTAAACTCGATTCCACAAGTTTCATAACCGAAAAAGTCACGTATATACTTATTGTGTTTATTCGAGGGTTGTCCCGTGAGTATTTGGATTTTGTCAGGATAATCCAAAGAGGAAAATTGTTCAGTTTATCAATTACTCCACAGTGAAAAGTGCACGCTTTTGTGAAGGTCGTGAATCACTCAAATATAAGCCCTTTGAAGATCAACTCAAAACGACAGCGCGAGATCCCATATAGCCACCAGAACTACGGAAATTATTAACCAATTGCATTTGGAGGTACCGCGACTGCCGCTTTAATTAGAGTCATGACTTGGCTCTGAGTGATTTCCACTTTTTTTGGCCCTCCCCAATAGCATCTCGAATGACATAAGTTTGACATTAATGAGGAAGTGACAGGCAGTTCTCTAATCGCTCAAGGATCAGCCAAAACAATGATATGCTGCCGGAATATATAAGCTTGTAGGCAGATGGGGAAAATGTATTGCAGAGGCAGGTGAATACCTCCACAAATAGTACAGGTAATTCATCTCTCATAGTTATCTAGAGATGTCATTAGTCCTGGATACCGACTGGGCCCCCTCTTATTTATGTTTAGGTTCCTTTTACTGGATTCAGTTATTATAAAGAATTAGAAAACCAGAACAGAACCAGGATGAGTGCACTTCTGCGTTTGTCACTGACTGCCTTGGTATGGACAGCTACCATGTTACATGTCTCCTATTCAAACGTCTACACGTCATCGAAGAAAGTAGAAGACATGGTTCTACGGGAGGAGCAGATCTTAAATGATTTACAGACAGCCGTCCAGGAGCTGGGAAATGAAACTGCCGTGTCATGTTTCTCCAAGTAAGTTATTAGCTAACATAAATTAGATCTCATTTACGATTACTTGTTTCTGTATATATGTTTAACTAAATGTTGATGGTGACCTCTGACCCAAGACTGGAGATATTGTCAGATGTCGAACCACGATCGCCTATTGTTATCAACATGGCAAGTGACGATGATGATGATGATGATGATGATGATGATGATGATGATGATGATGATGATGATGATGATGATGATGATGATGATGATGATGATGATGATGATGATGATGATGATGATGACAGTTATGAGTCGTGAACAGTTTTAGTGTTTTGATATACGTATTTAGAATCCATGATAATAATGAAGTAAATACTCACGTACAACATTCAATCAGTTCTCCTTTTCCTTCTTCTTTGTCTCTGTGCTCTTCTTAATCCTTACCTTCCTTTTTACTCTTAGTATTTCTCCTTTTCTACCCTTTTCTCTTCTCTTAATGCTCTCATTCCACTTCTTTCCCTTCTTCATGTTTTTTTTCACTTCTTCTTTTCTTCTTCTTCTTCTTCTTCTTCTTCTTCTTCTTCTTCTTCTTCTTTTCTTCTTCTTCTTCGTCTTCTCTTCTTCTTCTTCTTCTTCTTCTTCTTCTTCTTCTTCTTCTTCTTCTTCTTCTTCTTCTTCTTCTTCTCTTCTTCTTCTTCTTCTTCTTCTTCTTCTTCTTCTTCTTCTGCTGCTGCTGCACCAACTCTTTGTTTTCGAATCCATCTCCTTCATCTTGAACCCCTAATATATCCTGCCACCATTGTTATTCGATTGTGTATCTGGCTGCTTGAACAAACGTGTATAACCGTTGTAAAATTTTAGATTACACTATAAATATAGGCACAACTTATCTATTACTTAAATTTTGTCAAATAGTACGTTACATGTAAATATAAGACACAGATCGTCTGTTTTAATATGCAATACCTAGGATATCAGAAGGGTTAATCAAATGATATTTCTTTGTAAAACGTGTATAATATTGGAACCGACTAATCCCTTTCTCTTGTTTAAATGTTTGTTAATATACTGTGTAATGTTTCCAGATCTTGTTTCTATATGCAAGTTGGGAAAGGCCAAAGACTTGTAATAAACATATGTTGGAAATAACAAGCTGCCATAAAGGATTGATAATGAAGTAGGGACAAGTATCAGCCAATTAAGAGAGGTGTGCGAGAAGGATGTGTAATGTCTCCACATCTTGTTTCTCTATACAGTGAACACACTTTTTATTAAAAAGAAAATTAGAAGATATGAGAGGAATCACCATTGGGGGACATAACATCAATAACATTAGATATGCGGATGAATAGGGGAAGACCTAGAAGCAAGTACCTGGATGGCTTGGCCTTGTGGCATAGTCGAGACAGAAACACGGAGCTGATCCACGACTCTGGTGATCGAGTGAGATGGCAGAGCATGATCGCCGACGATTACCGGCATGGCACATGATGGATGGATGGATGCGGATGATACAGTATTGATTGCAGACAATGAGCAGAATCTGCACATTTAGTATATACGGTTATTGTACACAGTGAACAACTAGGGTTAGAATTAATTGTAAGAAGATTAGATTACGGTCGTCTATAAGAAGACAGACATACGTCAATGTAATATAAGGATACATAGGAATATACTTAAACAGGTAAATCGGTACAACTGTCTCGAACAGTCATAACATCTGGTGGGGGGTGCCTTGAAGAGAATAGAAAAAGAATCGCAAAGGCAAAGGTAGCCTTTTGCAAAATTGAAAACATACTGACCAATAAAACAGATGTCAGTTTCAACGAGACGAGGAAAAGAGTGTTGACGTGTTATATAGAACCTGTTTGGGTGTGAAACGTAGACGATGAGCAGACAAGCTGATAAAACATATAATGGCAGTGGAAATGTAATATCTGAGGAAAATGCAAAGAATACCATGGACATGCAGAAAAACCATTGACCAATTCCTACAAGAGTCAAATGAAGCCGCAAACCGAGTATAAAACTTAGACGTAGACAGGTCAATTTATCTGGGCATGTCATGAGAATAGATACATTAGAGAACCTGGTGAGAACTGGGAAATTGAGGGGGAATTAACAAGGGGAGGCAGAGAAGTAATATCTGGATGGCTTGACCACATGGCATGGTCGGAATCAGAACACAGAGCTGATCACGACCCTGGTGATCGTGTAAGATGGCGAAACATAACCGCGCCGCTACCGGCATGGCATATGATGAATGAATCTGGACACAGCATTACTGTGAAATATGTTGTGTGTGTTTGTTATTTGACCTATGCTGATTTAATATAAAATTCTGAGACCTATGTGCTAACTCACATTTAGATACGAACTCTGTCCATATTCCATGGTTGTGGATTCATGTGGATGATAGATCTGGTTATGAAGACATCTTCCAGGGGTGTCTAGTTGGTCCATGCATCGAAGTACACTTGTTCCTACAACTAGGCGCTGTCCTCATTTGAGGTGAAAGTTTCGAATAGCGGTCGTTAACTATAGTTTTTTCAATTTTTATGTTGTCTCATATGTACTATTATCTTACTTCCTTCTTCTATGCTCTATGAGCGCAAAAAATGCATTGTTTTATTTATGAAATATGCAGTGTCGTGTCGTTGCCGTGCCGTGCAAGTGTAGTGGTATGGTTGACCTACGCTTGTGTAACAGACAGACAGACAGACAGACAGACAGACAGACAGACAGACAGACAGACAGACAGACAGACAGACAGACAGACAGACAGACAGACAGACAGACGACAGACAGACAGACAGACAGACAGACAGACAGACAGACAGACGACAGACAGACAGACAGACAGACAGACAGACAGACAGACAGACAGACAGACAGACAGACAGACAGACAGACAGACAGACAGACAGACAGACAGACAGACAGACAGACAGACAGACAGACAGACAGACAGACAGACAGACAGACAGACAGACAGACAGACAGACAGACAGACAGACAGACAGACGACAGACAGACAGACAGGACAGACAGACAGACAGACAGACAGACAGACAGACAGACAGAACAGACGACAGACAGAAGACAGACAGACAGACAGACAGACAGACAGACAGACAGACAGACAAGACAGACAGACAGACAGACAGACAGACAGACGACAGACAGACAGACAGACAGACAGACAGACAGACAGACGACAGACGACAGACAGACAGACAGACAGACAGACAGACAGACGACAGACAGACAGACAGACAGACAGACAGATAGGCCGACAGACAGACTAACAGCCAGACATATAGACAGACAGAGAAACAGACAGACAAGACAGACAGACAGACAACAAACAGACAGACAGACAGACAGACAGACAGACAGACAGACCAGACAGACAGACAGAACAGACAGACAGACAGACAGACAGACAGACAGACAGACAGACAGACAAGACAGACAGACAGACAGACAGGACAGACAGACAGACAGACGACAGACAGACAGACAGACAGACAGACAGACAGACAGACAGACAGACAGACAGACAGACAGACAGACAGACAGACAGACAGACAGACAGACAGACAGACAGAACAGACAGACAGACCGAGACAGACAGACGACAGACAGACAGACAGACAGACAGACAGACAGAACAGACAGACAAAGAAACGTTTACACGACTTGGGATGATTTAGGTGTATGGTGCTTGTTTCATATTTTGATAGACCAACTGGAACTCGTTGGGTAATGTGGAGAATATCGCAAAGGTCGCCTTTCTTTACCAGAAATGTCCTGGTAGTATCCATTTTCAGCTGGGTCGAAACTTGAAGCCAAAAAAGTATTGTTTTGAAATCTGCCCACTATGAGGATTCGAACAGGTTGGCCTCGAGACCCGCAGGCAAATGTGATAGCTCCCGCTATGATGCTGCTCTCCTGAATCTGTTCTTCAAAACTTTTAGTCCATGTTCTTTACTGGACGTGAAGCGCAGCATGAATTGCTGTTTGTGATTAGAGAAAGTAAAGAGAGGTAGAAAGAGGAGAAAGATTAAAGAAGGGACAGTGAGAAGGATAGGCCGTGTGTAGTGATAGATACACAGATAAATAAATGTTTTGCATATCCTTTACAGGACATCGCTGTCAACATCAGCATCTTTCAGCTGTATGTTGATTTCTTGGCAAGATTAGCTCAGTAGTTTGCCATTGCTTTCTGAGCGGCCGGCTCAGTTATCCCGCAAGTCACCAGCGGGGGTCGAACCGCTCCCAGCTCTCGCCCTGCTACGAGACTCTGCGTGATAAAAGGGATTACGGAGAAAGTGTTGTAACCCCTCGGCCAGAGAGACCGGCAGATACATAGATAGACAGACTTAAATAGAGAGAGAGAGAGAGGAGAGAGAGAGAGAGAGAGAGAGAGAGAAGATTGACACGAGAGTGGAGAGATACGGATAGAGAACGTAAAGCAAACGTGAGAGGGGAGAGGAGAAAGTAGAGATAGCGACAGACAGAACAGTGAATAAGAAAGAGAGAGTAGGCAAATACATATAGAGAACGTGAGAAGAAAGAGGAGGACAGTAGAGAGAGACAGAGACGGTGAGAGAGAGGAGTGAGTAGAGATAGAGGCAGAGAGACAGGTATTGAGAGAAAGTGGAGAGAGTGCGAGAGAGCTTTAAGAAAGAGATAGAAAGAGAGAGAGAATATGAGAAAGAGAGAAAAGACGAGAAAGAGAGAAAGAGAGAGAGGGAGAGGGGAAGAGAGGAGAGAGAGAGACCGAACAAAGAAGGCTAGAAAGCAGCCAACTTTTATTTTATTTCAATATTCGAAGAAGAACATTTCAGTGTGGCAAGATTAGCATAACGTATGTTGCCTAGTGCATTGATTAAGCGCATGCAACTACAGATATCTGGTGTGTGTGCGGATTATGATTTCATAAAAGGTAATAAAATACATGACCCTGTTTCACTCTCGGAGGGCGTATTAAGTATGTAATAAAAATACAGAAAAGTCAATAACATCTTTCTTGCCATCCTGTATGCTGTGTAAACCTTCCTCCATTTCTTCCAGTATATTCATCATCATCATCATCATCATCATCATCATCATCATCGTAATCATCATCTTCATATGCTATGCCGATAAGCGTGAGGTCATATTTCGCCATATCATGCGATCACAAGATTCGTGATCAACTCCGTGTTCTTGTCTCGACCATGCCACGTGGCCAAGCCATTCATGTATTTACTTCTCTCTTTCCTCTTGTTTCTTCCTCTCGATCTTGACAGTTGTCACAAAGTTCTCCAATTTATTTCTTCTGATAATGTAAATTTTGTGCGTATCCCTTACGGGACGTTGCAGTCACACCAGACTTTTCAGCTGCTGTTGATGTACTAGGCAAGTGTTACGTTCAGTAGTTTGCCATTGCTTTCTGAACGACCGGTCTCTATACCTTTTTCGAACAAACCAGCACCGCCGTGTTTCGAACCCCGGGTATACGGGCTCACAAACCGCGTTCGCAAGCCCTTCAGCCACATAACGTGGCCAAAATATTGTGACTGTCTATGTTTAATTTCTTTTATCAGTTCACTGTTATCATTTGTTCTCTGTAGGATTTGGTCATTGCTTTTTCTGTCTGTCCATAGTATTTCTTTGCATTTTCCTTAGAAATCACATTTCCACAGCCATCAGATGTTTTAGAGCTTCTTTACGCATTGTTCACGCATCACATCCATACAACATACAGGTTCTATGTAGCACTTCAACACTTTGTTTTCCTCGTTGTGCATCGATGGTAAGTTAATAAATAAGTCACAAATAGCTGTAGAAAAATAACTAAATATAATTACAAATTGAAACCAGTTTATTTTTATACATACATTGTCCCTTTATTTCTCACATAATTTCCACCAACATTGATGCACTTATCCTATCGTTTTATCAGCCCCCCCCCCACCCCCAACCGGTTGCATAGAACTGCGTGCTCTGTTTTCTAAACCACGTTTTCACTTCACATTTAACTTCGGCGTCATTCGCGAAATGTCTCCCGCCAAGCCGAACTCCGTGGCCAAAGGCTTGCGAACGCGTTTCGTTAGCCGCCTACCAAGGGTTCGAAACGCAGCCACGACCGTGTCGCGTTGTGTTATAACGAGTTGGTATGTGAGCCGTCGTTCAGAAAGCAATGGCAACTACTTGAACGTAAAACATGCCTAGTACACAACAACAGCAGCTGAATAATGCAGGTGTTGACTGCAACGTCCTGTAAGGGATATGCAACATAAAAAAGGTGGGTTTTCAGTGGACCAAAAAGGTGGAAATCGCTAGGGGCTAAGTCGGGGCTGTAAGGTGGATGTTCCAGAACTTCCCACCTTAGTTGGTTAATTTCTCCTGAGTTAATCGAGACGTATGTGGTCTGGTATCGTCATGAAGAAGCAACACTCCTCTAGTCAGCAGTCCTGGACATTTTCTTCGAATTGCATCATGAAGCATCGATAGAACTTTACAGTACGATTCAGAATTCACATTGTCACCTTTCTTCTTGGAATTTTTTAAAAGCACTCCTTGAAAATCCCAGAACACTGTCAGCATAACCTTCCCTGCTGATGGCGTAACCTTGAAATTTTGGACACGTGGCGAAGAAGGATGTTTCCATTGCATAGAAGCACGCTTTGATTCGGGTTGGTAGTGATGCACCCATGATTCGTCCCGAGTAACAATCCTGTTCAACATGTCTTCTTCATCTTCGTATCGACAGAGATGATGCAAGGGCAGGCCAAATCGGTTCATTTTGTGTTCCTCCTTCAATTGTCTGGGTACCCACCTTGAGCACACTTTCTTAACTTTCAATCGATCATGCATTATGCTGTATGCTGACCATGTGGCACCTATTGCAGATGCTATAGAGTCTATCGTTACTCGCCTGTCACCTCTAATCATCTCCTCCCCCGCTGCACGGATGCTTCTGTTGCAATCTCAACAGACGACCAGATCAGATTTCATCAACAATTTTTAGAGCATCCTTGAGAAAATTTTTCTAACCAGCTATGCACAGCTTTACGGGACAAACATTGTCAGCATAAACAGGAGCATTTTCTTATGAATGTCCTTTGCAGGCAGCTTTTTGCCACACAAATCGCACAACAGCACTTTGCTCTTTGGTTAGAAAGTTAGTTAGTTAGTCGACAGATCATCCTCATTGCACATCGAACCATTCAGTCCATAAGTGCTCGGAATCCCCTCCTCGGCAAATCCAGCAGCGTGTGCGGCTAACGACACTAGTTCTATGTTGGTTTATCATCTTCTTGGTTTCCTGAGTATTGTTCTTGTTTGGCCACACCTCTTTTAATTTGCTATTCTCGCAGTCTGACCATGGTTGTAAATTCACATCATCATGATTCTCGCAAACGTCTTACTTCTCGTAGAGCATTCAGAATTTTCAGCCTGGTCCATGGCGAGTCTATCGTCCACAGTAGCCTTAACCTGCCTGCGAGCTTGTCAGCCCGCTCATTTCCTTGTACTCCTTTGCCAGTCGAGACCGCTCCAGAGACAGCAACCCACTCTCTTCGGATCCACCCCATCTCTATCCTCTTGAGCATGCTCATTGACTCGCTAATGAAACATTCCCGAGTGAATGTCTGTGTCTCGATCCATGTTCTTGCTTTACTTACTGCCATGACTTCCATAGTCAGGCTACTTGTGGTCTCAACAAAAACACCAGAGTCCCCTTCACAGTTCTCCCCTCCGGCCCGAGCTGTAAAGGCCCATGAGCTTCTCACATGTCGGACGACCGACCCATCTGTGTAGTTGACAGCATTACCGTCTAGCGAATTCTCGAAAATCAACGCTTGTACTTCCGCGACCACAGCAGCCTGATTTTCTTGTCTGCATTTTATGTCTAGTTGTATGCAAAACAAACAAAAAAGACGTACAGACATCTGTTGGCACTTGTACCCACTCCTCGCCAGGTCTAAGTCCTCAAGTGAACCCACCTGTTGAAGAATGTCTTCGGCTTGACCATCGACCGGACTTTCCCCCTCTTTTAACATTCTGCCCTTCACCGTCATAATTTCATTATGCATGGATGTTGTGTGTTTGCGTTAAAACTCTGAGGTAGGCACGTACTCTGCAAATTTAATATTCTGTCTTCAATAGTTGGGAAAATCAAGAAGTTAGCGCACCGCCTTGCGTGTTTTATTTTCGTGTACATCCAAGACTAATGCTCATAGCGTCGTCATATAAACTATTATAGTCATAGTTGTGTTAAAGTGAAAGAAAGCGTACATGGACAGTAAATTATTATTCTTCAAGACGTATGTGTGATAGAAGAGCATGAAAATTGCGTTTGGAACAGGATGTTGTTCGACGGTATTCGAAAATCTCGACTGTGATCTACGTATTACTGGTTCATCAGTTGAATCCGTACCGCTTGTTCTCATCGACTTCAGATGCTGACCTGGTGTAACAGGCACTTTGAAGGAGACAACTACCGATTATCTGATAGGAACTTGTAAAAAGATGCTAATAACACGGCATCGAACTGGTTGATTCACACGTCAGATTCCGGATAGTCCAGTTCACATTTTTTGTCTCAAATACTTGACCCTTGAAATGCTTGAACCTATGTGCCAACATGTTTGTTGTTACACACAAGACTACGTCAGAAAAATAAAAAAGACAAACAGTTGTCAGAGGAATTACATTTATACGCAGTTCTTTAAGAACGTTCGAAAGAAATTTCTTGAAGTACATCAACACAAGACTATAAATTTACAGTTAAACAGTCGAAATTCACTGAACTTTGAAATTGCATTAATCGTTGAATTCCTGGAAACGATAGTTTGGATGAAGTCAAATTGATACGTGAACATTGAGAATTGAACACTTGGATGAAAGCAAGTGAATCTTATTTCAAAATTATGAACCAATATTCTTAGACATGCATATATTAGTCTTGAATTTGAGAAATCTCGTGAAAAAATTTGACAGCAACGAAATTCGAGTTTCATAACAGTGATGAACAATTTTTACATCAACCTTGAGAAACAGAACTTATGGAAACGTACACTTAACGTCAATAAGGAAAATCATAGTCACATCTGAAAATATATACTTCATTTGGGGCATTGTGAATTGTACACGAAACGTGCTGAAGTCATAATACAACCAACACAGCACGAACTTCTTTGGCTACAGATCTGGGAGATGTTCATGCATGTTTCAACTTTAAAGGTATTTTATCGCCTCTTACTGCTTTTGAGGAATTGCTCAAGGAAATAGAATCACCAAACCCGCAGATGCTTATTCATCCACGTTGTCATCAACCGATGTCACAGGCATTCCGGGACAACTTCTCTCGCACCACACAAAAAGACTTGTCAGTCGTACGAGAGGAATTGATTACACATTTTATTGCCACTGGCTCTTTGCATCACATCAATGTACAACAAACAGTCGCTAACAAATCACACAAGAATAAATGCACAGAATTGCCTATCACTAGTCGTTTCCTAACCCTATTGCTAATCTATCTACTCGGCTAACGAAATAAGCATCGACACTAAACGATGCGTTCACTACGAAGTCTGTGTCCCATCTGATCATTCCTCCCGTGCTGTTTACACAGTACGCGGAAGGACTTGGGGCGCACTACGGCTTTTGCGTGCGGCCTCCTTCAGCACGCTAGAGTAGTGGCCTCTCTTGAGTTTCAGTTTAGTTCTCCGTGTCTATCACGTTGGCGTGATCATGCTGTGACCAGAGTGCTTACTCTCTGGTTGACACCTCCATGTCCCATGACAGAACGATTTAATAGTTCCCCTTCTTATTTATTCCCTACACCTACCCTGCCCTCATGTAGGGGCACTAGGTTACCTCTATTCTACTTGAGGTAGACCACTCTTTCAGGGTGGTCTTCATTCCTATATAACTGAGTCTTTGACACACACCCTCCCCTCCTGTGTTGCGTTACAAACTTTGACTCATGGTTGTGACGCAAGAGGTTTCTAAAAATTAGTGTATCTAATTTTTGTCAAAGACTACTGATAACTTGGTTCTGGGTACCTCAATAGATTTCTACTGACTATTGTCACAGTGTAGTATCACTTTACTTGGCTACTGGTGATCGCCACAAACTTGTCTGGTTGGCGTGAGCCCTCTTCTCAATCGCAATATTATATTAATTAGAGGTTTGTCTGAACCGGACCATTGTCTTATAAGACCTGCCCTCAAATAGTAAATTAACTCACTACCCATACAAAGTTGACTTTTTTTAGGGTCAACACATGAATTGCTTCATGTCCCCCATATAATATTAAACAACCCTTGCACAAGCTGTGTGCGACAGGCTTTACCTATCTCGCTTCCGCGTGTAAAGTTATCTTCCACTGTTAAGTTAGTGTTTCGTTGTCTATTGTGTCCCCTGACCCGGAGTTATATCCCTTTGTTCTAAAAATGTATGTGCTTTACCTGTGTGTTATCCTGGTTGTTTGGGTGTTTGAATCTAACTAATCTAATTTAACTTCTAACATGTGTGTCTGTCTATCCATATGTATGTAAGTTAGTTGTCAAGTGCCATAATTCGGTTAAATGTGGCCACAAACAAGTGTATAACAATAATTCGTGACTACGTTTCCGTCTTATGATACTTAAAATACTTTCTCTAAGGTTTACTCTAAACTACACACAATACATTTGAGACAGCACATTTCAACATTGAAAGCAAACGCTTGACGCAGACAAATAATAAAAAGTCGCGCTGAGCGGCAGAAAAAATCCGCTGGCTGCCTTCACTCTCCATTGTATATTTACCATTTTCTCTCACTTTCACACTTCTGTCACACATCTTTTATTCTTACAATTATTTAAAAACCTTGAAGTGACACTGTACAAGTTTGGCTCATTTTGAAAAGAGTTGAGCTCAATGACTGTGCGTAACTTACTGCACAAGTCATGTATTTACAAAATTTTTACAAGGATGAAGTAGGGTTGATAGTCTGTACCCTGCTATTATTAAACACTATATTCTATTGCAATACTAATACTAATTCTCTAACTATCTATATTCTATTTTGTTGTACAAATTTAATCTAATTTAAGGGAAGTAATCTAACTATCTACAAAAATGAAAATGATGTGAGATGAGTTATGTACCTTTATGAAATGGGTAATGTGAAATGTAACAAAAATTCTACATAATGTTTAACTGAAAAAAATCTAATGGATATTTTTAATGTACATGGTATAAATGATGTATGTTCATGTGCATAATCCTTTTATCCTATACAGTATAACCTAATTTTAGTCTTAAATGATAAGGTTGTTAAAGTGTTCATAAAGATGGAATGAAATAAAATGACATTAAATGACTACATGGTGTTGTTCCTATTTTAAGCTTTTTATACTAATCTTTAATTCGCTGTTATTAAGTTTAACGTACTATGCTAATCTACTTTTATGCTAAGTAAGTGGGTAAATTAATGAT
This sequence comes from Cepaea nemoralis, assembly GCA_014155875.1. NCBI lineage: Eukaryota > Metazoa > Mollusca > Gastropoda > Stylommatophora > Helicidae > Cepaea > Cepaea nemoralis. The sequence goes on from JACEFZ010003868.1 coordinate 305,470, forward strand.
TTATCTAATCTACAAAACAAAATCTATTATATTCCCTAAATCTAATCTAACTCTATATTAAAGTAACTAATCTAACTATAATTTACCACTATCTTAAAACCGTTATATTACATATCACAATAAATATATATATATATATACATGATGTCTATTTACCCCAGGTTAGTGGTTGCCATAACGTATAGAAATCGCTTTCGTTGGCATAGTTTATCTATACACATAACTATCCTGGGTATGCTAACTACACTACACAGTCATACTTGTGTCTTATGGGTATTCTTCTACTCGTCGAGTCCGCTGGTGTCGTAGACAAGTATCGTCGTGTCTGTTATTTTACAATATTCTGACACTGTTCTTATGTGATTAATACAGGTGATTCACCGGAACACAAATGGAGCATAGTAAGTAACGAGCTGTCTATGTACACACGGTGATTTCCTTGTTCTTGGCGCACAGTTGTCATTCTGCTGTTTACGGACACATGGTAGTTCACTGTTCTTAGCACACAGTCCTGATCCTGATGTATATGTATTCAATAGTATATTCTACACAGGATATTTTAAGTGTACTAAATTAACATTTGTTACACTACCTATTCATGTGGACTATCAGGTATTTCTACCTCAGATGGTCGACTAAGGGTATCAGCAAGTATGTTGTCCCTACCCTTAATATGCTCTATACTAAAAGTATAATTCTGTAATATTAATGACCACCTGTAGATGCGGTCATTGCGATGTACCCCACTTTGTATGACCGTGATTGGGGAGTTGTCAGTCTGGACTACGAAGTGATTACCCGCCAGAAATCGATGCAACTTCCTCACCGAATAGATGACGCTTAGGGCTTCCAACTCTGATATGGAATATCTGGACTCAGCCGGTGTGATCTTGCGGCTCACGTAGCAAATTGGATGGAAGATGCCATCATAAAACTGGCCTAGTACTGCAGCGATGGAAATCCTGCTGGCATCTGTCCTAAGATAATAAACGAGCCTAGGATTAGGCAAACGGAGGATTGGTACATTACTAAATAGGATTTTCAATTTTGACAATGCAGAAATTAATAATGCATCTTTGACATCTAATTTTACTGATGGTTTTAAAACATTTGAAAATACACTTGTAATTTCAGCTAAGTTCGGTATGAACTTGCTATAATAATTTACTAAACCCAAAAGGCTCCTGACCTGCTTCTTTGTTGTAGGCATGGTCAGGTTCATAATTTTGGTAATAATTCTATTGTCAGTTTTAAGTTGTCCTTGTGAAATGACATGACCCAAAAAATCAATTTCTTGTAGGCCTAATTCGACTTTGCTCGGTTTGACAGTGAGACCGAAGAGTCGCAACCTATCGAAGACATGTCTGAGTTTCAGTAAGTGTGTTGTCCAGTCATCTGTATGGACGCAAATATCATCTATATATGTCACCGTATTCGTCACTCCATGTAGTAAATCTCTAGTTAAGCGTACGAAAGTGGCAGGAGCATTACGAAGTCCGAAATGAAGAAATCGCCACTCGTAAAGACCTAGAGGTGTTGAGAAGCAGTAAGATGGATAGATTGAGTCTGCATAGGGACCTGCCAATATCCCTTAGTAAGGTCTAATTTAGAGAAGATTTTGGAGGTGGACATATCAAGAATAAGATCTTCGCAGGAAGGAATTGGTTCTGCGTCGATCTTAGTGACAATTGTTGAGTTTTCTATAGTCCACACAAAGACGAATGGTGGAGTCTTTTTTCTTGACCAGGACGATTGGAAAGGAGTACTCAGATGTAGATTTTTGAATGATTCCACTAGCTTCTAAATTAAGAATTTCCTTATTTAGACTTTCTCTATAACTAAGTGGGATAGAGTACGGCCTGCATTTGATAGGCTTCGAGTCCGAAAGAAGGATGGAGTGCTCGATCCTGTCCGTCCTACCTGGAATGTCGGAAAATATGTCCTTATATTCAGTCACTAATTCTATTATCTGTCGTCGTTGCTCTTCTGTCAGTCCCGTTTCTAACCGTATACAATCTAATGTAGCAGTCT
>JACEFZ010003868.1:312500-381003 GCA_014155875.1 Cepaea nemoralis
ACACACATTGCCATCCTCGCAGGTGCTACGGAATTCGTGCACTGTCCGGAGATCTCCACTACCGATTCTCGCGCATATCACGTTACTCGCTAATGTATACGGGATTACGGAAAAAGACGTTAAACCCCCATGCCAGGGAATTTCCACATTTTAAATAAATGTCTTTAAGCCAGGAACCTGAAACCACGTGATCAATTGGCTGTTGAGTTTGAGTGCAGCCGGCAGTCAGTTGTTGGATATGGTATCATGTTATTGGATATAGTCTCAAGTTGTTTAATATGGTCTCAAATTGTTGGATATGTCTCAAGTTGTTGAATATGGTCTCAGGTTGTTGGATATAGTCTCAAGTTGTTTAATATGGTCTCAAGTCGTTGGATATGTCTCAAGTTGTTAGATATGATCTCAAGTTGCTGGATACGGTCTCAAGTTGTTGGATATGGTCTCGAATTGTTGGATATGGTCTCAATTTGTTGGATGTGGTCTCAGGTTATTGATTATGGTCTTAAGATTTTGGATATAAGACAATGTCAACCATCATCAACCAGTATGGTCACTGCGGCTTCGTGACACTATGGTTTGTTTAAGTACACATATTTACTGCAAGAATAAACTATATGTGTGCACAGTTCTGTATTATATGTGTGCATAATTATGCATTATGTTTGTACACAATTCTGTATTATATTTGTAAACAATTATATATTATGTGTGTACACAATTCCAGTTAACAGACGTAGAGCGAGGTGGTTCGACCGTCTTTAACAAAGTTGACCTTGCTGTCAAACCGGTAAAGGTAAGTAGCAATTCCAGATATGCTTTAAATGTCAATAATGCATACTGGGGGAACGGAGTTGTGGTACACATCTTCGTCGAGCTTATAGTAATTTGCCTGATGAGACACCTTTTCAAGAATCAAATGAGATTCGTAACTTTATTAGAGAAATTTAAAAAATAATAAAAAAAAGAAGAAAGTCATGATCTTTTGGGCATATTGTAATACGAAATCAACTTGACACCTTAGTTAAAACTATGAATTAATGAGAAAGGAACATGGGTAAGGCAAAGAGGTAAGTATATAGATCAGTGGTTCTCAACCTTTTTTGGCCCGTACCCCTTTCAACATATTTTCAGAACGTCATTCTTTCATATTTCCTATCTAAAAATCCCCCCACCCCTACACAGTATACGTAAAAATGGAAGGTAAATTTAATAGCATATACTAAAACAAGTCTAGACATCCACATAAAACATGATTTGTGGGTCTACTTACTTTATAAAATGAATCTTAGAAGGATGAGACGTACATAACTGTAAAGTATGAAGGGAAAAACAATATAAAGTAATCGGTTCTTGTATTAACGAGATCTTGAAATGGTCTTCATTCCCCCCCTCCCTGGGCACCCTAAAATTCTCCCGGGGGGGGGGAATTCCCCACCGGTTGAGAACCACTGATATAAATGATTGGATGACAAGCTGGATGAAGAAAGACTTGCGCGATGTACTGGATTAAAGTGAGGAAGAGTTGCGCAATTCGTCGACCACACTCTCTTGCCTGAGTCCATCTGAGTCCAGTGACAAGGCAAGTCAAGACGACGAGACGAATACAGGTGCATTGGATGACGAGGGCGTGCTACATGCCTTGCGGTGCTCATTACGTTCCTCAACGCTTTGCAGGTAAATGCCGCCTCGCCAGTTTAAGCATCAATGTCTTCACATGCTGGGTAGGCATACCCTAGATCACCGACACACACACACACACACACACACACACACACACACACACACACACACACACACACACACACACACACACACACACACATCGTGATTGTAACTGACTCAGAAAGCATGCTGATGAGGGTGAGGACGGGCAGGCTTCGTGTGGAGTGGCTTGCTTCGCTTCGGAGGTCACGGGTGGCAAGCATCGCCTGGATCTTTTCTCCAGGGCATGCCGGTGTGCTAGGAAATGAACAGGCGGACAGATTGGCTGGCTCTGCAGAACTTGGTGGAGTATTGATACATGACAAGGCAGATGTAGTTGCGGCCTTGTGGGAGCACGTGCACATCTCGGAGGAGCAAATGGATTACCATGGTCTGGCAAGAATGAGACAGCGAGAAGTGACGAGGGGATCTGGCCGACGCTCAACGCTCAGAGGAAAGGCGAGACGGACTTATAATCAGATTGCTACTAGTACTATTAGTGTTGGAACTCTTCGCTGGCTGCTGAGGATGGGGACGGAGCACTTATGGGAATGCCCCGAATGCTGTGATGTAGATTCCTAAATCAATAAATCAATCAAATCCTAGATCACCGATTGGTTTGACGCCGAATCGGTTATCTTCGCCTGGTTAGCCGGCCTGTCACAGCCGTTGCCCGGGAGATGGCCGCTGCCGCTCGCTGACAGCTACTAGGAGCCAGAGGCGTGAGCTGGATTGCAGGCTTGGATCAGTGGGGAATGAGCCCTGAAAGGGCATGAAAGCCATCCCTACCAAAGGTACTACCAATACCTGTTATCCCAGACACCCCCCCCCCTCTCCGCCCCACCCCGTCACAAGCTATCATCGAGACAAGACTATTAATCTGATCCAAGGCTCTGGTGATCGTGTGAGACGGCAAATCGTGACAGTGCATGCTTGTCAACATGACACGTATTGATGAGAATAATGTTGTGCCCGATGCTCTTGCCTACATTTTGCAGTCCGTGTGTTAGCTTCTGGTTGATCCCAGAAATTACAGATAAATGGCAAATGTCTGTTGTCTGAGTTGATGCCAGAGATGTACAGATGATGGCAAATGTCTGCTGTCTTGGTATATCTCAGAGATGCACAGATGATGGCAAATGTCCGCTGTCTGGGTTTATCTCAGAGATGTACAGATGATGGCAAATGTCTGATGTCTTGGTGTATCTCAGTGATGTACATACGATGGCAAATGTTTGCTGTGTTGGTGTATCTCAGTGATGTACATATGAAGGCAAATGTCTGTTGTCTTGGTGTATCTCAGAGATGTACAGATGATCGCAAATGTCTGTTATCTCTGAAGGGTGATTCTGGAAAAATTACAATGAAATATTCCTCGGGTGACAACGGTATCATATTGGTGCTTGTGAGACGCCGATGTATTGTTTAGTTTGTTGTTTGTATATTAACCCTGAATGAAGAAAAATTGTATCTGGGACTGCCTAGATCCTGGTACCACTCTCTGTACAAGTAGAAACAAATGTAAAGAACCCCTTTCCGCTCTTCGGCACTGACTAGATAAATATGGTCAGCAAAGTAAGTAAATAGTCAGTGCGTTCACGAAGCTGATGGCCTAAAGCATGTACAACAAAATGTTCTGGGGGAAAAGGCTGCCGGCATGATATTAACCACAGCACCCATCGATTGCTTTCTGGTTTACACATATGAGGTTAGAACCATATACCCTGATTGCCTGATTGCGTGGAGAAGTAGCCTTCACTTAGTTAATTTATGCTGCGCACTTTGTATTACAGAAAGCGGCACTGTTCTGGTACAATTACAAACCATCAGGAGAATTAGATCTGGACACACGTCACGCTGGATGTCCGGTGGTCATTGGTCACAAATGGGGTAAGCACTTTTATCTGATGCAGATTTAGTTGGGTTAACTATTGATAACATTCCATCAGAAAAACGTATAGAGATAACACCGGTACATTAAGATAACCCACCTTACAACGTAAGGTGTGAAGATAACTCGGGTACGTTTAGCCACGTAACAGATACTGTCCTTGGGATGTGAAGTGTTGCGACTTCACATAATATATGTCACGACGTGATGATGTGGTCAGTTCTCTTCCTCGTCGTCGTTATTTTCCAGGCAATTCCCATACATTGCCAGAAAATTACCTGGTACCCAATTGTAATGAGGCTACATCTACCCAAAGCCGTGCTATTCGGAAGGAAAAAAACAATCCTATTAATGCTGAGTATCGGTAGCCGCGGTAGCGAAGTGGCTAGCGCCATTCCCTCCGACCCAGTGGTCGTGGGTTTGATTCCACATCGTTGTGGATTTTTTTTTTAAATAGGCCTAGACACCCAGATCGGCCCAGCTTTAAATGGGTGTGGGCAATGTGCAGGAAAGCCATGGCAGCAGGTGTGATATAAATCGCATGGCTCATGAAGTGCCGACTGATCTATAAAAGTGTGAGCCTAGCACCATGAGCCTACTGTTCCTCTGTGAGTAAATAGGGACGTTTACTTGGGCGCACTCTACTGTAAAAGATTATATTTTAACCAGCGTATGGCCAGGAATGCCTACTAACCTCTGTGTTGTTAAAATACTTATAACATTAATACAGAAATATAAAAATATAGAATTAATTTGTCTGACCAAGGATAGTGAGACTTGCTTGAGATCAGACACTTGAAATATGATCGCAGAGGTTACATGAATTCAGACCCTTGACCTCTGACGACAGAGGTTACATAAGTTCAGGTATTTGACCTCTGACCACGGAAGTTACATTATTTCAGACCCTTGACCTCTGACCACAGAGGTTACGTGAGTTCATCAGACCTTTGACCACAGAGGTTATATGAGTTCAGACCCTTAACCTATGACCTTAGAGGTCACATGAGTTCATATCCTTGATCTCTGACCACAGAGGCTATATAAGATCAGACCCATAACATCATGTCTGCCCAGAATGTCCAACAAAATCATGACTTCCCAGAATGTTCCACATACTCAAGTCTACCCATACGTCCCCACAGACTTGTGTCTTTCGAGAATGTTCCACACACCCGTGTCTTCCCAGAATGTTTCACAGACTGGGTCTTCCTAGAATGTCCCCACAGGCTCATGTCATCCCAGATTGTCCCCCACATACTGGTGTCTTCCCAGAATGTTCCACATACTCGTATCTTCCCAGAATGTTCCATACACTTGTGTTTCCCAGAATGTCCCCACATACTTGTGTCTTCCGAATATTCCACATACATGTTTACGTCTGTCCAGAATGCCCCACATACTCGTGTCTGCCCAGAATGTTCTACTAGAAGGTGAAAAGAGATATTGGTTAGTATACGCTTTGATCCTGGCACATGCGAGAGTCTGAACCCCAACATTAAATGTTAAACATCTGAACCAATCTGCACAGAATGGTATGAGCCGAAAACATAAGCCAACAATTTAAATAAGAAAGAGAGAATATAACGAGTTACTTCCATCAAAAAATTAAACACATGACAACAACAGATCCATGACATGTAGACAGTGACAAAGAAATACACAGGCATGGCAAATAACACACATACAGACGAAACATAGTAATCTAGCACACTAGTATATCACGACGACCATTCCTAGATGAGGCCTCCTCATAACTTTTCAGATCCATCACATGAAAAAAAGAAACATCCGAACAAAAGAAATAACGACAAAAGAATTACACTGGAAGCCAGCAGCTAACTTGCAATTCTAATTAATACCTTATTAAAGGTTGTAACTGGTAATTTGAAAATAAAAATACAACATTCATTTGGAACTGCAGTAACCCACGGTAAATAAGGATTATCACTCGATCTTCTGTTGGTAATGTGTAATTGTATCCGTCGTCTGTAGTTAGAACATTCATTGAGTCATGTTTCACAGAAATTATCTGTTATTGCTTATTTTTAATTAGATTAATTAATACTATTCATATGGCATTACAAAGATATTTCTTGTTTTGCTAACAATAAGTCAATATATTCTTTTTCGTCTCAGTGTCCAACAAATGGATGTGGAATTACGGCAACATGTTCACCCGACGCTGTGGTCTAACACCGGACGCTACACAGCTCGACATTGAACCATACATGAAAACAGGCTGGGTTTAACAGAGGCTGAATTTAGTGTTCACATTGTGCAGTTTCCGTTACCAACATCAGATATTAAAAACTTCACAGATCCACGAATGTTTTTCTTGAAGCACATTGGCTGTTCTCTCCAAGGAGAGATTTTGTCATATTCATTTTGTGGATTGCTCAAAATAAAATAACAGTGAACCAACAATTAAACAAAAGGTTTTCTTTCGTTTGTTTGTCTTTAATGTGTAATTTTACTGTTTAACATCGCATGCGTCTTCCAGTAAAGTAGTAAGAGATTATGGCACAACACCAGTAAGCAAATTAAAGTAAACATTTGTGAGAACATGCTGCTCTCCTGTTGCAACATACTGGTGATTTGAGTCATTGACTATTCCGCAATGACTAAAGACGACAATCAGAACTTTTGCAACAAATTCTTAGAATATCGTCGATCATGAAGAAGAAATGTACTGTTTGGGAGCTAGCCTACCTGTTATCCCTTACTAGTTTATCAATGGTATCTCTTAATCTCTCCAGATTGACTCGGTTCAATATGTTCCCGGGAAATGACAATAACGTGTTCGTCTATAATGTTCATACTCCTACATGTCCCCTTTCTTTGGTGGCGTCACATATATCTGCCTGTCAAATCTGCCGGTGTTTCTCTAGTCTTCCAAACTCTGCTACACAATGTTTGTAGTAATTCAGTTCACGGCGTTTATGTCGCCTGAACCTCTGTCTTCTGTTAGACATCGAATCATTGTGATTGTTGTCACTATCATAAAGTTTGTGAATTGTTCGGTACCCAGAGAGTGACACAGACCCCGTCCACAGACGAGCAGACGCATAGGACCACACCTCTGTAGCCAGTCACTTGATGAGCAACAGAAGAACAACCCAGCGGTACTTGATGTCAGACGGTTGGAAAGAGTCCGAGTAAATTACTCTCGATCCTGAACGAGCCATGTTTGCCCCTCAAGCGATGAAAGCTACTCCATGCAAAACATACCAGTTTCCATGTTACGTTCGCGTGTTCTGCTAGTCCGTTACAATAGAAAACATGCCTGGCTCACAACTTTCTAGCGGGATGCAGAGGTGTTTCCAGACACCAGGACCGGGATCTATACTGGCCAAGACCTGCTGACACGTCCAAGCCTGTGCGTCCTGGCAACAGGTCCTTTTGGGGACCTGGCTAACATCAGTAGGATCGATGATTCCTCCGAAGTCGGAGAGTATCTGCCTGCATGGCGAGGAACCACCAGTCTGCACACCAATAAGCCAGACATGGGACAACGGATACATCACGCAAACTTCCAGGTCCTGTATGACATCACACTTCATGTTGGACATCAGGATGTCTTCATCCGACATACAGGACTTCACGCTTGAGTTCACAGCCAGCGAACACAAGCAAGCAAGCATACTTTCTAGCAATCGGACCCCCGCAGTTACGGTTTCCACCTGTATTCTTATGCTGGAAGTCCTGTTATCATATGCAAGGCTATCCTTTGTTTTATAGTGTTCGTCAATCTTTCCATAAAGCCTCATTCTCTCCGTTTACCTCTCACCATTGAATCATCCGTGTATATTATCAGATCTCTTTCGCATGAGTTGCCACATATCAGTTGCTGCACGGACGCCTCTTTCTCATCTGCTATCCATTACTAGCATCGTCGGTAAATCTGACTATCACTCTATATAGGAGTCGGTCAGCACATATCCATTAGTCTCCCAGCACCAGCTTATCAATATCAGCATCGTGTCTGATCGTATCTGCAGTCTGCTCCATTCATTCATTATGTGTCTCCTGGAGTCAACCAGTCTTGCACTGAGGGTGCTCTTTGTCCGCTACGACCCTAACATAAATCTTTGCCAGGAGCACCATGTACCGATCATATTTAAAGCGTACAGCAAGCGTATGCTAATTACACATAATATGCTTGTCCCTCGTACAGCACAAAATAGCTCCTAACGCTCATTTTTAAGCGTTTCATCTCCTTCAGTTGGCTAAACGATCATATTGCTTGCAACCGCAGACCATACTAAATTACACATATAATTAATTGTTCGCAAAGAGTATTTAACACTCTCTGTTCCGTGTCTGCTGCCATCACCTTCAATGCATCCAATCGCATCCTACTCATCCCGATATTCGACACCACCTTTCCATCGTGGTTCACTGAAAGATAACTTCCTCAAATGTTATTCAGTAACATTTAATTGGGTTGTCTCTCTTGAGAGACCTGATATTTACAGTGATGTCTAGAGAGATTTGTCAGCAGCAGACGAACAATATCTCCGGCGGGCCTATTCTCGCCGGTCGCGAGATCCGCACAGTGGAAGGATGGGAGATTTGCTCGCAATAGACAAGCAATATCTCCTGCGGTATCTCCGGCGGGCCTATTCCCCGCTGGTCGCGGGGTCCTCTAAGGTCAGGCGCAGAGTCTGACGATAGTGGACGTTTTACACAGGTCCGGACATTGTGATTGACAGATGTACGCGTCCTTATGGTCCGGGCGCGTACGAGACCCTCACCTGTGGGACTTGGCTGAACGCCTCTAAGCAGGGTCCCTTGGGTTCCAGGGTCTGGCCATCACTCGCCACCTGCTCGTGGTGGCGAGGTCAAGGAGGTCTGACGCTGATGCCGCCAAGCGTCTGCAGCCTACCTTGTGCCAGACGTATTGGTTACCCATTCCTCTGGAAAACACAAGATTAGGCCGAGAGAGGGGAACATGTCGTTTGGGCATCCACATGTTTCTCTGAAAGCTCTGCCCAGGCATTGTGATGGAATATTGGCCACATTCCAACTCACATACTTTGGTCTGTCAAGACTGCAAGGTGCCACTCACTGTCTAGACTCCTCCTCCTCCTTCTTCTTCCTCTTCTTCTTCTTTCTTCTTCTTCTTCTTCTTCTTCTTCTTCTTACATCAGGCTGAGGTAGTCGTCCGCCCTCCTTTGTCAATGTTTCAGTCCCTTCATTTCCAGCCGTTATTAAAGAATACATTAACACAGGCTGCATCCTCAGGGTTGATGATGAATCATCATTCACCGACTTTACCCACCGCAGCCTGGATTTATCCCGTCTGTGGAGAAGAGGTAGTGAACACGATTCGGAATACCCGCAAACGCATTAAAAAAATTTTTTACCCATGGTATGAGCACCGATGGTTCAGAAAGAAATATGAAACTACTGAACGTAAAGTTAGTTGCATATCCTTGACATGACTTAGCACTCAAACAAATCCAGCAAGTTCAAAGTCAGTAGTTTGCTGTTGTTTTCTGAACGACCGACACTCATACCATTGTATAGAAATCAACGCAAGGCGGTCTGCTTCCTAATCGCCCGCAGCTGTGTTTCGAACTCGGTATGCGGGATTACGAATTGCATTGTTAACCCCTTCGCTACAGAGCATAAATCACAAGATTCACACACAACAAAAAATGCTGGGGTTGACTGCTACGTCCTGTAAAGGACATGCAACTAACTTTACTGTACACAAAACCATCCTCAGCAATTGTCAAAACACCTCCTGTACTTATTGCCTTTGTGATCGGTATTCTGACTGTGTCAGTTAAAAAAGCACAGGTGAAAATGGGTGCTGTGATGTCAGTTCTTGACGTAAACCATCTCAACTCTGTTATCTGTTGGGATATCACCCTTGCACCACGGGACAAATCCATATGAGCTCAGATCCTCGCCCAGAACAATGCACTTGCGTCTAGCGAGAAGTAATCAGTAAGATGAAAAGCTCCTGACACATCCTAGCCGAAGAATTATGGTTTCCCCTCTTACAGCACATATTGATTATGCTAGTGAGTGTATACTTAATATTGATTCTCTCAGCTGAGGCATATGCGCGAATATTTCCTTCACACCAAACAGTATTCCCATATGCCACATGTGACCTGTTCTTAATAGACAGCACGAAACTGTCTCAATGTTACCATGCTTAACAATGGCGCCATCTTGCAACAGCACACCTATCTTTCTCTCTCTCTCTCTCTCTCTCTCTCTCTGTCTCTCTCGTCTTCTCTCTCTCTCTCTCTCTCTTAGTTTTAGTGTCTGTGTGATGGAGTATGTGTATGAGTGTATGCTTTTGTGTATGATAGAACATATACAGGCGTGCGAGAGAGTGAGAGAGTATAAATGAGTGAATGATTGAGTGTGTTTGTGAATCAGTGTGTGTGTGTGTGTTGTGTGTGTGTGTGTGTGTGTGTGTGTGTGTGTGTGTGTGTGTGTGTGTGTCGTCTCCCTGGCGAAAATGATTAACGACTTTCTCCGCAATCCCATATATCCATGTGGGGAACACTGCTGCGCGAGATTCGTTAATGGATTGCGTCACGTTGGTTACTTACGGGGTATGCGACCCGGTCGCTCAGAAAGCAATGGCAAACTACTGAGCGCAATCTGTCCAAGAACATCAAAAGCAGCTGAAAAATGCTGATGTTGACTGCAACGTCATGTAAGGGATATGCAACTTTTTAAAACAATATGTGAGTGTGTAAGAAAGTGTGAAAGAAAGTTGTGTGTGTGTGGGTGTGTGACTGCGTGGATGTACGACAGTGTGAGTATTTGTGTATGTGAGTGTGTGAAAGTATGTGTGTCTATTATGTGTGTGTGTTTCAAGGAGCGAATGTGTGAGCTTTGCTTTATGTGGGAATAATGATATATAGGAGAGAGAGAGAGAGAGAGAGGAGAGAGAGGAGAGAGAGAGAGAGAGAGAGAGAGAGAGAGGAGAGAGAGTGTGTGTATGTGTGAGAGAGATGGGGAGGGAGAGAAAGAGTGTGCGTATGTGTGAGAGAGATGGGGAGGGAGAGAGAAAAAGATAGTATGTATGTAGTAGAATAAATATCTGTTGGTGTGTTTGTGATTGTGAGTGAGAATATGTATACCACCTCATAATATTAAGTGTCGGATAATTACATCATATAACAACGGTACAAGCATTACTCCATTAATGCTTACAGGAACGTGTGAACAGTTGTCAGGTGTCCGATGGATGAAAATTATTACCTTCCACTTTTTTTTGTTTTAATTCTTGTTCTTTCCCTCTTATTTCTTCAGATGTCTAAATTCGTCTCCTTAGCGAGCTCATTTTGCGTACCTCTTCTATCTTCATGATTAGAAATCGAATGCCTGTGCAAATGTCGCTAACCCTGACGCCGTTCGGTATTCACTATTGACGTAGACGTAACCTTAGGGTTATCATGCGGCCTTAATACCTCCCCCCACCCCCGGCCATACACCGCAAGGCAGTAAATGGCAGTTAAAATGGCAGAACTAAGTGTGTCATGTATCTTAACGACCAAAGGAACGAACTAATTTCGTTTGAAAACTAAAACTTAACACAATAGAATATAAATGTTTTTTGTTTCTGTTTGATCATGTAACTTATGATCGAAGTAACGAAGTATGGAGTAACTTAACGACTAAAGAAAGATGTTCCTAATATTATGTATTGTCCTAAGAAACGAAGTAATTCTGCTATGTAACTACTTAACGACTAAAGAAAGTATTTTTGATATGTTATGTATTGTTCGCACAAATAATTTTGTCTTGTAAAGAATAACTTCTGGATATGTGGCGGACTGATATGAATAGAAGTAGTAAAAGTTCTTATCATTGTAACTTTTTTTTTTCTAAATTCATCTGATCGTATGTTGAAAAACATCGTCCTTTCAATGCTTCTGATTATGCGCTGTTATTCAATACATACGCGAGACATTTGAAAAACATGCGGTTATTTGTTAGCAGGACCGACGTTTCATTCAGGGAAAACCCACTGACGATTCGCCGGAATTACACAATAACAGGTATGTTGTTGATCTATATACGGGCACAGAATAGGCCAAATAAACAGCACAGAAAGGTTTCTTTTTAAATGTATTCTCGTGATCCTGGTTACATTGTTCACTGACCTATTTTCATTTCCATGTTATCACTTTGCTGTACACCACATCTCCCATCGTTGCTGTTATTGCTGTAGATCTTAATCCTCTTACATTTCATCGCCGTCTTTACGTTATACATGTATTAACACTTGTATTGTTTTTGTTGTTGTATTTTTACTATTATTTGTATATTGTTTACGTGTTTACATCATTGTTTGTTGGATATTACGTTTACATTCCAGTGTCAGGTATCTACGTTATTAACATTGCTGTTTCGCAGATGTCTTTTTCTTTTATTTAGTAGCGACTCTATGGTCGAATGTCTATTTCTGTGTCTGTTTATCTTGTTGAATCACAAAGCATATGTGTTATTGCGCTCTGTGAGCTGTCATTTTGCTGCTGCAATACTGTATAGTAAATGGTCGTCCTAGTAGAGAAATCTACCAGGTAAGAGGAAGGGTAGGTCCCAGAGGAAATCCTTATGTCCATTCATTCAAAAGACGCCCTGTATACATGGTTGCTCCTACAAGAGCCATTTAGTTTCATGCCGCATACCTAACCAAAGACTCGGGGTCTTGTAACCCGTCACTGGGAGTGGGTTGATGGATGTCAGAGCATACATCTCTCGAAGATGGGTTCTGCATGGGTTCTCCGGGGCTAAACTTTCTATGAGATTATCTGTCAACTCAGTTGATGTCCCGCGATGGAACATTTATCCACTGCTCACTACCAGTAGGTATGAAATAATGTTGCCTGTCGTTCTGGAAAGCTAGCTGGAAAAGGTTTTACAATGAATTTCAATATTTTCACATGAAGAATAGTCGGCGCTCACAGTGACAAGTAACGGCTGGTCTTTACAGCAATCAATGAAAGCTACGTGCCTACATATTATTATGCCTATTGACAATCGGACACTAACATTGCTTCAAGGTAAGACAGAAGTTATAAACACTTCATAGAAGACACAAATTAGTTGCATATCCTTTTACAGAACATAACAGTCTCCAGCATTTGTGGCTGTTTGAGATTCCTCGGCTAGTTATGTTCAGTAGTTTGCCACTGTTTATGTTTATAGTTTGTTTTCTGAACGATCAGCACTCATAGCATTGTATGGAAACCAACGTAACGCTGTCTGCTTCCAAATAGACCGCAGCTGTATTTCGAACGCAGTATGCGGGATTACGACCTGCATTTGTAACTCATACGTCACAGAACCAGAGGACAAAAGCGAGGGCACCATTATGAGGCCTTTGTAATGTTACTGCATCCAATCTCAGCACGGATGCACGAACTCCGTAGCCCGGCGATGCCTGAGTTGATCAAATACATCACCCATGTTGATTGCATTTAGTATCCCAACTTTATTAACAGTCACTCCAGTAACTGCTCCCCATGGGATTGGTGAGCAGAACTATTTGGGCTGATTGCAGCATGCGACTGGGCATGCACGGGAATACCCAATAAGCAGTGAGGTCGTTCGACATAATTAACATAACATAACATAACCAGCCACAGTAGAATTCATTTATTCATTTCATATGATATGCAACCCTGTAGTATGTATCTGACGAGATACAGTGAAATATACCAGGCAATAAATTGCAAAAAAATATTGTTTGCGGCGTCTGTGTTTACATTTGCTAATGGTAGAAGTTGTAATCTGATCGCAATTCAAATAAGAAATGCATGCTCGTTTCCTTTTACATTTAGAAATGTAGAAGATATGAGAGGGAATCAACATTTGGAGACATACCATCAGTAACATTAGATATCTGGATGATACAGTATTGATCGCAGACAATGACAGGATCTGCAACATTATGTAAATGCGGTTGTTGTACACAGTGAACAATTAATGATGGAATTAAACTGTAAGAAGACACAGATTGTGGTCGTTACTATGGAGAAAGAAACACCACTATGTAATATAGGATAAATGGGGAATATTCTTAAACAAGTGAATAGGTACAACTATCTCGGAACAGTCATAACAAATGATGGGAGGTGCTTGAAGAGATTAGAACTAGAATCGCTTTGACGAAGGTACCCTTTTGCAAGATGGACAACATGTTTATCTATAAATTGATGTCGATTGCAACGAGAAAAAGAGTGTTGAAGTGCTACACAGAACAGAACCTGTACTTGTGCGTGAATGTGAAACGTGGACAATGAGCAGACAAGCTGACAAAACTTCTAAGGCAGTGTAGATGTGGTTTTTGAGGAAAATGCAAAGAATATCATGGACAGACAGAAAAACCAATGAGCAAGTCCAACAAGAAGCAAATTAAAACCGTAAACTGATTAGAGAGATTAAATGTAAACAGTCAAAATTGTTTGGACACGTTATAAGACGAAATAAATTAGAGAACGTTGAGACAACCGGCAAGATTGAGGAGAAAATAATGAAGGGCAGACAGAGAATTAAATACCTGGATGGTTTGGCTACGTGGCATGGTGATCGTGTTTAAATCATTTATTCATTGCATATTCTCAGTCACAGTCATGAGAGATTTGGTCGCAACAGATGAAAAATATCTCCGGAGGGCCTACTCTCGCTGGTCGCGGGATCCGCAGAGTCAGGCAGGGAGTCTGACGGTAGCTCCACGATTACATTGGTCAGGACACGTACGATTGAGAGATATACACGCTCATACAGTCCAGACACTTGCTTCAAGGCCCTCTGCTGCAGGCGTGTGGCTGAACGCATCTAAGCAAGTTCCATGGATTTGTGAGGGTCTGGCCACCACTCACCTCCTGCTCTTGAAGAGTGAGGACTCATCTCCAGCTCCTGGAGGTTTGACTTGTGCTGTGCCGCCAGTGTCTGCAGCCTACTCTTGTTCAGACGTACTGGTTATCCTTTCCTCTGGAGTAAAAAGGCAAGGCTCGAGAGAAGGAAAATGCTGCATGGGCAACACATGTTCTCTGAATCTATGCCCCAGCATTGTGTGATGGGATTTTGGCCAAATTCCAATCCACATACTTTAGTCAGTGCCACTCACATTCACATCTGTATCGCGTGTAACTCCACTTCCTTTATACATTCTGTTTTTACCACTTTTAGCTTCACTGTCAACAATGCAAAACATGGACACTGTAAACCTCAAGAAGCTTATTACATGCGGAATATAACTATTGAGACAGGGTGGTGACTTCACAAGAGCATATAAAATTAGAAAGTATATCCTGAGAAATAGTGTACGCACAACTCCTTGGACGAAATATGTAGCGATACAACAATTAAAGATGTAACATCTAATGAGCATGAAGTTCTGTTAGCTTCCGCTTGTGCCTACGAGAATAATGTGTGGATATAGAGCTACAGGAAGACTAAAAATTATGTTGATCGAGAGTATCAATGGTAAACCGTTGTAACAGAACGCCCGCACTTTCTAACAACCTAGACAGACTTGATGTATACAAAGATGTTAACTTAAGAGAAAAAGGCGAATAAAGTAACTCGCAAATGGCAACAGAAGAAGGTAGTGAAGATTCTGTGTTCATGCCATCATTAGAGAACAACTGAAATAGGTTGTGAAAACTGGTAAGATCAATTAAAATTGAAACAATTATTGAAGAGAGAGTAAAGAGTAGTTTTTTCGTCATGTAACGGAACGATATTACAGCACGAACTGATCAACAGTTCAAGAGAGCAATCGTTCTGGTTAAACGCGTCACTCGGTAAGTGGTATTCTTGATAATAATAATCATCACGTGCACCCCAGCTGGCGAAGACGTTCATGACTCTCCACAAATCTTGGTCTTTGGTGTTCCATATCAACTATTTTGATGATATTCCTCCATGCCACCGCCTCAATCCATACAGCATCATTTCTTTTGATCTTTACAGTTGTCGCGATGTTCTCCAATGCATTTCTTCTCATCACATGACCAAATAAATGTGTTTGTCTTTTTCATATTGTATAATTACTCTGCCAGTCCTAGGAATTCGCAACATTCGTCCCTGGAACCACGTCTCTGTTGCCTTTAAGTTCTTCCTAAATTGTCCTTTTACGTCCCAAGATTCACTGCCATACAGCAAAGCAGATTATATATAGCATTTCACCATTCTCTTTCTTACACTCAATAATAGTGACTTATTGCATAATATACTACTCATTTTCTGAAATGCAGCTTTTGCTTGCTATATTCTGTTCCTAATGGCTGTTGCGCATCTTCCATCTGATGTTGTAATTGCCCATAGGTATTCAAATGTATCCACTTGTTTTCCTTTCTATCGTTATTTCAAATTTTAGCGTCACTTTTTCCTTTGATATAACCATTGTTTCTGTTTTCTGTATATTCAAAAAGAATCCTTTCTTTGCACTCTCTGTTACTACAATGTCCGACAATTGTTGCAGATTTTTAGCATTTCCCGCCATCAGTTCTCTGTCATCTGCATAGCTGAGACTGTTTATATATATATATATATATATATATATATATATATATATATATATATATATATATATATATTGTGCTCGCTCGCTTTGAACTCAAGCGTAGTCCATATACCCACTATTTATCAGTAGTGATGGACTGAATTTTTCGTGTGGATTAGCTTTCCCTATTAAATAGTATCCCTAGCCATCAAGGCGAACCCACTCCGACTTCAGAGGTACTTGTGATTTACGTCTCAAAGTCAAGGACGACAGGTCAATATTTTAGTCCAGCTGTCCAGGTGTAGGGTTGAACCGCTAACCTCGGCATCAGCACACCGGATGTTTAAGAACACTGCGTTCTTATCCATTCGACCATGCTGATCTGCAGACTGTTTATATTATAACCCACGATTTGTATTCCCTGCTTTTTTTTATTTCTCTCATTATTAGTTCGCTATATAAAGAGAAGAGACCCGGTGACAAAACACATCCCTGTCTTACTCCTAGTTTTATTCGTTCATAATTGCCCTCTTTATTTCATATTTTAATTACTGCTACTTCTTCCAGTAAATATTCTTTACTATTCTGCTATCTTTCCCATCAATGTTGGTATCTTCTAAAATTTTAATCACTTCATGTTTAGCTTTATCAAATGCCTTGGTATAATCTATGAATCACAACTATATATCTTTATGTGTGCCCCTTTATCTTTCTATTAGTTTTGGTAACGTATATATAGCGTTGTATGTTCCCTTTCCTTCCACAAATCCATGCTGTTCTTCACAGATTTTCGACTTCATTTTCTTTCTTGTTCCTCTCATTCTATTTCTGAGTATAAGCTTACTGATGATGATGATGATGATTATGATGATTATGATGTCGAGATGATGATGATGATGATGATGATTGATGATTGATGATGATGATGATGATGATGATGATGATGATGATGATGATGATGATGATGATGATGATGATGATGATGATGATGATGATGATGATGATGATGATGATGATGATGATGATGATGATGATGATGATGATGATGATTGTGATATAATAAAATGTCCTCACCTTTTCCTAGCATTGACTCCCTTACAAATAAACAATCCCTAACCATTACTGTTTAAGTAATTACTCAAATGTAGGAGGAATAAAACACGTGATAGACTGAACGTGGCACAGCTTAATTTATTTGGCTTTATTTTGGCTCACGCACCTGGCCAACAGTCGTCGACTGATTGAAAAACAAAGACTAAAGTAGCCATTTTAGTTCAGACAATCAAAGGAAGCAGGACATGTGTAAGTTTCCAGTGGTGGGGAAAGGTATTTTTTGCCTTTTAACACCATACCTCTCTGAAAGATATTGGTATGTTATATCTACATTATTAAGATGTATTTATGTATTACATAGACCAGTATGTTAATTAAGAATTAGTTAGAATAATAAGTCAACAATTCTCTAAACCAGGCTGGATGATGTTTACCAATGAAACACAGGTGGGCGCCACGCTGTAATTTTTCCTGTTTTACAATTTCAAATCCCTATGTTAAAACCTTTTATAGGCATTATGAACTTATATCTAACTAGTAGTGCTTATAACCTAGAAATATTATGTGTACCGTAGAGTATCAAACTCAGGTCAAAAACACATTCTAGGAATTATCTCAATGTAGTAGCAGACTCCTGTTTCATATTTCAGTAGAGAACTTGTGTCTGTCAATTTCATATTCCTATGTTAAAACTTCTATGCACTGTGAACAATATCTCACTATTTATGCTTAGAAATCTGCAAATAATCTATGTACTGTAGAGATTGAACTCTAAAGAAATTTCAAAGGAGTTTTATCCATGCGGGGACATACAAATGATTACGCATATTCCTGACTCTTAATCAGGTGATAAAATACTTCGCCACATCATAATCTGTAATTTGGAACTATAGTGCTAAATGTTAGTACCATCCTTTTGTTAACAGATTAGTAACCACTCCACATGAGGAGGGACATGTAATAATTTCATAAAATATTGCTAGGGAATGCCATGTTTGAGAATATAAATTCAAGAACAAAGGAAGTAAACGGGTGATAGAAATGAATGTTTGGATAGGATGTACCTTCAATCCGCATGACCTCACTGTAGTAGGAACAGAAGCGAAGATTGATGTGAATAAATTGCTTGCAATATTCAGAATACTGGACCATGCGGCATAAGTTATTCTAATAAATACACTCCGAATAATAGCAGTCATTGGCAAAATATATCACAGCGGTTACTATCCCCATGGGCTGTACGCAGTGGGGGAAAACAATATATGTTTTAGTTTATGGATTAACTCCTGAAGAAAATCCAAAAACCTAGGCTGCCTGCATCATCATTAGGATTAATTATTATGTATGATTATCATGTACTTAATACCAGAGAAATGTACATGTATGTTTTTTTCTGGTATGAGAATTTTCTCTGTTCTGATTGTTACTTTTTCCTGTGGGAATATACATTTTAATGTTACCCTTGGGGACATGAGGATGTTGATAGAAGAATCCATGTGTATGTCAGTACTTAAGAAGCCAATGTTGAATAGTCTTGACCTAAGGATGATTATAGTGCCGAAAGGAAGACGCGGCATTAGAAACCACAGAGATTCTGTATAGGTTATGCTCTTCAAGTTATGAGAGAGACAATATCAACATGTTGGATGGACAGAATGACTTTTACTCATCTAATAGTCCCAGTAACAACAGAACAAAATATAAGTGAGAAAATACCTTACTCACTATTAAGAGTCAGAATGGCTCTACTCAGCAATGAGGGACAGTGGAACGTGGACACCCACTCCTTTCCCCTTCTCCCCTTGTTGTTTTCTATTTTTGTTTGTAATTGTGTTGTACATTTTTTACCATAACACAGTAGGTTAATGCTCGTGTTGTATTCTTGTCATCCCTTTTCTATAGAAGAGAAGCAAGTGGTGGTTGAATGTGGTGGGACTATATCACTAAACCTGGATCCTGGGTCAACAGCCAGAAAGTGAATGTCCTAAAGCAAAGTCTGAGCCACCACACCCCATGGTTACTGCTGCGCTCAATAGCTCCCATAGCGAGCAACAGATAAATTCGAAGACAACTGACTGGGTGAGTGATTAAGTCCTATTTTAGTAGGAATATCCAGGATGGACTTCAAGATCTAATAATCTACAAAGATGAAGATCAACAGAGTAACTAAACACGTTGTAGCGTCTGCTTTACTCCTGAGAAGTACCACCTGAAGCCTTATCACTCAGCAAAATCAGTGAAAAACTATGGGACAATCCTACTACATAGTTACTAAAACTAGCAACAGTGAAAGCCCTTCAACTGTTGGTTGGATTACCAAGTTAATATCCAACAATGGATAAGTCTTCGAAAGAATGTCTCACAGCTGCAACAGTAAAACATGGAATTCAGCCATTCAGCTATTCAACCCAAGTCTTAGCTATGAACACCAACTCAAACAAATGGGAAGAGACACTGAAACAACATATAAGCCAATACAACCAATACATAGCAACTTCAGAACCTCTGAACCATAACTACACCAGATTACCTCAAGGTTCCAAAACCTGTAACACATAAAAAAGACCATATGAAAGCAGCTAGCGGAGTAAATGCCTCTACGCCTGCAACCACAGGAATCACCTGATGGCCTTGCAACCCTGGATATGTGGTGGAATAATATTCTTCAGTCTCATGCCTGCAGCAGAATCCTGGAATTAATTCCAGATGAACCAAATGAATAACAAGCAGAATTGTATGTCTACACTGAAAGTAAATAATGAATCAGAACTCTGTGCTGGTCCCATGTCAGCCTAAATGCCATCAACTGTGGAATAGGTTATAGACTGACGACTAGGTGCGTGAAAAATCTGTGGGAACAAAATTGAGATTCGGATATTGTAAGCCGAGAAGCTGAAAGGTAGGCATCCTTTTCATCGGATATGGTGATATAGGGAAGAACCTTAGTCCAAGACTCAAGATGCATCTCCCTGAAGGTATGACCAACCCAGGCCTCAATTTCACACTGACACCGAGCCGTTCGCAACAGAAGATTCGTGAATTCAGCCCCAATGGAGGGGATATGTATATGTGGTGAATTTATTTCCTAATAGGGATTATAAGTATTTCCGCAACAAACTTCAGTGGACATTAAACATGACTGTGAGTATTTATTGCTGTCCCGGATAATTATGGACATTAACAGCTTAGCACTGGAGAGGAATATCCACCCAGCAATGCCTAAATGAACACTATAATTAATTAATTTAATTATTAGTATCAACTGTTTTCATGTGTGTTTTTTTTTTCTTCTATGACATGTAAAAGGTAAAGAGTGTGTTATTTGGTCATGAAGTATAACTAAAGGGTTATGTTATGGTATATATGTATAGTATTTTGACACCAACTCATTATTTTTAAAAATGAGAGAATTGTAAAAGGTGTCAGAAACAAATGTTTATATGTTGGGGTTCTATGTACTTTGATCATTGTTTGCCTTAATTATGAGGGAAAATGAAAGTAGACCCAAATTGTGGTTGTTGTGTTGTTTGTAATAACCTTGGTTTTTCTGGGGTCACTGGGTACTATATTGTAACAATGCAAATAATTCCCATGCCTGTCTGAAAATGCATAGTGTTCATTACACATATATATGTAACTACAGATTTTGATTTAATACTTGAACTGTTTGTCCAAAAATGTGTTGTGTACATCAAGTAAATGTGGTGTTCAACTGTGGTTGTTTATATGTTGTGAGCAATCAATATCCTTCTAGCACTATAGTAAATTTTAAAGGTTGATAAGTGGGAATGGAGAAGTACTCATAAATACAGCTATGAACAGGAGTGAACTATTTTCCTCCTTGTGTTTATGGTAGAATTCCATGATCACCTTAAGTGGCTAAATAATAGAGAATCAAAATAAATACCCCTAGATAACTTAACATAATATTCTCATAAATTAAAATCCACATCCCACAATGATGATGATGATGATGATGATGATGATGATGATGATGATGATGATTGATGATAATGATGATGATGATGATGATGATGGTGGTGGTGGTGGTGGTGGTGGTGGTGGTGTGGTGGTGGTGGTGGTTGTGGTGGTGGTGGTGATGATGATGATGATGATGATGATGATGATGATGATGATGATGATGATGATGATGATGATGATGATGATGATGATGATGATGATTATGCTGATGCTGATGCTGATGATGATGATGATGATGATGATGATGATGAGATTATGATAGTCCTGTGCAGCCAGGTTAGAGACAGATTTTCACACAGCTATCCTTTATAAGTGACTTGATGATTATGCTCAGGACGATCGATATGGGCTATGCTCGAAGCCAGTGGACGGAATCTCCGAGGAGATCAAGGCTGACCAAAATCATCTTCATGTTTGGGCCAGGCTATGCGAGTGTAACATAATTGTTACTTTAACTCCTTCTGTCCCATGGTGTTATTAATGTGACTATTTTCCTCCAAAGATGTGTTAGTTCACGTAACGATGCTTTGTGATCAGAAGTATTTAAGCAACAACTATGAGAGGGGCAATAAGTTAATATCTCAAGCAAAGATAGCAGTCTGTTCAATGGCTCCCAACTTGTCTATAGACTATGCATGAGAACGAACGAACTTTATTTTCAAATGGTCACAAATTAAAATAAAATTACTGGTATTGATTGGCATCTAGAGAAGTGAAGGAAAGAAACAGAGATT
Organism: Cepaea nemoralis; assembly: GCA_014155875.1. NCBI lineage: Eukaryota > Metazoa > Mollusca > Gastropoda > Stylommatophora > Helicidae > Cepaea > Cepaea nemoralis. The sequence goes on from JACEFZ010003868.1 coordinate 334,354, forward strand.
AGAAGACACAATAGACAATTTCAAATTTGTTAACAAAAGTAAAAGTGCTAACATCATGCAGCTTCGTCCATGTCCTCCCCACGTTATTACTTTCTGTCTGGACACTGCCATTTCCTCTGTGAGCCACGCCTTTATCACTGTTCTGTACTGCCCACGTGACGTTTGATGTGGCCAAAGTATTTCTGTTTCCGAATGATGATGCTGTTTATGAGTCAGTTGTCTTGGGTGTTCAAACCTTGTAGAATATCATTTTCTTCGTAAGTTCAAAGATCTCGATTTTCTTTTTGACTGATTGCGAATTGGTCCATGACTTTACATGTGAGTATTGCCATAGGAAAGATTCATGTACTGAAACATTGCACCTAATTTGTTTGTTGTGTTGTGCCCAAAGATCATTATAGTGCCCAACCACTGCATTGCTTTGGCCAATCAACGTCTGATCTCACTCAAAGAACCGCCTTTGTTGCTGACCACGGAACCAAAACATTCAAAGCACCTGATACCCTCACATATTTCTTCAAATAAACAAATGGCTGAATACTTTGACAAACATAAAAATGGGCAGTCCCAAAAGATCCCTCAGACATCCAGCCTGTAGAAGTAGAGATGGATGTCAACTGTGAGAAACTAACGACAGAAGAAATAGTAAATACAAAACGTTCAGGCTCCTGGTCAGGATGTTATCACAATCAATTAATCAATCAGGTGTCGTCTCCACAATGAAGGTTGGCTGCAATGGATCTCCAGTACTGTCTGCCTCTCGCCTTGACTGTACATTCTCTCAGGTTGATGTTCGTCTATCTCTTGATGTTATCTGCCCACTTGTGTCGTGGTCTGCCTCTTTCTCGCTTGCCCTCAACTTTGCCCTCCAGTATGGTTGCTATAAGAGTATCATGTCTTTTAACGCGGTCGAAATATTTCACTTGCCTCTCCTCTTTATTTCTGTCAACTCTCTCTTCATTCCCAGTGTGTCTAGAACCTCTGCGTTTGATTGTTTTTGTTTCCATGAAATACGACATATTCGTCTGTATATCCACATCCCCAGGGCTTCTATGCAACTTTCAAGTTGCTTGTTCAATGTCCAGGCTTCCGCGCCATACAGTAGCGTTGAATATACGTAGCATTTGACAATTCTCATGTTTAATGCGTTATTAATCTCTCTAGATATTAATACTGATTTCATGCTGTTGAAACCATTTTTGGCCATCATTCCTATTCTCTTTTTCATTTCTATTTCACTTCTGCCATCATCAGTTATTATATGTCCAAGAGAGGAGAAACTTGTCACTTGTTCTAGTATCTCCCCGTTTACTGTGATGTTTCATTTTAATTCCAACATCAACATTTCAGAGGAAGAGGCCGACCACGTAAACGTTGGACGGAGGGAATAGCAGAATCCATGGGAATGTCGATATATGAAGCCCATAAGCGGGCACTCTCACGAAGTTTATACTTCACCTCGACACCGCAAAGTACAAGAGGAACATGATGAGATGAGATGAGATCAACATTTCAACTGCATTGCTGAACCAATTATTTAATGGCCTGGAAAGTCGAAAAAGAAACATAAGCAGACTGGAAAGATGGATTTGGTGTACTTGCTAATGTAAGAAGACTTGCAGGAGTGTGGGAGTTAAGGAGAAAACATTGATTAGTTCCTGGGAGCAGGATAATTCTATAGAGATTAAGATATTCCATTGACAAACGATTAATGGGTGAACAGGAAGTCTTCCGATCAAATAGATACTGCACTGGTCAGATAGCCACATGACGTATAATAATAGAGCAAAACAGTGAAATGAATTTTCACTTTATATTCGATTTGTGGATTATAAGAATGTCTCAGACAACATTTATGGGGAATGTCCTGAGAAATTTATGAGGAAGTATGGGAACCCATAGTAGATCATTAAGTTATTACAGACAACATATGGGCACTTAGAATGCAGAGTTCTTTATAAGGAGAAGTTAACGAATACGATCGAAATATGAAGAGAAGTGTGGCAAGAATGTCTTTGTCAGCTGTGGTATTCTTAATGACAATAGGTTGAATTATTAAGACAGCCGCTAGAAATACAATTCTGTGCACTCTGACAGAGCAGCTTGATGATCTGTCTCGTGCAAACATGGTTCAATTCCTGTATATTCTTACAATGAGCACTTCCCTTGATCCTAGTGTTTTGGATCCGATATCTTGGCTGCTCGGACTAGAGCGAAACACAACAACAACAACAACAGTTGGTTATCAAAGAAAACAGGCCAGAAAGGCCGCTGTCCGGGTCAAGTTTCAAGATTCGAAAAACTACACATCGAATATTTATGGCTTGTGGAATGCCTGTGTATGTATATTTGAGTCCTCGTCGGTGCTTCGGAGTTCGTTAGCTGCGTTGAGATTCTCTTTGTATGATTTTGGAGAGGAGATTGAAACACTTATGGAAATATTCGTGTGCGATGAATATGGTTTTCTTTTTTACCAACACCAAACCAAATAGGACACTGTACTCCAAAGTATATCATTTTATAACACTGACTGAGTGGTGGTTTCCGGTTCTTTGACTTTATAGACCATATGTGGAAAAGGACCGCCTTACAAAACTTACGTGCTACATGTTCTTTGCAGGAAGTTGCGGTCAATCCCAACAGCGGGTTTATTTACAAGGCAATTTTACGTTCAGTTGTTAGTTATTGCTTTGAGTTGAGTTAAGTTTGCATTGAGTTGAGTTGAATCAAGGACCGACAGCATTGCACTCGGAGCATTTCCATAAGCCCTCAGTCTTCATCTTCAATAGCCAGCGAAGAGTTCCAATGCTAATGGTTCCCTTTGCAATCTCATTATATTTCCGTCTTGCTTTACCTCTGCATGACGATTGTCGACCAGATCCTCTGACCACCCCTTACAGCCGCATTCTCTCTAGACCAGTGTTTCCCAACGTGGGGCCCACGCCCACAGGTCGCAATTCGATTGTTAAGAGGGGCAATTCGATTGTTAAGGGGGCAATTCGAAAATGGAAGAAATCGGCTGGATATAACAAAACGGGGAGACTTGAGACTGAAGTTAACTAAATTGGAACCTGACATAAAATCTCTTTGCAGCAAGCATCAAGCGCAGGATCTCACTAAATTTAATAATAAATAATTACTAATAATTAAAATAATATAGAAAAATCTTTCATTAAAATTATTGTGTACTTGAATTGCAGTTCTCCATTATCTTCTTCTTCTTCAGCATTCCGAGCCATTGAGGTTCTTTGCTGCAGATACAAGCCGTCTCCATTCGTCTCTCTGGTTGACCTTCTCTTGCCAGTCGCTGATTCCAAGTGCTTGTAGGTCTGTATGTATATTATCTCTCCACCGTCTTCTTGGTCTACCTCGGGGTCTACGGTCATTTATTTCTTGAGTGTAAGCGAGTTTTGTTTCCCTATTATCTTCCATTCTTTCTATATGCCCCAGCCATTGCAGTCTATTAGCCTTCATTATATCAGTGATTAGCGGGGACTTAAACAGATCATAAATGTCTTTGTTGCTTCTTCTTTTCCACTCTCCACTTTGTGTATCCCTAATGGGCCCAAAGATGCGTCTTAAGACTTTGTTCTCAAAGGTTTGTAACAAGGCTTCATCTCCTTTAGTTGTACTCCAGGTTTCAGAGCCATACAGCACAACTGGTCTAATCAGTGTTTTGTATATGAGTGTAGTTTCTCCATTATATGTTTTGAAACTTTACTTACTGTGTTTGCTCAATAATTTCCTAGTGATTTCTTCCAAAAACCTATCATTCAAGTTTCTTTAGTGCACATTTCAATTTTTGAATATTAAAAATAATGTATATGTTTGGGGGGAGGGGGAGCATAGAATTTTAGAAAGGCTTGGGTGGGGCATAGCACAAAAAAGGTTGGGAAACACTGCTCTAGACCATAATAGTCCATCTGTTCTACGGCATTATTCACTTGCTCCAAGAGGGCCTTCACCACATCTGCCTTATCATGCATCTGTGGTAAGTTAAAAAGAAATGAGGATGGGATCCCCAAATTCTAATAGCCAACTGTTTGAGAAACTTGAAAATGGCTCGTTAAGAATCCCTAGGGGTAGATAGTGATCAATCTTGAAGTTTCTTCACAGAGGGCCAGTGGAGCCCCGGAAGTCACAGTACTCCGATAAGGGAAATTTCCCCTGGTAAAATCTGAGATACTTGTAGTTTCCGGCCACACTTGGCTCCACTCTTCTGTAGTAACTAATGTATTCTAATTAATATTACACAACGCCAAGTAAAACACAAAACACTAAGTGCATCGTCAAAACACTATAATGAGGTAATATAGTGGTGTGCTTCTGTGTTGTGTGTGGGTGTTAGCGTGGTATATGATGTCAGATACATACATTAGAACAATACCATCAATGAGGTAGTAAACAAATCATCAGCACAAGTACGGACTTAAAGTTCCACTCTAACTAATGTTCGGGTACACCGTGGTTGAGTCATTAATGGCACTAAACCAAATGTATGTCACCGTTCACTGCCTAACATCAATGTATATATAAAATGTTCAGAATGTCCCCTTAAGGCTACGCTACATGTTCCTGAGGCACCCTGAACTATACCAAGGTGATGTTCTTGAGATCTTGCGTTTAAAGAAGTAAGCACTCTCGGGTAGGTCCTACGTGGGATGATGTTACAGGGGGTATCGTGGTTCTAGCTGTCAAGGACAACACAGACTGTACTGACATGTACTTAGCTGTTCATTCCTGGGCTGCAGGGTTGTGGTATAGGAGAAGCAGCTGAGGTAAAATGATGCTGTTCCTCCAGAATGACCATCATTGACTTACAGGTCTCTGCCCAGTTTTAGCACTCAACATAACCACCACCCTTGAGAAATAGGACCAAAAACCATATATCTATCTCTCCTAAGAGCTGGGTTAGGGGAAAAATATAAGCAAAGGGAGAAGGGAATCCTTTCTTAGCTCAGGGTAGTCCAGCCTGGCTATTCTGTGTGCCTGTGTCCACCTCACCTACTGGCACGACATGTCCTCTTCCTTCAGGCGTTCTGCAGGCTAGTCCTTCTCTTGTCCGTAGAACGATATGAGCCCACTGCCTGTTCCATGCTTTCCTTCTTCCGGGAAAATACCCGCCTAACCCTTCATCTTTTTTTTCCATATTCCCATATTTTTTAATACACATCTAAAATCTCACAAGGTAGGTTTTAGAAAAGCATCATTCACAAATAGAATTATTGTAACACAAAATCATATAGAGTCAGAACATGCAATACACTTTAGAACATAATTTTCCAGACATAGAATATAATGAACTATGCCTGAGAAAGCCTCATGGTAGTTCCTGTTATAAAGCATAGATCGTCTCTGCAGACTCTGAGAAAGTGTATCATTCATCAAACACAGTAACAACGCCTCAAAAGATTCATTAAGAATTCTTCTTGCCGAAGGATGACATATCTACTCATCAGAATAGTTTCTCCAAGTCAAGAAAATCTACTCTATCTTCTAAGATTGTCTCTAGATTAATAGATATATTCCCTATCATAAAGAACAAGTGATCTCTATAGAAGACATCTATCTGTTAACTTTACAGAGGCATATTAATTATTTCTTACCTTCACTCCCAAGAGAAGTATTATATTGACACTAAATAGAACACGCCTGCTGTCTGTCTCACATTGTAACTAAACTGGCGCCTAAGTTGCCGATTGTAATATATATATCTCCTCCAACACACCTTTATTAGTCTTCCACAATCTTTAAAATTCCCTCGACGTGACAATTACTGTTCTACCTACATCCATTCCAATTACCGTCCAAAGTTACTGATAACAATACCTGTTATTCTTCCTGTCTTTGTTTTCTAGTTTCTTTGTTGCCAGGCACCTACTTTCTCCCGTTAATGGAACATCAACAGTGCGCTCTTGACCTATGCAATTGTATGCTAATGAGGAAATTCCCTCACGCGCTTGTACTATCTTATCCGATGTAGGTCTCAGTTGACATGGGACAGGTAATAGATTATGTTTTGGGAATATTCTTTGTTCCCGGTGAATCACTCTGCATTTCCTTCGTTGTTTGGCTTAAGTTTGTAAACTTAAGAAACTGCTTGTCGTCTGTCCTTTCCATGTTAAACACTTGTCTATCTCTATACTTGTCCTTGTATATGGTGGGTTAATTCGTATGAAGACGGGCCTGAGACATGTCACAGCATAAAATCACCCCTTAAATGATGCGGCACCAGCCAACCTGTCTGCTTGTTCATTTCCAACCACACCAGAGAATCCTGGAGAAAAGATCCAGTAATGCTCACAACCCGCGATCTCTGGATTGATGTATGTCATTCGGCACGAGCATACCAGGCTTTACCTTTGTCAGCATGCTTTGTGAATCAGTTACAGCTTTAAGAATCAGGTCACAATCACAATATGCTTTCTGAACTACAAGACAACGTTTAAGTCAAAAGGACCGGTGCAGGGGACGATACTATAAAAACACAAGAACAAAGAAACGAGTGGCTGTTGCGCTTATAAATACTTCATCAGTTAACAAAAACAAAGACAAACTACTTATATAGCTACATGTGATGTGCAAACCATGAAAATTATTAAATGAAAGTAAACCAGGGTATTATTCTGATTATTCAATGTTTTCCTAGGTATATTTTTCACTACAGTATATCTTAGTGTAGTTATATTAGTTTTCGTGTTATGTTGTTATTATTTGCTGATGAAAGCTTTGCAGTCGGAACACCCACTTAGGTACGTGTGATCATATTAACCTGACTTCTTAAACTTCCCGACTTGTCTTTTGTTGATTACATTTTCACAGCTTCATAAAAAGAAATTTCCCCGAAGTAGTTTTCTGCTATGGGTCTGTGATATTATAGCGTCATTACATTTTGTTAACCTGACAACAAAGGGGAACCTGTGGTCACTGTTTCCTTCACATTGACAAGCGATCTTTTTTTTTTATTTTTTATTACTTTAGTAAAATATGCAATATTATCATTATGTACACTCGAGTGTACCTTTTTTTTTGTTCATCATTATCATTAAGTGCCCCGCCAGCTGGCGTAGGCGTTCCTGGCTCTCCACAGATCTCGATCTTTGGTGCTCTGGATCAACTCTGCTGATGATGTTCCTCCATGCCACCGTTCAATCCATCCAGCATCATTTCTCTTGGTCTGCCTCTGCCTCTCTTCCCCTTGATCTTTCCAGTTGTCACGTTGTTCTCCAAGGTCTCTCTTCTCATCACATGACCGAAGAAAGCTGTTTGTCTCTTTCTTATTGTTGAATATAGTGTTCTAGTTTCATTAGCCTCTTTCGGGCAATTGTTATTAGTTACTCTGGCAGTCCAAGGAATTCGCAACATTCTACTCAAAAACCACATTTCTATTGCTTCTAAGTTCTTCCTAATTTTTTTCATTTACATTCCAAGATTCACTGCCATCCAGCAAAACTAGTTCTATATAGCATTTTAGCACTCTCTTTCTTACATACATTGATAGCGACTTATTGAAAAAGATACTCTTCATTTTCTGAAATGCGGCTTTATCCTGCCCTATTCTGCTCTTAATCTCTCTTGTACATCTTCCACCTGATGTCATAAATGTCCCTAGATATTTAAAATTATCCACTTGGTTAAGAATGTTCCCTTCTATTTCTATGTCACATCTTGGTGTCACCATTTTCTTTGATATCGCCGTTACTGTTTTCTTAATATTCAAGGAGAGTCCTTTCTTTGCACTCTCTGTTACTACAATGTCCAAACTTTTATTTCGTAGCAAACGGTGTGTATTTACAAGATGCAGTCGTGTGTAGTAATAGGAAATCAATTGTGTAATACGTGTAAAACATTGGAACCGATCAATCATTTCTCTACTTTAAATGTTTGTGAATACATCGGACACAGCATTTCGGCCCGATGTATTTGTATGTTCGTATTTGACCTATGCTGGTTTAATATAAAATTATAAGACTTATGGCGCTATGTGGATGGTTTGATACGAATTCTGTAGTTATAAGTCAATCAGTATGATAGACCTGGCTAACGAAGACACCTTTTTTGGGTGTCTAGTTGTTCACACGTCGAAGTACACTTGTTCCTGCAGCGAGGCACCATCGTCATTTGGAGGGTGACAGGTTCGTATCCCGGTCGGTAACTAAAGCTTTCAAATTGTATGTCTAGTGAGTCCTCTAATATCTACTTCCTTCTTCTCCTTCTATGATCGCCAACAATACTACGTGTGTTTATTTATGAACTGTCTTAGTGGCCCCAAAGCATTCCCTATTGATTTCCTGTCTAATAGAGGGCAGGGTCCTACCCGAGACACATTCATATACACATATGATAATATTACATTCATGACAAGGTGCAGATACCTACACATTGCTTGATGATGAAGATGATGATGATGATGATGATGATGATGATGATGATGATGATGATGATGATGATGGTGATGATGATGGTGGTGGTGGTGGTGGTGGTGCTAATGTTGGAGTAACCATCTGCTCATGCATTTTAGTCTTTCAATACAAATTCTGCCACACTAAGCGACGAACCCTAGCATCTAACCCACGCCCTTCTGTGGCCATTTTCTCAGCCTTATTGAGGTTAAATCTGCTGTTTTATGTATTTGAACGTGACAAAGAGCACATGTGAAACAGCAACAGCAGAGATAGCGTATATATAACTTCTTGTGTTCTGTTTTGTTTCTTTACATCCTGGGCAACTGAAAGCAGATGATGTGTCCTGCTGAATTACACTTGCTGTCATGACAAACGGTGTGCTGTTGTCGCCGTGACGAGCCGGCGAGCCTCGTCAATACAGCAAGCCCACCGTGTGACTGACACATATATGGGGTGATGCTGTCGTCACGTGACAACCGGCAACCCAGGTAACCTATAAATACTCGATTCCTCATAATCGACTACATAATTCCTGACACGACCCTCCTTTATATTTCATTGAAGACCAGGGGAGAAATTAACTTCATTCTTAAGGACAATTCTTTAGAAGCATACATCATGTCACATTTAACATTACGTCTGTAAGGTGGCTTACAGTTATTTACGACCTGATTTATCTACCGAGTACTCAGTAATCGGGATGAATGTGTAGGTGTCTATCACCTGTAAAAACCACAAACAGGACACATAATATAGGTCAAAATAGGTGGCTTTATAAAGCACTACCTGGTTAGCGGGCTGGCCTGTCAAAGCAAAACAGTCATGGACCTTTGTGTATTACATGCTGTGCCATTTATTTAATAGTGACATTTATCTCTCGTGTGTTTCAATTTGGATAGAGTAAAACGCCATGCTGTGATAGCTTTACAAATTTGATAATATTAATTTATTACTACAATTTCGTGACATGGCTAAAGTATAACTCGACAAGCAAACACACGATGAATCTTATTCGTCTTTTGGCCGATCCTGGTCCTGTGGCTAAAATTCAACGTTTTTGTGGTGTTGAATATGAAACACCCATTACCTGTGACCAGCATACACAAACCAGACGAGAGTCATCCGACTCAAGCAACAGCGAAAAAGAAGCGATTGCGTCGGCAGTGACGCCGGAAAGCTGGGATGAAGACAGTGCTAAAGTTCGCGATGTTGATATTGATCGCGTGAATATGCACGAAGACAGTGCTGATAAAAGCGCTGACCGGCTGCATTTTACAGGCGCGGCAAAGAAACGTTTCGAGTAGTAATTTCCAGGAACAGAATAATAACTTGAATAAAAACATTACATGTAGTTATTCAACTTCCGAAGACGAGAAAACAAAGTGCAAATCAAGGAACTTCGCCCAAACAAACGGCTACCATGCTATTGATCAGAACGGCAAATATTGTAATAATGTTAGCATCTCGAAGTACAGTAGCACAGCCGAAGATGGGCTTTCTAAAGACACACTCGAGAATATACCAGAGGATACTGGTGTCCCGATGGATTCAATCAACAGTCCAACAATTCGAATCAAGCACAAGTCGTTACTTTACCTGGCGCGTTTGGGGCATTTCTTGGCCATGAGTTGTTTTATTTGACCTTCTTCCCGTTCTTGCTATGGAACTTGGATTCCCTGATTGTCAGACAGGTAAAACTAGTTTCAGTCATCTTCATTATTTCAGCTGGTGCCAGATCTTAGTCAGATGTCATTGAGCAGGAGACGGTAATACCTGCTTTCTGTTAGCGGTGAATATTTTGCGGCGCTCACCAAACCCGACACCCCCACTTTATGCCACCACCTTTGGGCGGAGGAACACAGCTGGGAGAGTACAAGCCTTATCCTTTTTTTTTTAATTCGCATATCCTTTTACAGGACATCGCTGTCAACAGCAGCATCTTTCAGCTGTCTGTTGATTTCTTGGCAAGATTACGCTCAGTAGTTTGCCATTGCTTTCTGAGCGGCCTGGCTCAGTTATCCCGCAAGTCACCAGCGGGGGACGAACCGCTCCCAGTTCTCGTCCCGCTACGAGACTCTGCGTGATAAACGTGATTACGGAGAAAGTGGTGTAACCTCCTCGGCCAGAGAGACCGGTAGCCTTATCCTAGTGCGAGGAAATGCAATAAGACTAAATGACAGGGCAGATCAGACCCTAAGTCTTGGTCGGCAGCTGGTCTAGGATCGAAGCTCCGACAGGTGGATAGTAAGAGCATTGCCTTGCTGATCTGGTGGTTTCTACAACTTGTCTTGTTCCAGATATATTGGTGTTACCTTTCCTATGCAGTAAGCTAGGAAGGCCGACGGAGGGATCATGCTGCGTGTGGCAACACGTGATCTTTGCAATTCATCCCAGGCTTTGTGCTATGGAGAGGTATAACTCCATCCTTGGTCCCCACGATGGGCTGTAGTGACTATGCCTTTTTTTTAGGGCAATGTACGAAACTATCGTCTGCCAAGACGGCAAGGTGCCACTGCAATTTCAGCATTTTGGCTACTTGTATGCGTGTGTCCTCAATCATCATCAGCACCTTCCACTGTTGCCGTGGGGAGGAATAGTTGACGGTCCAGTGCCCGATGGGTGGCACCGTCTCCACAATGAAGGTTGGCTGCAATGGATCTCCAACATTGTCTGTCTCTTGCCCTGGCTGTACATTCTGTCAGGCTGATGTTCGTCCATCTCTTGATGTTGTCTTCCCACATGTATCGTTGTCTACCTCTTGCTCGCTTGCCCTCAACCTTGCCTTCCAGTATGGTTTTTATAAGAGTATCATGTCTTTTAACGTGGCCGAAATATTTCACTTGCCTCCTCTTTATTCCTTTCATCAACTCTCACTTCATTCCCAGTTGTTCTAGAACCTCTGCATTTGGTTGTTTTTGTTTCCATGAAATACGACATATTCGTCTGTATATCCTCATCACCAGGGCATCTATTCGACTTTCTGGTTGCTTGTTCAATGTCCATGCTTCCGCGCCATACGGTAGCGTTGAATATACGTAGCATTTGACAATTCTCATTTTTAAATGCGTTGTTAATTTCTCTAGATGTTAATGCTGATTTCATGCCGTTGAAAGCATTTTGGTCATTCCTATTCTCTGTTTGATTTCTATTTCACTTCTGCCATCATCTGTTATTATATGTCCAAGATAGGAGAAACTTGTTACTTGTTCTAGTATCTCCCCGTTTACTGTGATGTTCATTGATGAACTTTCCTTTTCACTGCTAATTATCATAGTTTACGTTTTTTTTTAAATGTTAATATCTAAGCCACATTCTGCACTGTGCCTGTTTACTTGTTCCACTAGGTCTTGTAACTCTTGCTCGCTTTCTGTTAGTAACACAGTATCGTCAGCATACCTAAGATTTTTTATGATTCTCCATTGATGTTAAGTCCATGTAGTTCAATTTGTTTAAAAATGCTTTCTGTGTATAAGTTGAAGAGGCTTAGGGACAGCACACTTTCTCTGCCGTACACCTCTTTTCATCTCTATAGGCGACGAATAGTTATGTCCGCATCAATATCTATTATACCGTAAAGCGTATACGTAGTCCACACATATATGGTGTCAGATACACAGAGTTCACATAGTCCACACGTGTGTCATGGTGACACAAAGACACATTTACATAGTCCACGCGTGTATAGTGATGGTGATACACATATTTCCCATAGTTCACAAGTGTATAGTGATGGTGATACACAAAGTTCACATAGTCCACACGTGTATTGTGGTAGCGATAGATATATTTCCCATAGTTCACATGTGTATAATGATGGTGATACACAAAATTCATACAGTCCACAAGTGTATAGTGATGGTGACACATACAGTTCCCATAGTCCACATGTGTATAGTGATGGTGATATACAGAGTTCACATAGTTCACACGTGTATCATGGTGAAACACACGTTTACCGAGCCCACAAGTGTATAGTGATGACGCACGCAAGCGAGTGGTGATGAAACAGACTTGTACCCAGTCCACATACATGCAGAAAGGTTCACCTGGTTCAACGTGCTGAGTGGTGAAGTCAGGCGTGGCGAATGTATCTGCCTATCTAGTCAGGCGTGTCTAGTGATGAAGCAGAGATGTTGACCTTGTCCAAGCGTGTATAATTGTGATGTCAAGAGAGGTTTCATAGTCACAAGCGTATAGTGATGAAGCCGAGAGATCTTTACCTAGTCCACATGTGATAGTGATGACATAGAGATAAATGTACCTAGTCCAAAAGTGTATAATCGTGATGCCAAGAGAGGTTTCATAGTGACAAGTGTATACTGATGAATCCGAGAGATCTGTACCTAGTCCACATATGCATAGTGATGAAACAAAGATGTTTACCTAGTCCACTCGTGTGTAGTGGCGAAACAGAGAGATTTTTACCGAGTCCACATGTGTGTAGTGGTGAGACAGAGGCATGTTTATCTAGTCCACGCGTGTGTAGTAGTGAGACAGAGGCATGTTTATCTAGTCCACGCGTGTGTAGTTGTGAAACAGAGATGTTTACCTAGTCCACACGTATACTAGTGAAGCAGGGAAATTTTTACCTGGTCCACACGCGTGTAGTGGTGAGACAGAGGCATGTTTACCTAGTTCACGCGTGTGTAGTTGTGAAACAGAGATGTTTACCTAGTCCACACGTATACTAGTGAAGCAGGGAAATTTTTACCTGGTCCACACGCGTGTAGTACTAGTAGTGAGACAGAGGCATGTTTATCTAGTCCACACGCGTGTAGTAGTGAGACAGAGGCATGTTTATCTAGTCCACGTGTGTGTAGTTGTGAAACAGAGATGTTTACCTAGTCCACACGTATACTAGTGAAGCAGGGAAATTGTTACCTAGTCCACACGCGAGTAGTGGTGAGACAGAGGCATGTTTACCTAGTCCACACGTGTGTAGTGGTGAGACAGAGATGTTTACCTAGTCCACACGTGTGTAGTTGTAAGACAGAGATGTTTACCTAGTCCACACGTGTGTAGTGGTGAAACAGAGGCATGTTTACCTAATCCACACGTGTGTACTGGTGAAACAGAGGCATGTTTACCTAATCCATTCTTGCATTGCTGTGAAGTGAGCAGATGAAGCTTATGCATGAGTTTATTCTGTCCGTTATGCCACATCCTAGAGAGAATAACGGTGATCTTTCCACACATAAATTTTGACGTTGGACATTTGTTTGTAATCCAGCTTCCCGCATTGGCAGTCTTATTTCAGAAAGCCAATAAGTGAGTTGTATTCGTTCAGTCGAGTCAAGAACCATCACAGCACTCAGGACATTCCCATACCTGCTCCGTCCTCATCTTCAACAACACGAGAAGAGTCCCTATACCAATGGTACCAGCCTCTATGTGACCATCATGCCGTTTACCCCCGACGCACCGCGTGAAGACTAGGTCATCTGGCCAGTCCCGCCTCACCACACTCAGGGAACGATGGGACATCCGCTCTTCCACACACCATACACACAATCCCGACTGTGACCAACACCCCAACAAGCGGGACAGAACAAGTCATCGCGTCCGCCCGCTTTTCAACACATCAGCACGACCCAGGACCCCAGTACACACAGTGGGTACATGAAAATTTGAGAGGTGTTGAGTTGAGCTAAGAACCGACATCACTGCACTCATGTCATTCCCACATGTGCTCCATCCCCTCGTTTAACAGCCAGCGAAGAGTCATACTTTTAATCGTTGCCACTGCCATCTGATTGAAAGTTCTCCTGGTCTTCACTCTCAGTTTTGAAATCCGTCCAGAACCCCTGTCGACCCCCCACCATAACATTCTCTCCACATACGGGTTCTCAGTCTGTTCCACCACTTTCTCCACCTGGTCTCACAGGCGCCCCATTACTTCTCCCTTGTCCATAGGTAAGTTACAACAGAGAGGTGCATTCCTGCCAGCCTATCAGCTTATTCATTTCCCCGCACTCCTGCATGACAAGGGTCGAAAATCCATACAGATCTCACAATATGTGACCTCTGAAGCGAGGTAAGTCATTCTACAAAAAAAACATTCCTTTTTCCACCTCACTAAGCATACTCATTCAGGCCATAATAATACAATGTGTGTTGCAGCGGTCTCCTCCAACCATTGGAAGGCTGATGATACTGCTCCCACCTCCATTCTCATGCTCGAGTTTGTAGTCTCATATGCCATAATCTCCTTTTCAAGCATCATCCATTAGCCTTAGCAATGAAATCCAACCACTACGTCTGTTTCTCACCACAGACCCATGGGTGTAGTTCACTATGTCACCTCGGTGTGTGTTTCCCTGGATAATGTGTTACACCTCAAACTCTGTGCGGTCCGCTCCCCATTCTCTGCATTCACGACCCAGTTTTGCTGTTACATTGTGCCAGTACGACATGTCTTCTGGTACTTTTACCCACTCTTTATCAAGATTGATGTTCTCTATTTCACACACCTGGCTGATAGATATTTCTACATGTGCCACCCAGGGCTTGCATCAGGGCATGAGAATGTGTAATTTCCTAACCACATATCCCATGGTTACATTCACCTGCATCGATTGTACTATGCGGTTACTCAAACTGTGTACTTGGCAAATAACGTTCCAATATGTCCTTAATTTTCAAGATCGAAGGATAACTTATTCGTTCATATCTGTGAACAACTCAAAACACGGTGTTATACTCGTCCTCAGAACATGCTATACAGGTCTCCCTGGTCTAGATATTAAACTACTTTCTCAATAATCCCGTTTATCCACGTAGGGTAACGCAGCGCGAGAACTGGAAGCGGTTCTCTTCGCGTTGGTAACTTATGGGATAAGTGAGCTGGCCGCTCAGAAAGCCATGGCAAACTACTGAGCGTAATCTTGCCAAGAAATCAACGACAGCAGTAAAATGCTGGTGTTGACAGCGATGTCCTGTAACGGATATGCGAAAAAAAGAACATGCTATGCTGCACATTTCTGTCAGCCAGTAATTGTTCAGTATTTCAAAATATAGTCAAGCTGCTTCTCCAGTTTCCTTTGAGTATATACCTACTTTAACTGATTCAGTGTCAAAACAAAAAGTAGTTTTGAAGCAAACTGGTACACAATCAAGTGGACAAGTATTATAATGTATATTTCCGTTTACTGTGCATTGAAATTGTGGAAGATACCACGAAACAAAACAATAACACGATGTCCCTAGTACGTCGATATATCGTCCTTCTATCCAAATAAGAGGTCATATTTGGCGATCCATCTGCACTAGATCAGTGAATCAGTGGTGATGACACTCCCGTCTAGCTCCCAATATAAGAAAGTATAAGCTATACTTTAGTATAAATCATCGAGGGGTGCATGTGTATGAATCCGTGGTTCGTGCCATCAATTCATATGATGACATCAACATTTTCGATTATGACTGACATACCATAGTTATGTGTTTGTCCCATTGTGTGCGTGTAGGAAAACCTAGGCCCATTCGGCCACAATGAATTAACTTAACTAGCATTTATTTGTGTCTGAATAGCCTAGAAATTGTCATTGCACATTTTCGTTTCTGATTTTTAAACAAGGTACGCAGAACATGCTGTTATAATGGATATAAAAATAGCCTATTATTAGTGCTCGTAAGTGCAAACTGACAATTTTAGTATCGTGAACTACCTGTAGAAACTAGATGTGCTGTCCACAGATAAAAACCTCACACGGTGTTTGTGTAGAATTCAACAGTATGTGTTGTACAGGCCAACAATCACAAATCTGAACACTACTGTGTAGTTTGCTTGTGGATTAGCTTTCCCTATTACCAGTTCTTCTCGCCATCAGACGAACCAGCTCCGACTTTTGAGGTACATATAATTAACGTCACCAAGTCAAGGAAGAGAAGTCAACATTTTATTCCAACTAACCCTTGTAGGGGTTGAACTTACCTCAATATGAGGCCACTGGAAGTGTAAGAGCGAGTGCTCTTATCTATTCGGGCAGGCTGACATCAGTCGGTTTCTTTGATGTTACCATTTTTTGTCACTTTCCGCAACAGTTGTATCAAACATCATCATCTGCAGTTTCTCCTCACTTGTTGCTTTGATATTACCAGTTTTGTCACTTACGGCAACATTTATATCCATCATCATCTGCAGTTTCTCCTCACTTGTTGCTTTGATATTACCAGTTTTGTCACTTCCGGCAACATTTATATCCATCATCATCTGCAGTTTCCCCTCTCTTGTTGCTTTGATGTTAACATTTTTGTCACTTCCGGCAACATTTATATCCATCATCATCTGCAGTTTCTCCTCACTTGTTGCTTTGATGTTAACATTTTTGTCACTTCCGGCAACATTTATATCCATCATCATCTGCAGTTTCTCCTCACTTTTTGCTTTGATATTACCAGTTTTGTCACTTCCGGCAACATTTATATCCATCCATCATCTGCAGTTTCTCCTCACTTGTTGCTTTGATGTTACCAATTTTGTCAATTTCCGCAACATTTATATCAAACATCATCATTTGCAGTTTCTCCTCACTTGTTGCTTTGATGTTACAATTTTTGTCACTTCCCGCAACAGTTGTATCCATCATTATCTGCAGTTTCTCCTCAATTGTTGCTTTGATGGTACAATTTGTGTCACTTTCCGCAACAGTTGTATCACACCTTCTGAATTATGTAATTCTGTATTTATTGCAATCCCAAAGAAATCAGGAACCTTGGAATGTGATCAACATAGAACAATTAGTATGATGAGTCACATCACAAAGATTTTGTTACGAATTATCATGCAAAGAGTGAGGAAGTAAATACAACCTGAAATAGGGGAAGAAAAATGTGGGTTTGTAGAAGGAAAGGGTACAGTAAATGCTGTGTATATGCTGCGAACAGTTATTGAACGTGCTATAGAAGTAAACAAGGATATACATCTTTGCTTTATTGACTACACAAAGGCTTTTGATAGAGTTAGACATGTCAACATGGTGGATATGCTTGCAGATCTACAAATTGATGGGAAAGACATTAGACTTATAAAAAACATATTGGAAACAACAAGCTGCCATAAGGATTGATAATGAAGTGGGACAATATCAACCTATTAAGAGAGGTGTTAGGCAGGGATGTGTAATGTCTCTAGATCTTTTTTTCCCTATACAGTGAAAATATTTTCAGAAATGTAGAAGACATAAATGGAATCAGCATTGGAGGACGAAACATAAATAACATTATATATGCAGATGATACAGTATTGATTGCAGACAATGTACATGATCTGCAACAATTAGTAGACGCGGTTGTTGTCCACAGTGAGCAGCTGGGGTTGGAATTAAATTGTAAGAAGACACAGGTTATGGTCTTCACTAGGAAGAACGAAGTACCACAATGTAATACACAAGTAAATGGGAACATTCTTCAACAAGTAAATCGGTACAATTACCTCGGAACAGTCATAACATCTGATGGGAGGTGCCTTGAGGAGATTAGAACAAGAATCGCCATGGCGAAGGTGGCATTTAGCAAGATGAAAATCATTCTAACCAATAAAAAGATGTCAATTGAAACGAGAAAAAGAGTGTAATACCACGACAGATGCTGATGTTGACAGCGATGTCCTGTAAAGGATATGCGATTAAAAAAAAGTTTGCCATTGCTTTCTGAACGACCGGCTCCCATACCAACACGTTATAACACAACGCAACACGGTCTGCTGCACAAATCGGTTGCGGCTGCGTTTCGAACGCTGGTAAGCGGCTCACGAATCGCGTTCGCAAGACTTGGCCACGGAGGGTTTACAATGTGAATAAATAGGCTTTGTTTGAATGACGAAGATACACACAATAGATTAGCCTATCTATTGCCTGGCATATTTCGCTGCATCTCGTCAGGAACATACTGCATAAATCACACAACATAAACTACACAATAATTTCAGTTGCCTACTACGGTAATTTTAAACCTCCCACCAACCCTTTTTTATTTGCACAATACTGGGTTTTTGTAAATAAATGACGATTGCCCCTCTGAGCTTTAGCATGCAAGCACTTGTGTGTTAAATAATATGAAATGCATTATCCTTTTAGATCACGTGATCGGTTTTAAAATGTGCCGTCCAATCGATGGCTTAGAAGGTTTGTGGTGTGTAGGTATACATTTGCTGACAATCGGCATGTTATGAGTGGTGTGGTAAACACTATGCCACTGGCCGTCTCGTCTTCAAGAATATATTACTGTACCAGTGTTAGGATGGATAGATCTGTGAGCCTATGTCAGATTGTAACAAAATGACTCCATACCAGGGGAATTGAACAAATGACCACATAACATGCAGACTGGACAGGATACTATGTGCTAATACTTAGTCCTGGGTAGTCAGGAAGGAGAGAGAGAGAGAGAGAGAGAGAGAGAGAGAGAGAGAGAGAGAGAGAGAGAGAGAGAGAGAGAGAGAGAGAGAGAGAGAGAGTATGACACTTAAATACCAACAGGATAGACAGGAAAGCCTAGTCCTGTGACACTACAAGGGACAGTGTATGACAATGAAATAGACAACAGTGTAGCCAGAAATGCCTCGTCGTGGGACACTACACGGGACGTGCGTGATAGTGAAATAGCCAATAGGGTAATTGTAACAGGATGGGTGCGGGATTTCCATTCCCTGTAGCTAAAATCCATATTAACTGTGATAGAAATTCTGTCTACCACTATTCTGGCTCAAGACCACGGAGGAAAGACTATAGACTAAGATGACTGTCAACAACAGACACTTAACAATGCCAACAATCAAACGCTGTAAGTGAAACTAGCAGTCAGCCAAGTACGAACACATCCGGTGTTCCACGAGAATAAATTGTACATCGATTCATTAATCCTCTGAAAGATGAATCGATCTTTCTCACCGCATCCACATATCAGTTAGATGCGTATACAAATCTATGCAGAAGTGCAGACGTGTCGCGGTGACTGTTTACACGCAAAAGTTTCTAAAACATTCACGAGAAGCCATTAGAAAACTCGGACATGTATATACAGTGATACATCATATGCTTAGAAACTAGTAAGTAGTAGTTTACTTTAACATATGTTTATTTTTTTTTATTCGCATACCCTTTACAGGACATCGCTGTCAACAGCAGCATCTTTCAGCTGTCTGTTGATTTCTTGGCAAGATTACGCTCAGTAGTTTGCCATTGCTTTCTGAGCGGCCGGCTCAGTGTCCCGCAAGTCACCAGTGGGGGTCGAACCGCTCCCAGCTCGCTCCCGCTACGAGACTCTGCGTGACAAACGGGATTATGGAGAAAGTGTTGTAACCCCTCAGCCAGAGAGACCGGCTTTAACATATGTACTGGAGGGTTAAATTTACTCTGGGTAATTTCTGGAGCTACTGTAGGTTGATGATTATTGCTTCGATTTATGGAATCCCCACTTGCAGCTACTGTAGGTTGATGATTATTGCTTCGATTTAGGAATGAGTTTTAAATCCCCACTTGGAGGTTAGCATGGCCGAATGCACAGGAGCGCTCGTTTTTAAACAACCGGTGTGCTTATGCCGAGGTAACGGGTCCAACCAATACATCGTTCAGTTGACCTATAACGTTGAAAAAAATCACATTTTCTATTAGTTGTCTAGCAAAATATGATTGTGCGAAGTAGCTATTTGTTCAGAACTATTACACGTGACCATTACACGTGACTGTGGATATTGTTGGAAAGGTAAACTTTTCACACCCATAAGGCGTATTGAGTATTATGTCTGTAAACTAATCGGAACTGGATGCGCGAAGTGGTCAGTATCACATCGACGGTTGTCTAGTGACCAGCATGATGGCCTGTAGGCCTGCTGGCCATATGTTCAAATCCACATCCAGCCGGGATATTTTAAAATTGAACTATAACGCTTGTGGCTTGTGGTTTAATGTGATTTCTAAGGGAAAACGCAAAAAATACAATGGACAGACAGAAAAACCAATGAACAAGTCCTTCAAGAAACAAATGAAGATCGTAAACTGAGTAGAGACATTAGACGTAGACAGTCACAATTGTTTGGGCATGTTATGAGAACAAATGATTGGAGAACGTGGTGACAATTGGCAAGATCGAAGGGAAGAGAAACGAACGAACGAACGAACGAACTTTATTTTAAAAGGGTAACAAATTGGGCACGCATGCCCGTCTTACATTCGGCCCCTTCGATTACTCATCTTTCCATTCATCAAATGTGCATGGTACATTCACATGGGGAAAACAGAAACATTGTCAAATGAAAGTTGTAAACATAAACAGTGCATATTGAAATGTTGTGAGACCTATCCATCATCCATCCTCACACCCCGCAGCCACCCACACATCCCTCAGCCCTCCCACACATCCCCCACCTACCACACCCCCACCCACCCACACATACCTCCACGCACTCATAAAGACTCAGGCAAACATAATGCCGCCACCCACCCACCGATCCCTCACCCACATAACATTTCCCCCACCCACACATACATCCCCTACCCATCCCATAAACCGACACGCACACGCCCACCCACATATTCTCCACCACCCACCCACCATACCCGCAACCACCAGCCACAAAACCACATCACAAAACCACACACACACTATACCCGCCTCAACCCACACATCCCGCACCTATCCATACATACATCCTGCACCCTTACAATTTTCCCCACCCACCCACACACACATAAGCCAACCTACACCCACTTACTCCATCCAATATCCGCCACCTCTCAACTACACATCCTCCACATATACACACTATCCCCACCCACAAACACATCTCCCCACCTGCCCCACATATATTCCCCACCCATAAACACCCAAAAACACACACCTCCCACCCACACACCCCACCACACACATATACCCCACCCACACACATGCGCCGCTCACACACATCTTCCCACAAACACACACACACTTATTGAATTATTTTGTGCTTATGACCATGTTTTCTTCTGATTTGTAAGTATTATTATTATAGTTTTGTATCATTTATTTCTACAATTACTTATTTATTTACTACTATTTGTCAAATATGATACACAAAAATGAGCCGAGAACAATATTGATTTTTCCAATCTAAAAATAGCGCTGCGCCGGTGACGTATCGCGACTGACAAACAACTGCGTTACGCCATTTGCAATCAGCGACTGATTGTTGACAAATCGCAAAGCGGCTGCTCGCCTGAATCGTTGACTTATATCGAACATTATTTGTTTATAGAACTTAATTATTGAATATATTTATTTATTTCAACATTATTATTACCTTTATATTTATTTCAAAGCATTTATTTAAATATTTATATACTTTTTCTATTTCTTACCGTCGCGATGGCACTACTTTTGCTATGCAAATGAGACGCAGTCTGCACAACACTTCCATAAATTAAACAGTTAGAGTTAGGGAAGGCAGAAGACGTTAGAACGAAGACAGGACAGTGACATTTATTATTAATTAAACCACATTGTATTGTCCTGGGGCATGTAATTGTACAAAATTGTCTAGAGTTATATATCGTTTACAAGTGGTTAATTGGTGATGCTCTTGATAACCAGGGAGAACAACAGCTGGTCATAAACATAACTCAAGCTGTATGTGGTATTGCCAGACGATTGGACTTGAGGTGCCAAACGATTGTACATGATTGATCTGGAATGTTAAGATGAGTATACCCAAATGATTTTGCATGCATATGATTAATAATGCATCTCTTTTCAGCGTGTGATGTATTAGCATAGTGTTTGTGATCTGTTTTTCAGGTTGTAATCTAAGAATATTTTTTGTACTCAGGGATTTAAATACCTAACATATCTAATATAAATAAGTGAGTAAATATTTGAGTGCCTATCAACTCTATCTAATTACCCAACAACATGGCAACTTTAGCTGATTTCATAAAAGCGGGCAAGGAATTAGAATACACAGGAAAGGACTTAGAGCAATATGCTTATCAAAAATTTAGGGAAGCAAAAGATGCTGACAGAGATGAACGTGCACGAGAAAGACAACATCAAAAGGAGATTGTAGAACTAGCTGAGATAACAAAACAAAAAGAATTAGAAATAAAACACAAAGAGGCACAAGTCTCTGAAGAAACTAAACAGAAACAATTAGAGCATGATAAGGAGATTAAACAAAAAGAAATAGAATTAAAGCAAAAACAATTAGAACAGGATAAGGAAATTAAACAAAAACAATTAGATCATGATAAGGAAATTAAACAGAAGGAATTAGAGATTAAACAAAGAGAGATAGATGAAATGACAAGAGTAAAAGAAAAACAAATACAAGTTGAATCAGAGACACAGTTAAAGATGAAAGGTATGGATGTAGATTCACACTTAGAGATCTCCGCTACAAAACTAAAAAGTCAGCAAGAAGAAAATAAATTTAATAAATACAAAAACATTATTAAGCCATTTTGTAAAGAAGATTCCATATCAGCCTGGACAGAAAATGTCGAGTATCAACTGAAATACCACGAAGTACCAATCGATATGTGGGCCATGATCTACATGAAGAACCTCAGTGGGGAGCCCCTTAAAGTGATAGAATCAATACCAACTGATCTTAGATCTAACTATCAGTACATCCACGATAGGATAATGCAACATTTCTTACTTGATGCCCCTGGGTATCAAGTACAGTTTTCCATTTTAAAACCAAAGCCAAGCGAGACCTTTATCGATTATGTCTCAAATGTCCAAAGCGTACTAAATAGATGGCTTAGTGCATCAAAAATATGAAAGGATTTTGAAAAACTTAAAAATTTAATAGCCATGGATAAAAGTCATATCCACAATACCATCTCCTTTCGCTAAATTCCTGCAGCAGTCAGACATCGAGACCATAGAACAATTTGAAAAGAAAGGCTCTGCATATTTTCATCAAATAGAGATATTTTTAAGACATCAAATAGCGACTCTGAAATAGTCTCCTTATTAAGGACCAACCTAAAAGCTATCAGAGCAATAAAAAACCATTTCATAGAGTCGACAAGAAAGATAAGAAAGTGTCGAAATGTGTCTATTGCCAACTCTTTCATGATACTTATTCTATGTGTGATAAATCACCAAAACTATCCGACACATCTTGAGATGGTCATTAAGAAACAACAAGACAAAACAAACTGCATACAGGCGTGCAGTCAAATGCTTCTTCTGTTCAAGCTACGGGCACTATTCCAATAAGTGCCTAGGCCGCCAAAGAATGAAGGTCAACAATGCAATTTTGATTGATACATCCTCTGATAGTGGTAGTGAGACTGAGTGTGAAGTCGAGAATGAATTACCTTTTAATCAATCTGAAGATGTTTGTTGTGTAAACGATATTTTAAGCTTTGACAATTGTGAGCGATGTCACAAATTTCATGCAGACGGCAAACTTACATGTGGACATATTGTAACATCCTCCTTGGAGAATGCAAATGCAGCTGTAGCCTCCAGAGGCAATCTATTGTTTCACTCTGCAATGGTCAATGAGAAGCCATGCCGATGTTTGCTTGACAGTGGGGAGCTCTATTATTGGTGTTAAAAAGGAACTTGTGAATCAAAAGGATTATACTGGTGACTCTGTAAAATGCCGTACTTTTTCTGGTAATATAGAAACCTATCCTCTGGCAAGAGCCCGTATAAACACCCCGTTCCTTTCTGGTACCTTTACATGTGCAATACTAGACAACCCTTGTACTGATTTAATTCTTGGGTGTCTACCCCAGCTAAGGCACTGCACAGATGAAGAAAATATCCGCCTGGGAGGAGGAAAATGGACTAACTCCAGTGAACAGTGCAGATATCCTCAAACATCACAGCCCCAACAAAGGTGCTAGAACTATTAATCTTGAACCAGATCAAGACATACTGCTTTTACTTCCAGACAAACGGAATCTATTATTGACCTCATGGCAAGGGCCATTCAAAGTGGTACGAAAAACTTCGGATGTCGATTATGAAATATCGATAAACGGACACTTAAAGATATTTCATATCAACATGTTGAAACCCTACTTTTCACGACAAGAGACAGAATTAGAGACAGACGAACACAATGCACCCACACCTATGGATGAGACGACAGACGTACATAACGCAGCTACACTAGTTAGCGAGACTGGCAAAGCCGACGAGATGCATACACTTAGTGAGCTTACAGAAAACGCACTTAGCACCACAACCGTACTAAATCAGGTAGACGACGACGGAATGGAACTACCTGTTCCAATCGTAGACAAGACTGCGACATTAGATTGCATACGATTAGAAACGAGACTAACAGAAGAACAACGACGACAGATAATAGAATTAGTGACTGAATATAAGGACATATTTTCCGACATTCCAGGTAGGACGGACAGGATCGAGCACTCCATCCTCCTTTCGGACTCGAAGCCTATCAAATGCAGGCCATACTCTATCCCACTTAGCTATAGAGAAAGTCTAAATAAGGAAATTCTTAATTTAGAAGCTAGTGGAATCATTCAAAAATCTACATCTGAGTACTCCTTTCCAATCGTCCTGGTCAAGAAAAAAGACTCCACCATTCGTCTTTGTGTGGACTATAGAAAAACTCAACAATGTCACTAAGATCGACGCAGAACCAATTCCTTCCTGCGAAGATCTTATTCTGGATATGTCCACCTCCAAAATCTTCTCTAAATTAGACCTTACTAAGGGATATTGGCAGGTCCCTATGCAGACTCAATCTATCCATCTTACTGCATTCTCAACACCTCTAGGTCTTTACGAGTGGCGCTTTCTTCCTTTCGGACTTCGTAATGCTCCTGCCACTTTCGTACGCTTAACTAGAGATTTACTACATGGAGTGACGAATACGGTGACATATATAGATGATATTTGTGTCCATACAGATGACTGGACAACACACTTACTGAAACTCAGACATGTCTTCGATAGGTTGCGACTCTTCGGTCTCACTGTCAAACCGAGCAAAGTCGAATTGGGCCTACAAGAAATTGATTTTTTGGGTCATGTCATTTCACAAGGACAACTGAGAACTGACAATAGAATTATTACTAAAATTATGAACCTGACCATGCCTACAACAAAGAAGCAGGTCAGGAGCCTTTTGGGTTTAGTAAATTATTATAGCAAGTTCATACCGAACTTAGCTGAAATTACAAGTGTATTTTCAAATGTTTTAAAAGCATCAGTAAAATTAGATGTCAAAGATGCATTATTAATTTCTGCATTGTCAAAATTGAAATCCTATTTAGTAATGTACCAATCCTCCGTTTGCCTAATCCTAGGCTCGTTTATTATCTTAGGACAGATGCCAGCAGGATTCCATCGCTGCAGTACTAGGCCAGTTTATGATGGCATCTTCCATCCGATTTGCTACGTGAGCCGCAAGATCACACCGGCTGAGTCCAGATATTCCATATCAGAGTGGAAGCCCTAAGCGTCATCTATTCGGTGAGGAAGTTGCATCGATTTCTGGCGGGTAATCACTTCGTAGTCGAGACTGACAACTCCCCAATCACGGTCATACAAAGTGGGGTACATCGCAATGACCGCATCTACAGGTGGTCATTAATATTACAGAATTATACTTTTAGTATAGAGCATATTAAGGGTAGGGACAACATTCTTGCTGATACCCTTAGTCGACCATCTGAGGTAGAAATACTTGATATTCCACATGAATAGGTAGTGTAAGAAATGTTAATTTTAGTACACTTAATATCCTGTGTAGAGTATACTATTGAATACATAGACATCAGGATCAGGACTGTGTGCTAAGAACAGTGAACTACCATGTGTCCGTAGACAACAGAATAAGAACTGTGCGCCAAGAACAAGGGAATCACCATGTGTACATAGACAGCTCGTTACTTACTATGCTCCATTTGTGTTCCGGTGAATCACCTGTGTTAAGCATATAAGAACAGTGTCAGAACATTGTAAAATAACAGACACGAAGAAACTTGTCTACGACACCAGCGGACTCGACGAGTGGAAGAATACCCATAAGACACAAGTATGACTGTGTAGTGTAGTTAGTATACCCAGGATAATTGTGTATATATAAACTATGCCAACGAAAGCAATTTCTATACGTTATGGCAACCACTAACCTGAGGTAAATAGACATCATGTATATATTTATTGTGATATGTAATATAAAGGTTTTAAGATAGTGGTAAATTATAGTTAGGGTAGTTACTTTAATATAGAGTTAAATTAGATTTAGCGAATATAATAGATTTTTTGTAATAGTTTAGATAAATCATTAAGTTACCCACTTACTTAGCATGAAAGTAGATTAGGATAGTACTTTAAACTTAATAACAGCGAATTAAAGATTAGTATAAAAAGCTTAAGATAGGAACAACACCATGTAGTCATTTAATTTCATTTTATTTCATTCCATTTTTATGAACACTTTAACAACCTCATCATTTAGGACTAAAATTAGGTTATACTTTATAGGATAAAAGGATTATACACATGAACATACATCATTTATACCATGTAGATTAAAAATATACATTATATTTTTCATTAAACATTAAAAACATTATTTAGAATTTTTGTTACATTTCACATTACCCATTTCATAAAGATACATAACTCATCTCACATCATTGTCATTTTGTAGATAGTTAGATTACTTCCCTTAAAGTAGATTAATTTTGTACAACAAAATAGAAAATAGATAGTTACAGAATTAGTATTAGTATTTCAATAGAATATAGTGTTTAATAATATCAGGGTACAGACTATCAACCCTATTTCATCCATGTAAATATTCTGTAAATACATGACTCGTGCAGTAAGTTACGCACAGTCATTACGCTCAACTCTTTTCCAAACTGAGCCAAACTTGTACACTGTCACTCAAGGTTTTTAAATAATTGTGAGAATAAAAGATGTGTGACAGAAGTGTGAAAGTGAGAGAAAATGGTAAATATACAATGGAGCAGTGAAGGCAGCCAGCGGATTTTTTCTTGCCGCTCAGCGCGACTTTTGTTATTTGTCTGCGTCAAGCGTTTGCTTTCAATGTTGAAATGTGCTGTCTCAAATGTATTGTGTGTAGTTTAGAATAACCTTAGAGAAAGTATTTTAAGTCTCATAAGACGGAAACGTAGTCACGAATTAGTGTTATACACTTGTTTGTGGCCACATTTAACCGAATTATGGCACTTGAAAACTAACTTACATACATATGGATAGACAGACACACAGGTTAGAAGTCAAATTATTAGTAGTTAGATTCAAACACGCAAACAACCAGGAAAACACGCATGTAAAGCACATGCATTTTTTATAACAAAGGGAGATAACTCCGGGTCAGGGGACACTATAGACAACGAAAACACTAACTTAACAGTGGAAGACAACTTTACACGCGGAAGCGAGATAGGTAAAGCCTGTCGCACACAGCTTGTGCAAGGGTTGTATAATATTATATGGGGGACATGAAGCAATTCATGTGTTGACCCTAAAAAAGTCAACTTTGTATGGGTAGTGAGTTAATTTACTATTTGAGGGCAGGTCTTATAAGACAATGGTCCGGTTCAGACAAACCTCTAATTAATATAATATTGCGATTGAGAAGAGGGCTCACGCCAACCAGACAAGTTTGTGGCGATCACCAGTAGCCAAGTAAAGTGATACTACACTGTGACAATAGTCAGTAGAAGTCTATTGAGGTACCCAGAACCAAGTTATCAGTAGTCTTTGACAAAAATTAGCTATACTAATTTTTAGAAACCTCTTGCGTTACAACCATGAGTCAAAGTTTGTACACGCAACACAGGAGGGGAGGTGTGTGTGTCAAAGACTCAGTTATATAGGAATGAAGACCACCCTGAAAGAGTGGTCTACATCAAGTAGAATCGAGGTAACCCAGTGCCCCTACATGAGGGCAGGGGTAGGTGTAGGGAAGAAATAAGAAGGGGAACTCATTAAATATGTTCTCTCATGGGACACGGAGGTGTCACCCAGAGAGTAAGCACTCTGGTCACGGCATATCACGCCAACGTGATAGACACGGAGAACTAAACTGAAACTCAAGAGAGGCCACTACTCTAGCGTGCTGAATGATGCCGCACGCAAAAGCCGTAGTGCGCCCCAAGTCCTTTCCGCATACTGTGTAAACAGCACGGAGGAATGATCAGACGGGACACAGACTTCGTAGTGAACGCATCGCTTAGCGTCGATGCTTATTTCGTTAGCGAGTAGATAGATTAGAAGTAGGGTTAGGAAACGACATAGTGATAGGCAATTCTGGTGCATTTATTAGCGACTGTTTGTTGTACATTGATGTGATGCAAAGAGCCAGTGGCAATAAAAATGTGTAATCAATTCCTCTCGTACGACTAACAAGTCTTTTTGTGTGGTGCGAGAGAAGTTAGCCCGGAATGCCTGTGACATCGGTTGATGACATATCATGTTCACAGACACCTCCCCCCCACACTCATCCCCCACACCCATTACACACCCATCCCCCCAACCCACACAATCTCCTACACACCCATTCACCCACCCAAATACACATTCCCATCCACACACCCCAACCCACAAACCACCACATACTTCCAATAATCCTCCCAAAATATCCCCGCTCCCCCCCCCCACCCCATCCCACAGCCATACACACACACCACACATTCCTCACATCACACATACATCCCCCAAAGAGGAAGACCAAGAATTAAATACCTGGATGGCTTGGCCACATGTCATGGTCGAGACAGAACCACGGAGCTGATCGACGACTCTGGTGATCGAGTGAGATGGCAAAACATGACAGTCCACGCTTATCGGCATGGCACATGATGTATGGATGTAAAACCAGTCATTAATAAAAGCTCAAGAAGTAGGAGCGGTATTTACTTAGATGTTTACTGATAATCGCTTCAATGTCCCTATAGGTAACTGCACTCTTAAAACGATGTGAACTTGCAATTATTTACCCTTTGAAAGCGGCAAAGATCAGGCAGTATCCTACCAACACTGCAATGTGTCGGTGGAATTACAAACCTGTCACGCTATAGGCATTATTTAATCACCCTTGTGTCTAGTGGCAATATCAGTTTGCCAGCTTGTGTGTACCTTTACCAAAAGCTAATGTTTAGAGGGAATATTAGTTCTCCAGCTTGTGCCAGCTAATATCTGTAGGCAATATCAATTCGCCAGCATTTATGTACCATTAGAAAAAGTTAATGTTTAGAAAATTATCTATTTTTCAGCTTGTGTGTAACATTAGAAAAAATGTAATGTTTAGAGGTAATATCAATTTGACAGCTTGTTCGTACCGTTACAAACAGCTAATGTTTAGAGAGATTATCATTTTTGCCTCCTTGTGTGTCATTAAAAACGGTCATTTACTGCTTATATAGTGCCTTGCTGTGTATGGCAGGGGCGTCATGAACCTGAGGAATTAAGACCCGCTTGGTTAGTGCAGTCGCCGCGAATTGTGCAGGTTAGGGTGTTCTTTTTTACCCCGACAGAAAAAAAATCCATACCTTACCGACAATTCGAACCCGCGTCTCCCAAAAGAGAATCCAGCATTCTCGCCATTTGACCATCCGCTCCTCCAGATGTGTACAAGAACACAGAGCTGATCCACGACTGTTTACCATTTCAAAAAGCTTATGTTTAGGGGAAATATCAGTTTGCCAGCTTATGTATACCATTTCAGAAA
The DNA here is from genome assembly GCA_014155875.1 of Cepaea nemoralis. Classification (NCBI taxonomy): domain Eukaryota; kingdom Metazoa; phylum Mollusca; class Gastropoda; order Stylommatophora; family Helicidae; genus Cepaea; species Cepaea nemoralis. The sequence goes on from JACEFZ010003868.1 coordinate 364,438, forward strand.
GCTAATGTTCAGATGGAAATATCAATTTTCCAGCTTGTGTGTACTGTTACAACAGGCTAATGTTTAGAGGCACTATCAGATTGCCAGCTTGCGTGTACCATTATAAAAAGTTAATACTTAGAAGGAATTTTAGTTTGCCAACTTGTGTGAATTATTACATAGATTAGAGAGAATATCAGATTGCCAGCTCGTGTGCCATTACAAAAAGTTAATGTTCAGAGGGAATATCAGTTTACCAGTTTGTGTGTACCATTACAAAAAGCTTATGGCTAGAAGGAATATCAATTTGTCAAGCTTGTGGGTACAATTATAACATCTCACGGTTAGATGAAATATCAGTTTTGCCAACTCATGTATACCATTTCAAAATTCTAATGTTCGGTTGCCAGCTTGTGCATACTATTCTAATTCCGTATTATTTAGAAGGAAATAGCCAACTGTGCTGGTGATGTCATGAGTACGGTCGGGAACCGGTTCGACTTAAGGGCCTCGTGCTTGCCAAAATCAGGCAAACATTGGCCAGTGGTTCTTCCTTGCTCTCGGCCTACGATATGTTATGGCGTTATCACAACTCAGACCTATACCAAAAACTACTTCGAGACAATTTACACATTTTTTATAACGTCTTTAATTATCTCACAAAAATGTGCTAATTTACCGACGCCCAATCATAGTAGACTGATCCCATGTGCCAAACTCAGCTCTTTCCCATTGAAATAATGACCATAATAAGCACACAACTCGCTGGACATTCGTTTAGAGTTCGTTGACATGAAGCCCGTAAGCGGGCACTCTCCCGCTGATTGTGCTTCACCTAGACACCGCAAAGTACAAGAGGAAAAAAATGGGATGAGATAACATTGACATACTTAAACCCTGCAAATGACACATGGTAAACATAGATTTAATTCAGGAGGTCAGCACGCCCGAATGGATAAAACCGCTCGTTCTTATACTTCCGGTCAGTTGGACTACATGTTGACTTCTCGTCCTTGACTTGGGGACGTAATTAAATTACAATTACCTCTGAAGTCAGAATTTGTTCGCCACAAGGCGAGGGACACTGTAATAGTAGGAACAGCTAAACCACACGCAAAAATCAGTCCAAACGTATTAACACAGTATGGACTACGCTTGAGTTCAAAGTGAGCAACGCCAATAAAAAAAAAGCAGAGCACAGAAGTACTGCCCTGTTGGAGATGGTACTTGGGTGCCGGGTGGGAATGAAAGTCGCTATACAAACCTCACTCAAATGGAAAACAAGGCCCTTCCTGGGCTCTGGCGAACTGGCCGCTAATGCATCGAATTTAAGAGATCTAAACTCGATTCCACAAGTTTCATAACCGAAAAAGTCACGTATATACTTATTGTGTTTATTCGAGGGTTGTCCCGTGAGTATTTGGATTTTGTCAGGATAATCCAAAGAGGAAAATTGTTCAGTTTATCAATTACTCCACAGTGAAAAGTGCACGCTTTTGTGAAGGTCGTGAATCACTCAAATATAAGCCCTTTGAAGATCGACTCAAAACGACAGCGCGAGATCCCATATAGCCACCAGAACTACGGAAATTATTAACCAATTGCATTTGGAGGTACCGCGACTGCCGCTTTAATTAGAGTCATGACTTGGCTCTGAGTGATTTTCACTTTTTTGGCCCTCCCCAATAGCATCTCGAATGACATAAGTTTGACATTAATGACGAAGTGCGTCAGGCAGTTCTCCAGTCGCTCAAGGATCAGCCAAAACAATGATATGCTGCCGGAATACATAAGCTTGTAGGCAGATGGGGAAAATGTATTGCAGAGGCAGGTGAATACCTCCACAAATAGTACAGGTAATTTCATCTCTCATAGTTATCTAGAGATGTCATTAGTCCGGATACTGACTGGGCCCCCTCTTATTTATGTTTAGGTTCCTTTTACTGGATTCAGTTATTATAAAGTATAAGAAAACCAGAACAGAACCAGGATGAGTGCACTTCTGTGTTTATCACTGACTGTCCTGGTATGGACAGCTGTCATGTTACACGTCTCCTATTCAAACGTCTACACGTCATCGAAGAAAGTAGAAGACATGGTTCTACGGGAGGAGCAGATCTTAAATGATTTACAGACAGCCGTCCAGGAGCTGGGAAATGAAACTGCCGTGTCATGTTTCTCCAAGTAAGTTATTAGCTTACATAAATTAGATCTCATTTACGATTACTTGTTTCTGTATATATGTTTAACTAAATGTTGATGGTGACCTCTGACCCAAGACTGGAGATATTGTCAGATGTCGAACCACGATCGCCTATTGTTATCAACATGGCAAGTGACGATGATCGATGACTGATGATGATGATGATGATGATGATGATGATGATGATGATGATGATGATGATGATGATGATGATGATGATGATGATGATGATGATGATGATGATGATGATGATGAACAGTTTAGTGTTTGGATATACCGTATTTAAATCCATGATAATAATGAATTAAGTACTAACGTATAACATTCAATCAGTTCTTCCTTTCTCTTCTTCGTCTTTTCTTCTTTGTCTCTGTGCTCTTCTTAATCCTTACCTTCCTTTTTACTCTTAGTATTTCTCCTTTTCTACCCTTTTCTCTTCTCTTAATGCTCTCATTCCACTTCTTTCCCTTCTTCATGTTTTTTTTCACTTTCTTCTTCTTCTTCTTCTTCTTCTTCTTCTTCTTCTTCTTCTTCTTCTTCTTCTTCTTCTTCTTCTTCTTCTTCTTCTTCTTCTTCTTCTTCTTCTTCTTCTTCTTCTTCTTCTCTTCTTCTTCTTCTTCTTCTTCTTCTTCTTCTTCTTCTTCTTCTTCTTCTTCTTCTTCTTCTTCTGCTGCTGCTGCACCAACTCTTTGTTTTCGAATCCATCTCCTTCATCTTGAACCCCTAATATATCCTGCCACCATTGTTATTCGATTGTGTATCTGGCTGCTTGAACAAACGTGTATAACCGTTTGTAAAATTTTAGATTACACTATAAATATTAGGCACAACTTATCTATTACTTAAATTTTGTCAAATATTACGTTACACTGTAAATATAAGACACAGATCGTCTGTTTTAATATGCAATACCTAGAATATCAGAAGGTTTAATCAAATGATATTTCTTTGTAAAACGTGTATAACATTGGAACCAACTAATCCTTTCTCTTGTTTAAATGTTTGTTAATATACTGTGTAATGTTTCCAGATCTTGTTTCTATATGCAAGTTTGGGAAAGGCCAAAGACTTGTAATAAACATATGTTGGAAATAACAAGCTGCCATAAAGATTGATAATGAAGTAGGCAATATCAGCCAATTAAAAGAGGTGTGCGAGAAGGATGTGTAATGTCTCCACATCTTGTTTCTCTATACAGTGAACACACTTTTTATTAAAAAGAAAATTAGAAGATATGAGAGGAATCACCATTGGGGGACATAACATCAATAACATTAGATATGCGGATGAATAGGGGAAGACCTAGAAGCAAGTACCTGGATGGCTTGGCCTTGTGGCATAGTCGAGACAGAAACACGGAGCTGATCCACGACTCTGGTGATCGAGTGAGATGGCAGAGCATGATCGCCGACGATTACCGGCATGGCACATGATGGATGGATGGATGCGGATGATACAGTATTGATTGCAGACAATGAGCAGAATCTGCAACATTTAGTATATACGGTTATTGTACACAGTGAACAACTAGGGTTAGAATTAAATTGTAAGAAGATAGAGATTACGGTCGTCTATAAGAAGACAGACATACGTCAATGTAATATAAGGATACATAGGAATATACTTAAACAGGTAAATCGGTACAACTGTCTCCGAACAGTCATAACATCTGGTGGGGGGTGCCTTGAAGAGAATAGAAAAAGAATCGCAAAGGCAAGGGTAGCCTTTTGCAAAATTGAAAACATACTGACCAATAAACAGATGTCAGTTTCAACGAGACGAGGAAAAGAGTGTTGACGTGTTATATAGAACCTGTTTGGGTGTGAAACGTAGACGATGAGCAGACAAGCTGATAAAACATATAATGGCAGTGGAAATGTAATATCTGAGGAAAATGCAAAGAATACCATGGACATGCAGAAAAACCATTGACCAATTCCTACAAGAGTCAAATGAAGCCGCAAACCGAGTATAAAACTTAGACGTAGACAGGTCAATTTATCTGGGCATGTCATGAGAATAGATACATTAGAGAACCTGGTGAGAACTGGGAAGATTGAGGGGGAATTAACAAGGGGGAGGCAGAGAAGTAAATATCTGGATGGCTTGACCACATGGCATGGTCGGAATCAGAACACAGAGCTGATCCACGACCCTGGTGATCGTGTAAGATGGCGAAACATAACCGCGCACGCTTACCGGCATGGCATATGATGAATGAATCTGGACACAGCATTACTGTGAAATATGTTTGTGTGTTTGTTATTTGACCTATGCTGATTTAATATAAAATTCTGAGACCTATGGTGCTAACTCAACATTTAGATACGAACTCTGTCCATATTCCATGGTTGTGGATTCATGTGGATGATAGATCTGGTTAATGAAGACATCTTTCCAGGGGTGTCTAGTTGGTCCATGCATCGAAGTACACTTGTTCCTACAACTAGGCGCTGTCCTCATTTGGAGGTGAAAGTTTCGAATAGCGGTCGTTAACTATAGTTTTCAATTTTTATGTTGTCTCATATGTACTATTATTCTTACTTCCTTCTTCTATGCTCTATGAGCGCCAAAAAATGCATGTGTTTATTTATGAAATATGCAGTGTCGTGTCGTTGCCGTGCCGTGCAAGTGTAGTGGTATGGTTGACCTACGCTTGTGTAACAGACAGACAGACAGACAGCCAGACAGACAGACAGACAGACAGACAGACAGACAGACAGACAGACAGACAGACAGACAGACAGACAGACAGACAGACAGACAGACAGACAGACAGACAGACAGACAGACAGACAGACAGACAGACAGACAGACAGACAGACAGACAGACAGACAGACAGACAGACAGACAGACAGACAGACAGACAGACAGACAGACGACAGACAGACAGACAGACAGACAGACAGACAGACAGACAGACAGACAGACAGACAGACAGACAGACAGACAGACAGACAGACAGACAGACAGACAGACAGACAGACAGACAGACAGACAGACAGACAGACAGACAGACAGACAGACAGACAGACAGACAGACAGACAGACAGACAGACAGACAGACAGGACAGACGACAGACAGACAGACAGACAGACAGACAGACGACAGACAGACAGACAGACAGACAGACAGACAGACAGACAGACAGACAGGACAGACAGACAGACAGACAGACAGACAGGACAGACAGACAGACAGACAGACAGACAGACAGACAGACAGACAGACAGACAGACAGACAGACAGACAGACAGGACAGACAGACAGACAGACGACAGACAGACAGACAGACAGACAGACAGACAGACAGACAGACAGACAGACAGACAGACAGACAGACAGACAGACAGACAGACAGACAGACAGACAGACAGACAGACAGACAGACAGACAGACAGACAGACAGACAGACAGACAGACAGACAGACAGACAGACAGACAGACAGACAGACAGACAGACAGACAGACAGACAGACAGACAGACAGACAGACAGACAGACAGACAGACAGACAGACAGACAGACAGACAGACAGACAGACAGACAGACAGACAGACAGACAGACAGACAGACAGACAGACAGACAGACAGACAGACAGACAGACAGACAGACAGACAGACAGACAGACAGACAGACAGACAGACAGACAGACAAGAACACGTTTACACGACTTGGGATGATTTAGGTGTATGGTGCTTGTTTCATATTTTGATAGACCAACTGGAACTCGTTGGGTAATGTGGAGAATATCGCAAAGGTCGCCTTTCTTTACCAGAAAATGTCCTGGTAGTATCCATTTTCAGCTGGGTCGAAACTTGAAGCCAAAAAAAGTATTGTTTGAAATCTGCCACTATGAGGATTCGAACAGGTTGGCCTCGAGACCCGCAGGCAAATGTGATAGCTCCCGCTATGATGCTGCTCTCCTGAATCTGTTCTTCAAAACTTTAGTCGCATGTTCTTTACTGGACGTGAAGCGCAGCATGAATTGCTGTTTGTGATTAGAGAAAGTAAAGAGAGGTAGAAAGAGGAGAAAGATTAAAGAAAGGGACAGTGAGAAGGATAGGCCGTGTGTAGTGATAGATACACAGATAAATAAATGTTTTGCATATCCTTTACAGGACATCGCTGTCAACATCAGCTCTTTCAGCTGTATGTTGATTTCTTGGCAAGATTACGCTCAGTAGTTTGCCATTGCTTTCTGAGCGGCCGGCTCAGTTATCCCGCAAGTCACCAGCGGGGGTCGAACCGCTCCCAGCTCTCACCCTGCTACGAGACTCTGCGTGATAAACGGGATTACGGAGAAAGTGTTGTAACCCCTCGGCCACAGATACCGGCAGATACATAGATAGACAGACTTAAATAGAGAGAGAGAGAGAGAGAGAGAGAGAGAGAGAGAGAGAGAGAGAGATTGAACACGAAGAGTGGAGAGATACGGATAGAGAACGTGAGAGGGGAGAGGAGAAAGTAGAGATAGCGACAGACAGAAACAGTGAATAAGAAGAGAGAGAGGAGAAATACATATAGAGAACGTGAGAAGAAAGAGGAGACAGTAGAGAGAGACAGAGACGGTGAGAGAGAGGAGTGAGTAGAGATAGAGGCAGAGAGACAGGTATTGAGAGAAAGTGAGAGAGAGTGCGAGAGAGCTTTAGAAAAAGAGATAGAAAGAGAGAGAGAATATGAGAAAGAGAGAAAAGACGAGAAAGAGAGAAAAGAGAGAGAGGGAGAGGGGAAGAGAGAGAGAGAGAGAGACCGAACAAAGAAGGCTAGAAAAGCAGCCAACTTTTATTTTATTTCAATATTACGAAGAAGAACATTTTCAGTGTGGCAAGATTAGCATAACGTATGTTGCCTAGTGCATTGATTAAGCGCATGCAACTACAGATAATCTGGTGTGTGTGCGGATTATGATTTTCATAAAATGTAAATAAAATACATGACCCTGTTTCACTCTCGGAGGGCGTATTAAGTATGTAATAAAAATACAGAAAAGTCAATAACATCTTTCTTGCCATCCTGTATGCTGTGTAAACCTTCCTCCATTTCTTCCAGTATATTCATCATCATCATCATCATCATCATCATCATCATCATCGTAATCATCATCTTCATATGCTATGCCGATAAGCGTGGACGGTCATATTTCGCCATATCATGCGATCACAAGATTCGTGGATCAACTCCGTGTTCTTGTCTCGACCATGCCACGTGGCCAAGCCATTCATGTATTTACTTCTCTCATTTCCTCTTGTTTTCTTCCTCTCGATCTTGACAGTTGTCACAAAGTTCTCCAATTTATTTCTTCTGATAATTTAATTTTGTTGCGTATCCCTTACGGGACGTTGCAGTCAACACCAGACTTTTCAGCTGCTGTTGATGTACTAGGCAAGTGTTACGTTCAGTAGTTTGCCATTGCTTTCTGAACGACCGGTCTCTATACCTTTTTCGAACAAACCAGCACCGCCGTGTTTCGAACCCGGGTATACGGGCTCACAAACCGCGTTCGCAAGCCCTTCAGCCACATAACGTGGCCAAAATATTGTGACTGTCTATGTTTAATTTCTTTTATCAGTTCACTGTTATCATTTGTTTCTTGTAGGATTTGGTCATTGCTTTTTCTGTCTGTCCATAGTATTCTTTGCATTTTCCTTAGAAATCACATTTCCACAGCCATCAGATGTTTTTAGCTTCTTTACGCATTGTTCACGCATCACATCCATACAACATACAGGTTCTATGTAGCACTTCAACACTTTGTTTTCCTCGTTGTGCATCGATGGTAAGTTAATAAATAAGTCACAAATAGCTGTAGAAAAATAAACTAAATATAATTACAAATTGAAACCAGTTTATTTTTATACATACATTGTCCCTTTATTTCTCACCATAATTTCCACCAACATTGATGCACTTATCCTATCGTTTTATCAGCCCCCCCCCCCACCCCAACCGGTTGCATAGAACTGCGTGCTCTGTTTTCTAAACCACGTTTTCACTTCACATTTAACTTCGGCGTCATTCGCGAAATGTCTCCCGCCAAGCCGAACTCCGTGGCCAAAGGCTTGCGAACGCGTTTCGTTAGCCGCCTACCAAGGGTTCGAAACGCAGCCAGCGACCGTGTCGCGTTGTGTTATAACGAGTTGGTATGTGAGCCGGTCGTTCAGAAAGCAATGGCAAACTACTGAACGTAAAACATGCCTAGTACACCAACATGCAGCTGAATAATGCAGGTGTTGACTGCAACGTCCTGTAAGGGATATGCAACATAAAAAAGGTGGGTTTTCAGTGGACCAAAAAGGTGGAAATCGCTAGGGGCTAAGTCGGGGCTGTAAGGTGGATGTTCCAGAACTTCCCACCTTAGTTGGTTAATTTTCTCCTGAGTTAATCGAGACGTATGTGGTCTGGCATTGTCATGAAGAAGCAACACTCCTCTAGTCAGCAGTCCTGGACATTTTCTTCGAATTGCATCATGAAGCATCGATAGAACTTCACAGTACGATTCAGAATTCACATTGTCACCTTTCTTCTTGAAATTGGTTAAAAGTACTCCTTGACAATCCTAGAACACTGTCAGCATAACCTTCCCTGCTGATGGCGTAACCTTGAAATTTTGGACACAAGGCGAAGAAGGATGTTTCCATTGCATTGAAGCACGCTTTGATTCGGGCTGGTAGTGATGCACCCATGATTCGTCCCGAGTAACAATCCTGTTCAGCATGTCTTCTCCTTCATCTTCGTATCGACAGAGATGATGCAAGGACAGGCCAAATCGGTTCATTTTGTGTTCCTCCTTCAATTGTCTGGGTACCCACCTTGAGCACACTTTCTTAAATTTCAATCGATCATGCATTATGCTGTATGCTGAACCATGTGAGCACCCTATTGCAGATGCTACAGAGTCTATCGTTACTCGCCTGTCACCTCTAATCATCTCCTCCACCCGCTGCACGGATGCTTCTGTTGCAATCTCAACAGGACGACCAGATCAGATTTCATCAACAATTTTAGAGCATCCTTGAGAAAATTTTTCTACCCAGCTATGCACCGCTTTACGGGACAAACATTTGTCAGCATAAACAGGAAGCATTTTCCTTATGAATGTCCTTTGCAGGCAGTCTTTTTGCCCACACAAATCGCACAACAGCACTTTGCTCTTTGGTTAGAAAGTTAGTTAGTTAGTCGACAGATCATCCTCATTGCACATCGAACCATTCAGTCCATAAGTGCTCGGATCCCCTCCTCGGCAAATCCAGCAGCGTGTAGCGGCTAACGACACTAGTTCTATGTTGGTTTATCAATCTTCTTTGGTTTCCTGAGTAGTGTTCTTGTTTGGCCACACCTCTTTTAATTTGCTATTCTCGCAGTCTGACCATGGTTGTAAATTCACAATCATCATTTGATTCTCGCAAACGTCTTACTTCTCGTAGAGCATTCAGAATTTCAGCCTGGTCCATGGCGAGTCTATCGTCCACAGTAGCCTTACCTGCGAGCTTGTCAGCCCGCTCATTTCCTTGTACTCCTTTGCCAGTCGAGACCGCTCCAGAGACAGCAACCACTCTCTTCGGATCCACCCCATCTCTATCCTCTTGAGCATGCTCATTGACTCGCTAATGAAACATTCCCTAGTGAATGTCTGTGTCTCGATCCATGTTATTGCTTTACTTACTGCCATGACTTCCATAGTCAGGCTACTTGTGGTCTCAACAAAAACACCAGAGTCCCCCTTCACAGTTCTCCCTCCGGCCCGAGCTGTAAAGGCCCATGAGCTTCTCACATGTCGGACGACCGACCCATCTGTGTAGTTGACAGCATTACCGTCTAGCGAATTCTCGAAAATCAACGCTTGTACTTCCGCGACCACAGCAGCCTGATTTTCTTGTCTGCATTTTATGTCTAGTTGTATGCAAACAAACAAAAAAAGACGTACAGACATCTGTTGGCACTTGTACCCACTCCTCGCCAGGTTCTAAGTCCTCAAGTGAACCCACCTGTTGAAGAATGTCTTCGGCTTGACCATCGACGACTTTCCTCTTTTTAACATGCTGCCCTTCACCGTCATAATTTCATTATGCAATGGATGTTGTGTGTTTGCGTTAACTCTGAGGTAGGCACGTACTCTGCAAATTTATATTCTGTCTTCAATAGTTGGAAAATCAAGAAGATAGCGCACCGCCTTGCGTGTTTTATTTCTTGTACATCCAAGAATAATGCTCATAGCGTCGTTTTGTATCCTTTTCGTCCTTTCTTTCTGCTTACGGCTGAGAGTCAGGATCGTCATCGCATACTCTTTGGTTGTACACTCCGTAAGCACAGTCGCCATTTTGTTTATGCGCTGCGCATGCGCATGAGACACCTAGTAACACCTGACGAACGGGAATATAAAGTTCCATGTTGCTGTCACCTAATGACACCTGTAGAAAACACCACATTTACTTGCCATCCCACAGAACTGTGTTACTTACTTATTGACTCCCCCTCGTATTATCTTTTTCGTGATCTGGATGGTCTGGTTCTTAATTACTTCTTTAAATACTTCTATAATTGCTTCTATAATTGCTTAATATGAACTACCGAACTCACTCTAATTGCTATTGGGAAGTATTGCTTGGCTTCTAAGCCACTTCAAGTGGCGCGCAATACACCGATAATTTACTACATATGCAGAAACAGATTTGTAACGACTGCTTCTGTTTGCAGGTTCTACCATGATCGTTTGCCAAAGGCGAGAGAGCGTCGGCTTGATCCACAAGTGCTGGGATATCTAAGTCATCCAAACGGGGTTTACAACAGTATAAAGCAGTTTGCTACTGAGTATGAGAACATCAGATCTACTCTGAGTAAGTGAGCAATACAAGTCTGAGTAAATTAGAAGCATATGTGTGAGTAAATTAGAGGCACATGTCTCAGTAAATTAGAGGCAATTGTCTGAGTGAATGTGTGGGACAAGTCTGAGTAAATGTGTGGGACATGTCTGAGTAAATGTGTGGGACATGTCTGAGTAAATGAGAGGCAGAAGTCTGAGTAAATGTGTGGGACATGTCTGAGTAAATGAGAGGCACAAGTCTGAGTGCATGTGAGGGCCACGTCCGAGTATATTAGAGGAACAGAGGAACAAGTCTGGGTAAGTTATAGGTACAAGTCTCAGTAAATTAGAGTAACAAGTCTGAGGAACTGACAGGAACAAATCTCAGTACATGAGAGGAATAGGTATGAACAAATTATGACACAAACCTGAGTACATGAGAGGAACAAGTCTCAGTAAATGTGTACGAACAAATCCTAGTAAATAAGAAAGAGGATAACAACCATATGTGTAAATGAGCGGCTTTTAGTATGTGTAGTTTCAGAGGCAGAAGTTTGATTAATTGTGATGTCTAATTCTGATTAAATGTGTACTATAATACTGAGGAAATGAGAGACCTCGCCCCGGACTGGTTTTCGTGACATCATAGCAGGCACAAATCATATCGGGTGAGGGCATAAATCATATTGGATGAGGGACGCAAATCTCAGGAAATACAGGTTTAGCATGCTACATTCTAAGGCAGAAGTCTGAATAAATGAGAGACATAAAGTATGTGTAATCGAACCGAACGAAGAACAAACAAACGAACTTTTGTTTCAAACGGGTTAGGAATTGTGCACGTAGAACAGTCAACAATTTTACCCTTCTTATTTGTCTCTTTTCATACATTACTTTATTTATACATCACTTATGAGGACTACACTCATCTGGTATATTACAGGTGTGAGAAAATGACAATTTGGAAAAGGAGATTGTGAAAGAATTAGTGTTTCATAGGAAGGGACATACATAATATATACTATATATATATATATATATATATATATATTATATATATATATATATATATATATAATATATATATATATATATATATATATATATATATATATATAAGACCGACCAAGTAGAGCAAGAATCCTTCCTTTTTTATTTCCGGAGGCATCAAAGTCCCAGAAACCAATGGTAGGTTGTTGTGGCGTGGATAATTTCAGCGCCTCTTGCAGCCAGGAGATGGCATAGTCCCACTGAGTGTCTGTGTATGGGATACATGGCTAGTCAGTACACGAAGATCAACATACATTATCGTTTAACATTTAAAAATCATCAAACGTTATCGTTTAACATAGATAAATATATTTTTTATGTTTTATACGCGTTCTTTTATATAGTGCGAAAGTATAGTCTGTTTACTTTTGTCTGCCCCAATATAACATTCCATATCTTAGTAACTGAGAGAAAATGATGAGATTTAGTATATAACCTTATCATTATGTTCACCCAACAAAAACAAATTTGTTCTGGAGATTGTACAGCAGATTTCAAAGTTTGTTTATATGCGGTATATAATTTACGGGTCAGAGATGAAGTGCACATTATTAACTGTATCACGTCTTCACACGGAAACATTAGCGTTGAATAGTTAATTTTCTCGTGGTACATGAGATTGGCCTTACGACAAGAGCCACGTGTAGTGGAACGGGGCATTACTGTAAAACAAGTTTGTTAGCGAGAAATCACTAGTGTTTCACCAAAACATCAATAAATGTCGCCGCTTTCCATGATTTAAGTTGCTTTTGACCTATCAAAGACATATTCCTTGGGTGGGGTAAATATAAGACGGCAGGAAAAATTTCATAACGATGCAAAGACAGTTTTCATAAATAAGTGATCGTGAATGAAGGCATTCATTTCTGGACATACTATAGTATAAACACGTGTGATGAGTATGCATATTCCAAAATTGGTTAATACGATTATTTGAGACCCTTATATGACTTCGGTGGCGTAGTGGCTAGGCACTTGCCTGTCGACCCAGTGGTAATGCGTTCGATCCCCATATGGGCAGATTTATATTTTAAAAATTGATTTAGGCTCCCCGGTCGACCCAGCGAAAATTACGTAACCAGAAATGTCTTAAGAATTGTAGGAAGGGCGTGATACTGACACATTACTAACAGAGTACTCATTGGTTTATTACAAAAAAAAATGATTCAAGGACAATATGCCCAAAATGACTTAATGGGTGGAAAAGTCTCATGTACGTTAATTTATTTAGTGTCTAGGAATGCTACTGCGACACAGAAGAACAACTGTAATACACGAATGAGTACAGTCTATTGTTTGTGACTGCATGGGAAGCTATGATCATGTGTCATCATCATCACCATGTAACAAGACCTCTGTAGAACTTCGCTCTCTCCCCATATTCCACACACACACACACACATATATATATATATTATATATATATATTATATATATATATATATATATATAATATATATAATATATATATAATATATTATATATATTACATTGGCACCTTTCCGTCTTGACAGACGATAGTTTGATACATTGTGCTTCAAAAAGGCTTAATAACTACGATCCATGGCGGTGTCGAGTGTGGCTTGTAAGGCCAATTCTTGCTGCAAATGTTTGCCCACAGTAGGTGCATGTGAAAACATGGTCATTTCCACCCATTTTGCACCATCTACGTCTCTCACGCTCTATGTGTGCTTTATCTGCAATCATTTTCTCCTTTGTCTTTATTCCATTTCTGATAGTTGCCCTCCACGCAACACGTTCAGCGCCGACGTGCTCCCAATGTGCATTATCATGCCTGTATCAATCATGTCCCGCTTACACATCTTTGTATCGTAGTAGAGGCCGACCCTGAGATCTCCTACCCGTCCTGTAATTCACATATATATATATATATATATATATATATAGATATATATATATATATATATATATATATATATATATATATATTATATATATATATATATATATATATATTATATATATAAGAAAAAACGACATAAAAAAACAAAACAGATAGCTGCAAGAATGTCTACATCAGAGTCTAATAAACAAACGGAGCAAAACAACAATAAGTAACTAACAAAGGAATTAGAGATTGACACCTAACAATACACATTTCTTCTCATACAAGTATAGCTTTTATTACATTGGAAAACGTATGTATATGTCGAGCGCCGATTGGTCTATACAATTAAATGACTTGTGTAGACATGTGCGCGTATGTGTGTACATATGTGTGTCTGTATCCACCTATGTGTACACGTTTAAACGTATGTATGTGTGAATGTGAATATGTGAATGTAAGTGTTTGTATACATGTATATATGTATGCATTATTTCCCACTTGCTCTGTTGTCCAGACTTCACACAAACGCCGTCAATTCGGAAACACCTGGATTCTATAGCGGCCCAGGAAGACGTCATAGGAGCCAGGCAATCTTTCATTCGTCTCCAGGTTTGTGTAAGCATTATCATCCTTCAGCCATCGATGCAACCTCATTAGCAGACACAGTGTTTCCACAAAACGATGTTATCTTATTAAATCTGGTTAAATGTAGCTTCTCTAAATTAAGAGTAGCAGTCAGTAAAGCTGATCTTGGAGACCTCGATGACTAGCAGGCTTGCCTGTAGATCCGGTGGGGCCATTATTCCTATCCCCCTCGAGTCGACAATTTAAATAAAAGTGTGACTTGGACCGGCCGGTAGACGTATCCTAAAATGGTTACTATGAAATGTTCTGGGCAAGATGGCCGCTGTGACATGGACCAAATCACACCTCGTTTGCTGATTATTCTTTACATTTTATGGCTATCACCATTTACCCAAAGCTGAAAGTCTACAAAACAATCGTATTACCCACGCTTCTATATTCTTGTTAAACATGGGCTTTTAACAGCGACACGCCAGGAAATTAAACCACTCAAATTTTCCAGATTTGGACTCATTTTGGCTATCCAATTAAATGCGATGTGTATGGTTGTCTAAATTACTTCCACACAGCCTGCCTTACGAAGCTGTTGAAGATCAAATGGCAAGACAAGATCCCAGACATTGACGTCTTAGAAAGAGCGTCCATGCCTAGTATCCATACTCTACTAATGAAGTATCAGCTCACATGCCAGATCACAGGCTACCTAAACGAATGTTTTACGGTGAGTTGCGCTATGGCAAACGCTCCCAATGCGGCCAAAGGGAACGCTTTAAAGAGACCCTGAAGATCACTCTAAAATCTTTTGGATTTCATCACTACACATGACATCATTACGCAAGGGTGTAGTCACTTGTGAAGCTATCAGGACTGCGAGAGATGTGAAAAAGACTGGATAAAAAAGTCATTGCAAGACCTCCTCTCGGAACGTCAAGCATTCTGCGCCCACATTGTCAAAGAACATTTTGAGTCATATAGGCCTTACCAGCCATCTTAGAACTGACGGCTCCATACTTTCAACCCCACTGGATAAAACGAATGGTCGTCACCATTCTTGATGGATAAACACCATATACCCAATATACTCTATAGCATGAAAACGGGTCTTTTACTTCTAGGACACAAATACACCTTGCGAAAACATGAGTTATTTCTATATTGTATATTATGTCTATATATTCTTGTCAGTTTCGGCTGGTAATCTAAATGTTTTACGCGTACTCTGCCATATCCATCGATCGTCTTCTCTCCCTGTTTACCTAACAAACAAAAATCAAAGATAGGGAGCATCCGTTGGGTCTTTTCCCCAGGACGTGATGGTGTGTAGGGAAATGAGCAGGTGGACTCATTGGCTGGATGTGGATGGGATATTGGTGCACGATAAGGCACGTGTGGCCAGGGTCCTTTGGGATATCGTGTGTATAGTGTGGAAGAATAGAAACATCATTACTGCCTGGAGAGAATTCTGCTGCAAGGAGTTACTTAGTGGATCTGGCGGGCAATCAGCACTACAGGGAGAGGCTAGATATCAGATTTCAACTGATACCATTAGTAATGGTACTCTTCGCTTGCTGTTTAAGATGAGGAAGGAGCGCGTATGGTTCTGTGACGTCGGCTCTTGGCTTGACTCATCTCTGTCTTCAGGAATGTCACAGCATTCCCCCAAACACTCATATCATATCGTAACCAGCAATGAGATTCTCTTGTCCTGGTGTTGGCAACCATGTGAAAGAGTCGCATATAGTAACTGGAAATTAGTTTTCCCAGCTTCTTGTTGCATCCTAAGAATTCTTATCCTAACTTATTCTAAATTCGCTTTCTGATATTAGGCTGTCGTCACAAACTATAACATGGACATTCACCTGTCAAACTGTTTACGCTATACGGGTGTACTTTTAATGACTTTGCAGTGTTTGAAAATATTGCTGGTCCAAGTTGTGTATATGATGCATGAACGTTACAGAGGGTGAATACAAAACTTGGAACGGCGATATTTTCAAACACTGCACAGTCATTAAAAATACGCCCTTTAGTTGTAAGTAAATAAGCAGTAAATACCCCTTTATTTGCCTTAATGGTTATAGGACAAATGGTACTA